>JAWNOS010000596.1:12635000-12737500 GCA_035045845.1 Drosophila buzzatii
ATGATAGCAAAGGACGAATGTCTGATAAATAAGCTGCTTGGATGTAGGGGAAATATGCTGGGAGTGGCATCAATTGCTGCTGCTGCTGATTGCTGTAGATGTTGCTGCTGCTGTTGCTGCCAGCAACCCCCATTACAAACACCTTTACTATACAGTTACTGCGCTGACCTGAGCAAATTGTTGCTGCACATACAGTGAGCATTCATTTAGAGCAGATTGGTCAACATAATTAAAAATCTTTCGCTAAGGAACTGTCACGTTTCCGTAGATATTTACTTTGAACTACAACATTTTAGACGATAATTCTGTTTTAACTGTTTTCTAAAGTACTCTACATTATTTATATTGCAAGATATAGGGTAGCAATCGTAACTCTCAGATAAAAGCATTGTACAATAAAAGTTTAAACATGTTTAATGCTAAAGAATATAAGTTTTTAAATGCATCCTAACAAACAAAACGTGTTTCAATAACATTTTAGTTTCGTTTAACTAGAAAGTAAAATATATCTTTATTTTACACCTTAAAGCCCACAAAAGTAAATAGTAAATAGCCTATGTAACTCATTCTGTGGCGGCAAAGCAAAGGCAAGCTTGGACAGTTTACTATGGCAACGAGCGCATGGCCTTAACCCTAACCTAGCACAAAATCGCTTAACGATTTTCACCCATAAAAAATTGTGTAATGAAATTAAAGCCGCGACAATGTGGGTAAAGGAAATAAACAGATCCAATAAATGGAACGAAGAAGTGGCGACAAATGTAAACAAACAATGCAAATTAATTGTGTTGCGTGTAGCACTCTTCACTGTGCTCACGCTCTCTCTCTCTCTCTCTCTCACTCTCGTTTCAGCACTCGAATTCGCCATTGTCACATTGAAATGTTTTTGTTTTTGCTTTGGCGAATTTGCGTTTTTGTTTTTTTTTTTTTTCGTTTGGCCCCACCATGTGGTTGTGCATGCAGTCAGTAAGTGTGAGCGAGATGGCTAGAGCGTACACACTCAGCTGCTGCTGCCGCAGATGCTGCTAGCAGCGACAGCGCTGCTGCCGATACTGATGCGTTTGCGGCCAGTGGCCATTGAAATTTGGCCATCAAATGCGGCGATTTGGCGACATCAACAAAGGAAATACATAAGTCATGACATGATCAACAAACAACATCAACAATAAACACACAACAAACAGATGAATAAATAAACACATTGTATTAACTGAGAACTTACCATTTTGTTGCTGTTATGCGTATCGCAATTTGTTTTTGCCGCTGCTTCTGTTATTGTTGTTGCTGTTGCTCTAGCTGCTGCTCTTGTTATTGTTGTTGTTTCTGTTTGCCGTCAACTTCAGAGTGGCTAGGCCGGAAGAGGAAAAGTGACAAACGCGCGCGGTTAGAGAACAAGCGACGATGGCAAAGGCAACTACAAAACGAATGACGACGCTGACGGTCAGGCGGTCGGTCAGCAGCAGCGGCGAAGAGCGAAAGAGAAGGAGAGAGACAGAGCGCCGAGTCGCAATGGCAATGGAACAATTGTTCGCCTACTGCTGCTGCTGCTGCTTCTTCCACTTCTTCAGCTTCAGCCTCTTGGAGCAGCGAGCACACGATTGAGCTCTGGCTCTGCCTATGGCTCCACGCTTCTGTTGCGGCTGCGACCCAGCACACGTTTTTTTTCTTCTATGCTTCTCTTAGCCTTTGGTCTAGTTCTTTTGTTTGTTTAAGTTTTCTGCACAGCTATTGCCTTAGAACGCTGCATATAGAATTGCGTGCTTGTTTCTTGGCAACTTATTGAAATTTCGTAATTTTTGATAATTGTTACGGCTGCGCTTAGCTGTAGTCACGCACACGCACAATAACAACAAAAAATAGAGGAAGAAAACAATAAAAAAAAAGTTAACAAGCCGAAAACACACGTAACATACGTCCGCAGCGCACGTCGCACGCTAATAAAGTAATAATTATCGATATCGATGAAAATACATATGGAAATACTTTTCTGGTATTTTCGAAAATACACCAAAAATACTAGGCTGCTGTTTTAAAAATTTAATATTCTGGAAAAGAGCTGAACATAAATAAGCAACTAGATAATTATTGTCTTGCCTGTGCAGTAAGGCATTACATTGTAATAAACAACCAAAAATACTAAATTACACATTTAACGATATATAGTCAGTCAGACCGCGTAATCATTTTAAAATGGCTGCCAAACAGGCAATAGAATTTTTAAGTTTAAGCAAAAACATTAAAAATTAATATGCGACCTACGATCATATTTATTGAATTAATAAACTAAGATTTTTAATGTTTTATATTTGTCCTCAATCGATGTATTTCAAATATCGATTGCTTTATAGAACGATATGTGCTAACAGCGCATGTTAAATTTTTTGTCGCATTTCTAGAGATGCGCATCACTCAAATCGATAAATTTTGTTGTAGCACTAGTGTTTTGTTGTTGCGGTCGCGTTGCCAGTGCGGCGGTTTATATTTATTAGCTATTACTCAGAAAAGAAAACAGTCATTGTTTTTTCGGGCTTAAACGGCAGAGTGAGCGCGCCAATCAATTAAACACTAGGAGCATCCATCCAATAAGCTACAGTTTCGGAAAACACTCGCACAAAATAAAAAAAAATCAATTTGCAAAATTCGTGCCGCCACTACCATCGCGCCTCTCCATAAAGAAGAAAAAATCCACAATAGAAAAAAATTCGTTCGTTTGTTTTCCTGCCCAAGACAAATATCGATCGATATCCGTTTTAACTAATTTTTGCCAGATTGTACTAGCTTTTTTCCCGTATCCACAAACAGTGTTTTTTGTTGTAATCATTCGCTTCGGGTTGGGCGACGATTGAAAAGACGAGACGAAGACAGAGAGAAGAAGAGTGCAGAAATCGCACGCTTGTCGCCGGGTGTAAGACGCAAAGAGAGCAGCTGAAGAAATTACCAAGGCATATTTAAAATAAAAAAAAAAATACATTATATATATGTTTATATATATACTTTGGTGAATGTTAAGATGTGTCTACATTGAATTCAATAAAAATCGCAAATATTAATGAGATTTGTTGTTGATGCTGCAGCACGCCAAGGAAACATTCAAATTGTATGTATAAAAATAAACCAAACAAATCGGCGCCGACATTTGCCACAGCTAGCAACAAGAGAGCATCAGTAGCAGAGAGAGAGTGAGAGTGTGCAAGCGAGCATCCGCCCAGAGTCCCCCTGTGCTCAGATATTCCGCACACCCGCGCATCATAACGTAGAACGGTACTGCTCTTTGGGCGTCATCGATATTCGCGTAACCGTTTGTTTACGCGAGACGCGTGCAGGCAAACGCGATACACACCCTGTGTGAACTGAACTCCAACAAGGAGAGTCCCGCTCCTCCCCACATTGCGTGCGTGCCTAGCCGTCAACCGGGTGTCCTATCTATTCAGCACACACGGCACGCCTATTGACCGAAGACCGCTCCTGCAACGACAACACGACAACAATAACAACACGCCATTGCCTGCCAGTTTCTCTTCCTTGTTCCATTGGGAAGCAGCCATTTGTGTGTGTGTGTTTTTTTTTCTTGCGACCAACAGCATGGTAAGTTCAAACGAGAGAGTGATATTCACAATTTGAGTGTGTGAGAGCGCTTTCTAACGGACCTGCACCTGTATTAGCACATTTTATAACCATTCTATGTTCATCATACGCCTCATACAAGGTCGGCAGACCATAATACATGTGCAAGAGTGTGTGTCGTGTGTGTGTGACTTAACGTGGGTGCCCTAGTGATGTGATTTTGTATTAATTGCATATTAGTGAGACTATATAAAATGTAGAAATATACGTGCATACATACATTTATCGAAATGCACACACATACGTATACGAGCGTATATTAAGGTGTGAACTGAGCGAGTTTTTGGGGTGGTTTCATGCTTATATCTGTCTCCGCTTGCAAATCAACTCCTGTCTGAGCAAAGCAGTGTGACCCTATTTCAAATTAACAGCAAAACGCAATGCAAGTTAGACTAACGGAATGCAATTGTTGTTCTTATTTCATATGCACACGGGCAACAGTGTTGCGATGCAGAAAATTTGGCTAGAAATAAGCTACATTTTAAAAGCTCAAATATTGTTTGCTATTTGCTGCCTGCAAATGATTATTTTTATGAACAATATATAACATTTAAGAATTAATCTATTCAAGTATTCACTAGTGTAGCTTCCCATGGGCTTAAACAAGCCTCGAAAAAAGGCAATTTAGCGATAAAAAAAACAAACACAATTCGCAACACTGATGAGCTCTGATTGACCAGTAATTAAAGGCCTCAGGGGCATTCATACTCTACATATATTTTGTTTTTGTTTTTATTTATTTTATTTTTTGTATTCTGTTATCGATTATTGTGACAGGGACATGCGAACTGAAAGTGTTTGACGAGTGTACGTGAGTGTGCTTGTTGTTGCTTCCATTACAAATGTTACTTAGGCTTTATTTGTAGTTATAATTAACGTACCTTGATTGTGTACGCACTGAGCCTTATCTACCTATATACACACACAGACACACACGCGAACGCAATGAGCGGTCTTTGTGCGTGTGTGTGTGTGTGTGTGTGTTTGCACAACCTACTGCGATAACGGGAAAGAGAGGCTTGTTGGGACAGGGGACAGCGTAAGGGGAGTGTCTCTATTTAGCTTGCTCTACGTACGCGCAGCGCGTGACAAATCCAGCAACAACGATAACAGTAATGCGGAATGGCCCACTAGTGGACACCTGTTAGCCACCCAGAAAGGAATGTCCAATAACGCAATTCTCTTTTTCTTTTTTGTTTTTTGTTTGATTTTAAACTGCTTCTGTTTCTGTTCTTTTTTATATATTCGTTGGTTATTAGTCATAAATGCCCATGTGTGCATGTGTACATATGTATGTTTCAAAAATAAATACATATGTGCAAAGATACAGTGAGGGCTCCATTAGCGAACAATGGAGAAAGGAAAGAATGTGAATTTCCTTTGGCAAAATTATCGCCCTTTTATCGAGACTTCACTATAGAGCTGCATGTGTGTGTGTGTGTGTGTGTGTGTGTGCCGGCATTTAATGCACAATTGAATCAAAACGGGCCAACATACAACTTCATAATCAACGTAGCGACCGCTGTTGTACTTTGATAACGTATTTAATTTATTATTATGACTATGGCTCACCAATACACGCGCCACTGCTGTGTACACACGCACACACACACACACATGCACATGCACAATAAGCCCGCAGCCTGCTTCACACTCACGCACACACACACACACACACACACATACATACATACATACGCACGCAGTCGGCTAAATGCTGGCTAGCTCTATCTCTTTGTCGCTCGCGCTCCGGCTCCGGCTCTCGCTCTCATGCTTGGTAGCAGCAGTAGCCAGCCACTCGCCATTTTGTGGGACTCTCTCTTCGCCGCCAGCTCAGTGTAACGGCTGCCTTCGAAGTTCAAGCTTCGAAGCTCCTACAGAATAAAATATATTAGAATAATAATAATAATAATAGTAATATATATAAAAAACAATAACGAACGAATTGAACGAAACGCGCGAAAATTGAACGAAATAACAACAATGGCTTGTTAAACAACAACGACAACAACAACAATAGCAACGGGTGGGTAAATGAAATTTCAAACTTTGTAACGTCTGTACGTGAAAAAAAAAAAACAAAAAAAAAACACACACACAAATCTCGCAACTGACACCTGACGGGGTCATCAATATCGTTCGTCAAGTACAGCGCAATTATTTAGGTACAATCATATGCACTGTAAATGGACTCGAGTTGTACTTTTTTTATTTTTTTTTTTGGTTCTCCATTTGGAACTTTGCGAACTTTGTGTTTTGAGCTAGAGTGGAGTACGTGCCGTGATTTTAATGCAAAATTCTATTCCATTTAAATGAAATTAATAAAGACTAGATATGTGCAATAGATTTGATCAAACAATTATATTTAATTTAAAGCTCGTGTCGCATGAGGCGTGTACATCTCTAATATATATTCATATATGTATAATATTATATATATATATATTAGTTTTATGATCGCGTTGGGCTTTTGGGCCGTTTAATTGCTTGCCCTGGTAATTACAGGTATACAATTTCTGTTGTTGTTGCTGTCGCCGGAAATTCCCCAGTTTTATATGTGCTTATGTAATATCTATAGGTATTATAGATAAGTCTCTGATATATCCATGTATATATATGCATATTGGCATCCTTTTGTGCGCAGCTCTTAAACAATGCATTCCGAATTTATTGCTATTTGTAATACCCTTGCAAATGTGCAACAATCTGGGCATATTAGCTTCATACTCAACTGAACTCATCGATAGGTTGCCTTTTTCGTGGCATCTCTTAGTTACTGTTTGTTTCGTGCGAAAATGATTTTCATTTATTAACAACAATAACAATGGACAGCAGTCGCAATTGAGAGCTTAAAAAACTAAAAGTTGATGCACTACCGGTGCTCAGTGAAGCGTCACGTTGTCTATACCCTGCACTCAAAGTGCAGGGTATATGCGCTTGCTCACAGACGCAAAAATCTGTACTGTAATTTCGCAGCAACAAATCTGGCTGTAAATATGCGATATTAAAGGGGAATCCCTGCTGCAGCAAACCTTGGCTAATTGTAACTAAAAAAAAAATATATATTGGAAGTAATTCAAATGAAATGTGCCCCGCTATGGATTGTTTAGCTGTACGAGTTATTAGGGAACTACTTGTGGCTAAACATACATAGATAGCTAATTAGATTAGGTTCTGTGCACGGAACCCATAGAAATGAATTCTGAATCCTGGAAAGTTTCCAGCGAAGCAGAACATTTGTGGATTCCCATAGTAACTATCCTGGAAAATATGAAAAAGAAATACCCATTTAAAAGCTTGATAACACATTGACAAATGAAGTTGAATGCTTAACGCAAAGCAGGTATTGTCAACAGATTTTGATAAAATAATCTTTTACGCAAAAGTACTTGCAGATAATTATGTTACGTCTTTGAGAAACTTGAGCTATATTTGTGTGTCTGATAAGTGCTGACAGAAGCAACTTTTTCTATTTATGTGTAAGGAAAGAGCTCTCATCTGTTGACTGTTATATAACATTGGATCGACGAGTGCATTGTTGATTTGTTGTCACTTGAGAACATTTGAATGTTTTGTCTAGTGGCACGAAATACACAGAGAGCCAGAAGTCGTAAAACCTTTTATTTAACTTTTATAACTGTTTTCTTTTCGTTTGGTATACCCGTTTATAGGCTGATAAGATGTGTCGTGTCCAAGGTCACAAGTTAATCTGAATTTCGTTTAGGATTCTCAAGTGGTTTTAGAACACGCGCGTCATCATTAAATGTGGAGTCGTTGCGGGCTATTTGACTGAGCAATGGCTACTTAGTATAGATATATATGTGTATATGTAGAGATAGATTCTTAATCATGATCAAGCAGCGAGTCGAGTATGCGTCGATCAAGTTTATTTATCAATAAAAATAGAATTGAACTTTAGTTATTTCGAGCGCATGTCGTAAGTTTCCATAGGCTTTGCTCTATATATATTCTCTTACCCATATCGAGGAACCTAATTCAATTTGCTAGCTAGTAAGTTGGTGGGGCATCTGCTAGTCGCGCATTGAGAGATCGGACTTGTTTTGTTGGCGTTGTTATTAACGCTGGTTGAAATTATTTCTCGTTTGCACTTTGAATGGGTTTTTATGTGTGTGTGTGTGTGTGAGTGTGTGCTTATCGCGTATGTGATTCAAGTTCATTACGCCCCCGAGAAAGAGCCGCAACAATCACAGACTTGACCAGGGGCTGCTTTCAAAGGGGAGCTTTCTGACTGACTGACTGCTGGATGGGTAGGGTGGTGTGGGGTGGTGTGGTTGAGTGCGGCGAAGGGGTTAGCGTATATCACTTATCGGACAGGAACTGAGGCAGTGAAACGCTCAGACAGCAGCGAGTCAAGTCACAAATGACTCACCCGAGAACTGAGAATTGAAAACTCAGAACGCAAGCTGATAAACTTTGACTCGGGCGACAAACGAGGTAGTCAGCCTCAATACTTCTTAATCGATTTTGATTCTATTAAATGATATATACTAGCATAGTTGTTGAATGATTTATTGTCAAGAGATACAGCGGGAGAGCATAGCTAAAGGTGCAAAGGTTCATTTTCCTCCTCAATGAAATGGAATGTGACTTAAGTGATTCATTAGGCTGGCATCTCGAGTCTATCAGTCAAAAGTATTACGCACAAAACTGAAAGAGTGCAAAGTAAGGAAAGCTGCAAATATTAGATGAAGTACAATTATATATGGATAGAGTGAAAAATAAGTGAAACTCTATGTTAACTATTGAATGAATTTGTAGAAGAATTAAGGGTATTGTTGATTTAATATGAATCAATATGAATCAATATATAAGAAATATATATATATATATGTAGATAGATAGATATAGATAGACTAGAAAAATATATGGATATATCTATAAAGATGAACAATATACAATATATTTATATACATATGGATATAGGTATAATATTCATAAAGGTATAGAATGAACTTCATATTCTATATGCAAATTAAACTAAATCTATATAGGTTTAACTGCATATATATTCTCTATATATTTATCAATTTACTCATGAGATATCTCTGGAAATAGATCAATTGCAAGCTCAAATATCTGAAATTTTCATACTCTAGCAATAATTTTCGAGTACTTCACGCATATCGCTAAAATCACGCCCACATGTGAAAAATGGGAAGAGCTAGGCGATTTTATCTAGATGAAACAGCGTAACGCCAGTTAAGAGCAGAGAGTACGAGTGTCAACAATTAATCATTAAATTATAAATATATACAGATATATTATGTATATATAATCTTATATTTGTGTTTATATGGAATACTCTATATAAATATAAGATGTATACTTCTTGTTGCTTATCAGTCTGCTAGCTCGTTCGCTCTCTCTCTCACTCGCTTTTGTGTTTTATTAGCCCCCATCGTAATCGTAATCGTTATCGTAACGCCCAACAAATTCCAAGCAATCGTCGACGCCGTCTAGAATACAAACCAAATATTATGCGAATCGCTGGCATTAGGCAACAGCAGGCATTGGACATTGCTGGCCGAAATATAATAATTGATTGAGCATATATTCACTGTGGGGGTCCCAAAAGCAAAGCAAAACAAAGCAAAAAAAAAAAAAAAAGAAAACAAATCGGAAACTAAATTTAATTTGAGACTTTATCGATATGATAAACGTACATATATCAGCTGGCAAAAAAATAAATAAATAATAATAAATTTTAGCCAACTATTTGAATAGATCTAGGTATATTTGTTGGGTCTAAATTGAAGAAATTTTTTAATTGCTTAATTGCTGAATAAATTCTATGAAATTCGGACTGTAAAAATTTCAATTGAATCAAGTTTTAAATGTCCTTCGCATAAGAGTTAAATCAGTCTATATAAAAGTTCTTTAAATAGAAAAAAATATTAATAATAATTAATATTATGTTATAGATATATTTATAATCTGCAACTGCTCGTTTGGGAGCAGTTGAAGAGCGAGCATTATGCAGTCCAGATCATATATTCTTTCATATCATCCTATAATATTTCTATATAATATATATGTCAGCTGTTCAGTTTTCCCCTCTTAATCATCGCTGTCGATTGAGTTATCAATGCCTTCATCAATATAAATATAATATTAATATAATAAATACGTATAAATATCATGTAATGCCTCATTAGGAAAGACATTGATAAATTTCTTCTAAGCTCTCAGTTAGTCATGCCCCATTTACTTAATAATTTACTTTTTTGCTGGGGATTGCTTTTGAGTCATACAGTTTCTACCGTCTGCTATCACCCAATGCTCATAATGCCTGTCTATCGATTCGATTAAAATAGACTCGACCAAATTAAAATCTAGAAACAACAAGTAAGAAGGCTCTAGTCGAGACGGCTCGACTACGAGATACTTCTTTACTTCTACTTCTTGACGAAGTACGTAGGAAGGTATGAGCGCGCGCTCTGCTGACTGCGTGACTGGGGGATGGGACGAGCTATACTTAGGCGCTTATAACTCCATTTCTAGATGGACGATCTTCATGAAGTATTTGGAATACATTAATAGCCTTCATATGTATCTATTTGCCAAATTACAAGTCTCTAGTATTTGAAATGCTTTTTTTCTTTCAAATTGTCGGCGAGGGGGGCTTGGCATCCAAAATCTGAATCTCAATTACATAATCTGCCTATCTATATCAATCTAAATATACAAATTTGAAGTCTCTAGCTAAAACGGCGTAGAAGTTATGCTCAAAAACCGTAAAGAATAACTAAACGGATCTTCGATTTTTATCGATAATTTGGAAATGCAATGGGTTATAGAAAAAACAAAATAAAACTCGTGCTGCGTAACTAACATACGAGAATTCATTTCAGCTCAGTTTCTGAAAGCTGGTCGGACGGACAGACATATTTTTGTGCTGATCAAGAATATATACTTTATGGGGTCTGGGACGTCTCCTACCTGTTACCTGTTACCTGTTACATACATTTTCACGAAACTATTATACCCCGAATTCCCATTCTCAATGGGTTCAGGGTATAGAAAAACGTAAGGAATTGGAAAATTCCCACCCACGCGGGGTTCGTCACATTTTGGGGATTTTTGCAGCACTTATAGATATGATATGATATATATAGCCGGGGCTATAATAATTTTGTTGAGCTCCATCATAAAGCAGGTGATGTTGGGAGAAGTGAGTATTTCTATACAATATAAAGACATCAAAGTGGAGCACGAGCCATCAAGTTAATTAAATAGATGGGCTCAGGGTATCCAGTAGTCGAGCATGCCCAAGCAGAGTGCTCTCTCTTGGTATTGCTCATTAATTGCATTGAACTTGACTTGCACTTTGGTTAACCCTGGTCAATTTTTGACTAATAGTGATGACTGCTATAATAGTAATAATGATAGTAATGATAATGATAATGATAATGAAAATAATTGTACAACGATGACAACAGCAATGACAGCAATAAAGTGAAGCAATTATAATCAAATCGATGGCATTTGAACTTCTTAATTGTTAAAGGCGAAACTATTTGCCCTCACGTAAATTGGTCTAAATATCAAATATATATATACATATATTAATTCATATGTATATACATATATGTATGCGTATGTCTATATGGATGTGGGCATGCTTTACTGCCCCAATCTCGGTGCAAACAGCAACAAAAACAGTAATCAAACTATATAACTGGGAATGAGGGAGAGAGGGAGAGTGGGAGAGGGAACTAGGGAGAGCGGCAGTGAGGGAGAGCAGCTGACTTTATCATTCTCTTTAGTTGCACGAATTGTGAATGGTCTTAAAATTCCTGTTGACTAAGTTTTCTATAATATGCTCTAATATGCCATAAAAACATTTACTATAGCTGCAATAGATTATATTTTTCAGATCAAGATAGATGCATATCAAGTGTATAATCTTATATGCTATATACAATTTGTAGTGTTGCCATTTTCAAAATATATTTTGGGATTTTTTGTAGTATTCTCAAATGCATTTGATCTGGCATATATATATATATATATATATATATATATATATATATATATATATATAGTAATATCAAATTCAGTTTTATTTTCAAAAGTTTTCTCATTTTCTATTTTCCTCAAATTGAATTGATAAACTCTATGCCAGATCAAATGCATTTGAGAATACTACAAAAAATCCCAAAATATATTTAGTTAGGTAACTATTAATATATTATCGGACTAAATACTGTAGCAATAATATGTCCAAACTCTGTCTCGTTCGCATATGAACTGAAGCATATTAGCTCCATTGGTGGTGTTTTTTCCCCTAGAATGTCTGACTAGATAATACAGCTAAGACTTATAGGATATACATATATAAACCAAGCACAAGACGAGTCTAAACTCTAACAGACTGGCCAAGGACTTGGATTTTCGACAGTTCTTTAATGAATATCTTATACGCATATGATATAGAAGTATACTTCAGAATATTTATATATATTATAGTATATAATATACGAATATATTTTAGTATATATTATAGAATATCAAATATTCTACAAAAATGATTGTAAAATTGTAGTTCAAATTTTTAATATTATATATATGTATATATTCTACAATATTATATATATAATTCTTTCATATATACATATTTACATATATCTGAAATACACTCTGTATATAGAAATGGTCTTCACTTTGATTGTCTGCTCTATAGATCCGTCTCTGTGGTTCTCTGCATATGCTGCACATGGTATACCCCACACGCTGTGTGTGCAGGGTATTGACAGGCCGTTTGCTGGTTGGTTAGAGTTGCCTTAAGTACTTTGGTTATGGGTTGCTACGCACGCGAGGCCCACGATAAGCCACATGTGAATCGCGCATGTGTGTAAGGGTGTGAGGGTGTGTGTGTGTGTGAGAGAGAGAGAGAGGAGGCATGTGTGCGTATATTTCACAGTTAACAGTCGTAAATTCCATCACAAGTCAAAAGTATGTTTGACGACTTGGCAGTCTAACGGCAAAGAAGAGAAACACACTTGAAGAGCCTAAACGAGCAGAGATCAAATATGAGAGATAGAAGAGATATATAAGAACTGTAGTAAGCCAACTGAAGTCAACTCGATACCGATTGCTCTTTCAAAGGAATATTGTATAATGATTAAATGAATTGAAATTAATAAGAAATATGTGTGAAGTGAGGGGAGCGATGGGAGGAAGGAGTGGGAGGTAGAACGCTATATTATCGCTGCTTGGCAATTTCTTGGTATATTAACTAATCGAATTGCCGCATTATCTATATTTATGTTGCACGATTTGTGACATTCTTGAATGGAAACGAACTTTGATTGATTATATTCTTTTATTATAGAAATGAGTGCCTCATCAGAGAGCGAGACGGCAACGAATCCAAGCGAATTATCAACGGCAGCAGCCAAGGGCAATAGTTGAACAACAACAACAAGAAGAAGAAGAAGAAGAAGAAGAAGAAGAACTGGCAACAACAAAAAAAGAACGAAAAGCGAAAAAAAAAAGGAAATCTTGCAACTAGATCATAGATACAGTATATACCAGTTAAGAGCTACAAAACTCTGCACAAACCAAGCCAAAATAAACAACAAAAAAAAGAAAAAAAAACTAAAAAGATACAGTAACGGATACCCGCATCCTCCCATCCCCCCTCCGGGTCGCTATTCAAATAAACAAAAACAAAGAATCGAAGTGGAAACATAAGCAAAATTAAACATAAAGTTAAACATTAGAGAAACAAAAGAGAAAATCCATAAGACGCACACACACAAGCACACACACACTAACACACACACAGACACTTAAATAAATAACAGCAACAGCAGTCAAGAAGACACTGGACGGAAACAGTGCACACTCAATATGATGAACTCGACAACGAAACATCTGCTGCACTGCACGCTGCTCTTCACTGTGATAATTACCTGCGAAGTATTCTCCGGCGGTATTAAGATCGATGAGAACTCGTTCACCATTGTCGATCCATGGACTGAGTATGGCCAGGTGGCCACCGTATTGCTGTACTTACTGCGTTTCCTCACCTTGCTCACATTGCCCCAGGTGCTATTCAATTTCTGCGGCCTTGTCTTCTACAATGCCTTCCCCGAGAAGGTCGTCCTCAAGGGCAGCCCCCTGTTGGCGCCGTTCATCTGCATTCGCGTGGTCACCCGCGGCGATTTCCCGGAACTAGTCAAGATGAATGTGCTGCGCAACATTAATACGTGCCTGGACACCGGCCTGGAGAACTTCCTGATTGAGGTCGTCACGGACAAGGCGGTGCATTTGGCGCAGCATCGCCGCATTCGCGAGATTGTCGTGCCCAAGGAGTACAAGACACGAACTGGCGCCTTGTTCAAGTCGCGCGCCCTGCAATACTGCCTCGAGGATACGGTGAATGTGCTGAACGACAACGATTGGATCGTCCATCTGGATGAGGAGACCCTGCTCACAGAGAACTCGGTGCGCGGCATCATCAATTTCGTCCTGGATGGCAAGCATCCGTTCGGACAGGGCCTCATCACCTATGCCAATGAGAATGTCGTCAATTGGCTGACCACCTTGGCGGACAGTTTTCGTGTATCCGACGACATGGGCAAGCTGCGTCTGCAGTTCAAGCTCTTCCACAAGCCACTGTTCAGCTGGAAGGGCAGCTATGTGGTCACCCAAGTGAGTATAGCGTTTACTGTGGGAGCACGATCAGATGACGAAATAGATAAAGAAGAGTACATCCAATAGCATAAGATTTGCTATTAGTATTAGTATTGCTATTGATATTAGGGTTATTATTATACCCTGAACCCATTGAAAATGGGAAATCAGGGCATAATGGTTTTGTTAGGTGTATGTAACAGGCAGAAGGAGGCGTGGCAGATCCCATAAAGTATATATATTCTTGATCAGGGTGACGAGAAAAGTTGATATAGCCATGTCCGTCTGTCCGCCTGGCTGTCCGTCCGCCCGTCTGTCCGTCCGTCCGTCCGTCCGTCTGGCTGTCCGTCTGTCTGTCCGTATGTTTGAGCGCGTGGATTTCCGTAGATACAAAAGCTAGAGAGTTCATTCTTTTTGTGTTAGGTACGTATATGGCACGCGCAGTACGAGTTTGCTTCAGAAATTCGATAACTTGTATATTTGCCAAGTTATCGATAAACGAATTTATCGGGCACCAGTTATAAAATTCTAGCTAATTCATCTTTAGAGTTAGAGTCTCCAAGTCTTCTGTATATATATAGATACTAATTTAATACAATTTCGGTTTTTGTCAGATTTTCGATTCCGGTGCCCAACTCGTCCGCACGCCCCCAAATGTGTAAAAAATTCATTTAGATATGAATATCATATTCATAATGTGACGAGATGAATACGATTGCCCATCTAGAAACAGAATTATTAATCAATAGAGTTTTCACAGAATGTGTGATCTGGTTTTTGCATGTATGTATAGTTTCTTACGCGTGGAGAATCGAAACGAAGCATTCTTGGAATATGATTAGTTCTAAGAAGGGCTCAGGGTATTTCGTAGTCGAACAGTCTCGACTACAGCTTTTTTACTTGTTCGTATTGGTATTGGTATTGGCATTAGGTTTGCTATGAGTATTAGTATTAGATTTGCTATTAGCATTAGCATTTATTATTAAGCTGTTCGTTGAAGTATTCGCATTAGCATTGTTATAATCCTTAGTCAAATTATTAATGTCGACATTAGTGCTACTATCATTTAGCTAGTCATTGGTATTAGCATTAGTATTAGTATGCCCATTAATAAGATTGCATTTAGCCTTTTTATATATACATAACTGGTCATTAGTATTAGCATTAGCAAGAGCATTAGCAGAACCATTAGTATAACTAAAAGTTTAGGCAGAAGTAATTATTATATATGCCAAGTAGCTATGATGATTAGCATAAGCATTACGAGTAGCAGCACAAACATCGCTATATATATTTGCATTACTAATATAATTAGCATAATAATTACTGGAATTAGCATTATGATTATTTATACGTACATTTTAATACATCATTCGAATTAGCATTACTCTTGCTATGCATTGGAACATTCTCGCTTTACGTCTACTTTCATCTAATCGAAATCCCTCAAGAGTATGTCAAACACTTTGATAATTTGTATTTCCATTTGAATAGGTTGGCGCTGAGCGTTCCGTTTCGTTTGACAATGGCATCGACGGATCTGTGGCCGAGGATTGCTTCTTTGCGATGCGTGCATTCAGCCAGGGCTACACGTTCAACTTTATCGAGGGCGAGATGTACGAGAAGTCGCCGTTCACGTTGCTGGATTTGCTGCAGCAGCGCAAGCGCTGGCTCCAGGGCATACTGCTGGTGGTGCACTCGAAGCTGATACCGTTCAGGCACAAGCTGCTGTTGGGCATTAGCGTCTACTCGTGGGTTACGATGCCGCTCTCCACATCGAACATCATCTTCGCCGGCCTCTATCCGATACCCTGTCCCAATCTCGTTGACTTTGTCTGCGCATTCATAGCGGCCATCAATATCTACATGTATGTGTTTGGTGTCATCAAATCGTTCTCACTGTACCGCTTCGGGCTGCTCAAGTTTCTGGCCTGCGTGCTGGGCGCCGTTTGCACGATACCCGTCAACGTCGTCATCGAGAACGTGGCCGTCATTTGGGGCCTGGTTGGCAAGAAGCACAAGTTCTACGTGGTGCAGAAGGATGTGCGTGTGCTGGAAACGGTTTAAGCGACTGCGGCGCGTGTCCCTTGTCTATTAGTTTTTTTTTTATTATTACTATTTTTTTTTTTTTGCCACTAATTAGCTGTAATTAACACAAAGCAAATAATTAATCAAAATGCAAGAAAACCAAATGAAACAAAAAATAATCGCACAACAAGAACGTCATGATCTTTATTTGTAAGCCTAAGTTGCACACACACAGACACAGAGGCACACACACATACACACACTAATTGTTGTTAGTTTCTTAAAAAAAAGGAAAAAAAAAATATTTCTAAATTGTCTTTGGTCTAAACAAGAAATGCCAAAAAAAAAGAATTAAAATTTGTAATTTCTAGATAAAATAGTAATACATATATATGTATGTATGTATATGTCATTGTATGCATACTGCTGTCTAAATGTATGCACACCCACACACACACACACACACAAACACATGCAACAACAATAACAAGTTCTAAGTTTATAATAAATTCTATAAGTGTAATTTTTTTATTAGTTCTTAGTAGCAGCGCGTAAAAGTTAATGTAACGCTCTTGTATGTGTATGAATATATATATATATATATAATGTATTTATATATATATATATCTATGTATACCTATATATAGACTTATTATTATCATTATTTAAATTTAAAACTGTGTACATTAATGTATTGTAAATTGATAAACTGTTAAATATCATTCACACCAAATTAACAAACATCATTATGATTATCATTATCATTGTCATTGTCATCAGCAGCAGTCCTCGATTTTGTATGTACTTATACATATTATGTATGGCTCTCATTATATACATATGCATCTGATTATGTATGTATGTTTGTATGCTGTGTCAGCTCTGCAGACACGCCCACATGCCATAACACTAACACCAACAATGAGATGAAGATGAAGATGAAGAACTTTAAAGCTCGTCCCTGCATCGCTTTAGTTTATCCAAAGGAGCAGAATTTGCTTTTTCATTTGCTAAAAATCATTTCGTATTTATTATATACACACACACACGCACACGGAGAGAACCATCCATATAGAACGCAACAAAGCACAATTGAACTTAATGAAACCCGATCAAACTTGGATATTTTGTTTAACATCAAATACACACACACACACACACATATACTGACACACCCATACACACACGCACGGTGTGAATGATAGCAATCGTGTTCTGGTCCGCGGCCTGTCGAATTTTTGCATTCTTTAATGTTTCTTAATTATATTATAACATATTTTTTAATTTTTTATTTTTGTTACTGTTATTGGTGCTTTGAGGAACACAATCAACACTCTCACACAGACGCAGACACACAAACACTTGCATATACATATTCAAAGAGCCCAAATAAACCGCCGCCAGCAGTGAATCGCGATCCCTTAAAAGCAACCCATACACACACACACACACACACACACACACACACAGAAAGAGACACCCACATACACCTAATACTGTTTGCAAATGAAAAAGAAAGAACCAAATACAAAATGATAATAAAATGATCAACAAAATATATAAAAACAAAAAAATTACATTGAACTGGTTTTTTATTTAAATATAAAATAAATTTATATATATATATATATGTATATTTATAAATGTTTATTCACACATATAAAAAAAGTATTGCTAGATTCAGTTCTTACGTCGGACTCTTACAAATGCAGATGCTTAAAAGTACATGAATTTAAAAAATATATAATATATTATATAAATATAACAAATCAATAATATAAATGTATCAAATTGGTCAGGTATGCGTTAAGACAAGAAATTCGAAAATACATTCAAATAGTGCAACGGAATTTAGAAGCGAGTGTATCACAGGGTTGTTATACGGCCAGTGTGTGCACACGAGTGCAAGCCAAATTGTTGGCGTAGGGATTTTTGCGACTATAGCCAAATTAAGTGAACTGCAACGGAATTTGTGCAGTTTAAAAAAGTAAAGAGTGCAATATTATCTTGGTGCTACTTGGTATGCAAGTGCGCGAAGTTGACAATAGTCCATCCTCAAGGCAGTGAGGTTGGCCAAACTACCGGCAAGACACATTCGAAGAGCTTGCGAGGCCCATAGTCAAGGCAATAACGACTCAATGATTCCTCATAGCTATAGCAGAATAACTTCTTGGAATACCTAGCAAATGCAATTAAACATAACATTTTTAAAAATATTGTAAAATGGTTTATTCTTGTTAGAAATGGAATATATACATATATATTTTAATATTAGTTGTAACATAATGAATGCTTGCTAGCTCTTTCGGACATTATTTCTATCTCTGTCATTCTAGTGAACACGAATTGCAATTGGTGATTTAGTTATATTTATTTTTTTTAAATAGCCTTAGAAATATACAAAGTCTATTTGCTAAAAACAATATTATTTAAATAAAAAAAATTCGAGAAACAATATTAGAGTTCCGTAAATATCTATCAACTGTGGAGTAGCTATCCGGATATCGCCTAGAAGAACTTCTGCTTGGTCGAGGGCGTGTTCAAATCCAATCGCGACATTCTGTAAGCGTATAGAAAATATTACTTTTTACAATATGCTAATAAGCAAGTTTGAGCATTTTAAATAACCTTGGTTTCTTCTCCGCCACCGAAGCAGGGCTGGTGAAACTGGACGTCTTGAGAGTGTCCACATCAGATTCCTCCTCGCCATCTGTGTTAGCGCTAGATAGCGTAACTGTTGCATTCTGTGGAGTGTCTGGAGTGGAGTTCTCTTTGTTGGCATTGATCGGATTCTGGCAATTGCCGTGGCATCTGCAGGTGGTGGTGCAACCACTGCTAGTCAAGAAGCATCCGCAGCGCCTTGTGTTGCACTTGGTGCGACATTTGCAGTTCTTCGATGACTTGCGGCTCTCATCTGCCGCCGAGCTCATGTCTATGGTGCTCTGTAGGCTGTTGTCGTTGCTGATGTTGTTGCTGTTAGTGTTGTTGTTGTTGTTATTGCTACTGTTGGGATTGTCGCCATTGTTGTTGGGTGAAGTATTCGATTTCTGTGGAATAGAATTGATATAAAGAAGATGCTAGAGCTATAGAGCGGTTGGCACTTGCCTTGGGGCGCTTCATGTCGGGCACCCAGTCAGGATCGTTGTCATGATCCTCAAATCCATCGCTTAAAATGCTGTCATTGATCATGGACTCATCGAAAACGGGAGGTTTCTTATTGTTCGAATTAATACGGTCTAATTTCTGTTGCAGCTGCTCTTTGGTGTTGAGCAGCTCCTCGACAATTTGCTGGCGTTCCAAATCTTCTGTGTTCTGTGCCTCACTGCCGTTGAGTGCGTGCGAGCTGCGCAGCAGCACCGCGACCTTCTCCTCGTAGCTGCGCTGTTGGCTGACCATCAGCTCGGCGTGCTCTCGCTCGGCCTGGCGTAGACGTTTGGTCAGTTCGTCAATGCTCTGCTGCGCCTCGTTTAGCTGGGTACGCTGCTCGTCCACCAGCACCTTCTGCTCCATAATGCTCTGTGCCTGGTCGCGGCGCTGCTGCACGAGACTCTTCAGCAGCTGCTTGTTGAGTCCACGCGATTCGCTCACAGTTTGGACGCTGTCACAGAGCGCCGCAATGCGACTATCCAGATCATTGGAGCAGACCTTCTGCTGCAGATCCGCAATTTGCGCGTTGCGCATCTCCAGCTCCTCCTCAAGGCTTGCCAATAGCTTGGCTTGTTCCGAGTCAGGCTCTACCTGCTGCTCCCTAATCTCTGTGCAGTGTGCGTTGATAATGGCGCGATCTTCCATCAGTTGCTCCAAACTGTATTCTGCATCGATCAGTGAAAGAATTACCTCCAGTGTGCGATCCACAAAGGCAGCAAGATCAGTTGCGCCCGGTTGATCCTTGGTATGTCGCTGGCGTTGCGCCTGCGCGGCTCTTTGCCGCTCCAGTGCATCCTTGAGCCTAAGAATCGAATGGGAAGATGGAGAGTGTGAGAGTTAATGTCTTTCAGTTTATCAAATTCAATTACCGTTTGTTGGTGGCCTGCGCCTCCTCACACTTCCGCTTGAGCACCTGTCGTTGCTTGGCATGCAGATTTTGTTGGCGCACCATCTCGCTCTGCATTTTGCGATCCTTGCTCTTCAGCTGTGTGAGCTGCTTCTCGCTCATCGTCCTCCATTGCCGGAAGCGATCGGATTCACCGCGCATGGCGCGTATTAGCTTCACCTTGGACTCCTTCATGGCGCGTATTTCGGTGGTGAGGATCTGGATCTTTTCGCGCTCCTTTTCACGCATCTTCAGTATATTCGCCTGCTGCATGATCTTGCGACGCATCTCCGTTATCTCCTGCTCCAGCAATATCAACCGTTTGCGCCGCTCCTCGGCCAGCTTAGCAGACGTGTCCTTCTGTTTGGTGCTGCGCAGCTGATCGAGCAGCTCACTGCGCTCCAACTCCAGCTGCTTGACCTTCTGCTCGCACTGCTTAAACTTCTCGTCAATGCCATCGTCTTCGAGCTTGCTAAAGTTGCGCGCAACACGCTCGTGCAGCTCCTGCTTCAGCGTCAGCTGGCGATCGATGTCGCGCAGTTCGCCCTTCAGACACAGCTGCTTCATCGTGTGTTCTTCTGCGCGCGAGTCCAACAGCTCGTGTGTATCAGCGCCGACGGAGCTGGATTCGTCGACGTTCAGGCATTCCTTGCGATGTGTCTGCAGTGCGGTTTCTGTTTGCTGCAGCTCTTCGTCCACGCACGACACCAGCTGCGAGATATCCCGCATCCTGTCGCGCCACTGCTTATCCATCAGCTGGGATTGCTCTGTTGGCTGCTCCTCCTGCTCCGAGCCTACTTCTTCTGCCTTGGGTACTGTAGCTTCGGCCAGCTTTGCCTTCAGCTCAACGAGGTGCACCTTCAGTTTGTCGTGCGTGACCTCGGCGATGTGGGCACGAATCTCGTTCTCAGCCAGATCGATCAGCGCCTGGTGCAGTTCCTGCTGAAGCTTGCGGTTCATCTTCTCACTGCGTGCATAGGCCTCCTGCACCTGCTCCAGCTGTTCTTTGTATCGCCGTCCTTCTTGTGCTGACAATCCTTGTGTGGAACTCAGACTGAGTCCGAGATTATCACCGTTCCCAACATCGCCGGAGCCGCCGCCACATGCCAGTAGTTCGACGCGCAGCTTCTGTATGACATCCTTTAGCATCATTACCTCAGCCGCATGTGGGTCCAAATTGACGACTGGCTTGTTCTTGATCTGCAGTGCGCGATCTGCATATCTCAATGTGCTGACTGTCTCGGCCACGTTGTAGTCCGCGGGACTAACACAGGCAATCATCAAGGTGATCGAATTGCCGCCCAGCGAGTCTTGCAGCAAGCGTGTCAGCTTTGACTGCCGATAGGGCACATAGCTCGCTGTCTGGCCAGCTGTAAGGATTGGACAAGAGGAGCACAATGAATATAGATAATCTGTATGTATGATCTCAGCTGTTACTTACAGCCTAGCACATTAATGACATTGCCCAATGCGAGGAGGCCCTTGTTGATGTTGACACCTTCCTTGAAGCGATCGCCGCTGGCCAGTGTCTTGGAGCAGCGCTCAGAACCCGCTAGGTCCACGAAATTGAATTTTGATGTTGTCACCGATTTTCTGCGTCAGCAAGTTAAATATATATTAACAACTATTGAAGATGAGGTGCAGGAGGAGGCACTACTTACTGCCCAGTCTTCTTGGTGGCGACTACAGTTATAGTGAAAATCGCATGCGATCGCGATGAGGTCTCGTTCATTGCCGTGGCGGCCACTGCACGGCCGGAGGAGCCACGCATCAACTCATCGGTGACGTGCTTCGCTTGCGTCACCTCCACTTCAGTCACTCCAGGCATAACAATGCGATTTTTATCCTCGCGTATGTCCACAGTACTTTCCTCTCGCCTGTTGGGCGAAAACAGGTCGTAGAACTGCTCTTGATATAGTTCCACGAAGGAGCATGTGATTTTGAAATGGAATTCCTCGTGCATGGCGGCCGTCTCTTCAAAGATCTCGTGCACAGCACGCGGTATGACGCCGACATGCTCGTCCATCACACCATTGAATGCAGTTCCCATTGTGTAGGTCTTGCCAGAGCCCGTCTGGCCGTAAGCGAGAATCGTCACATTGAAGCCATGGAGCAGTTTCTTGAGCTTGCTGCGCACACAGGACTCATACACGTCCTGCTGCGAGTCCCGAGAGTCGAACACGTAGTTATATGTAAACGAATCGCTGCGATTCACAGTCACCTGCGGCACGCCATCGGCGACGCGTTGCACGGCAATGCGGCAGCCTCGATCAAGCTCCGACTTCACCAGCGGGCGCACGCGCAGGGCAACAGTCACAGAGTCTGACATGATTCGACGAAAATAATCTGGTGCTGCAATTGCAATTGTATGAGAGAATAAATAAATAATATAAGAAACACCAACTATTATTATTGCTGTTATTCTTTCTCACTTACCTGATTTATTATCTTAATTACAATTTTTATGCAATCGTATTTGTCAGAATGCTTAAATATCCGAATATGTGGTGCACTAAGAAATTTCACAATTATACACTAATACAATAAATTAAATATTAACTTTTGCAACTGTTCGCTGCAGGCAGCCAAAGAGATTCGAAAAATGGTGGTATACAAAAATGGTCGGCGGCGTCTATATGTTGCAGCCCTGGAATGGCGAGTGTGTACACACACGTGAGAAAAGAATACGTTGCTTGCGGTAGGGACTATCGATTGCAATGATAGTTTACGATTTCAGTTTGGTTTGAAATGCATCTAATCAATGAAAACTTTAAGCAACTGAATTTGTGAAATTTTTAAAAAGTAAACAAGTTCGTATGAAGATGTAAATAAAACTGACGAAAAATATGTGTGTTGTGAGCACATAGCCCAAAATGAATTACGTCGCCTACTGTGATTACATAGAAATTTCAATTCTCAAATCGAGAGTGCCTGATTGAGTAAATTTCTTAGGTAAATAAAACAAAATTTTATTTTCGGACTTGTACTTTCAAAATCAAATATTTAAGAAAAAAAAAAAGTATAAGAAAATAAAATATTTACCAAAAAACTGCAGCATTTCTACAAACAGCTTCAAATTAAAAATATTTATAATAAAACAAATAAATACGATATGATATATATATAAAATATAATTTAATAACTGAATTTTGATAAGAGTGTTAGGAATAAAATTTACAAATGCATAGCTCTCGATGCTTCGAAGTAAACAAGATCTGCTAGACCATATATACCACTTTTTTTTTTCTTTTTCAATTCTAGCTTTTATAGGCTCTGAGATCAAGTATATAAAAATTGATAATAGCTCTCTAACTTCCAAACAATTAAAAGTCTTAGGCTCATCAAATCTGTTTCATAATAAATTGAAATAAAATACAGCGCAGAGTTCTTATCGAGATGCGTTTAATAGCAGCTTTAGCACAGTGTGAAGCATTTAAAATATTATTTGATTTTGCATGGGCTGAGAGTGCCAGCAGCTGGTTTGGCATCCAATTGGTATCCAAAGTCCAATAAGAACCAAAAAAGTGCTGCTGGCCATTGGATAACATAATGTTTAACACGAGATACTTGAGATTTGCTGTAAGTGGTCACGTGTGATGTATACTTGTGGCAGCTTCAGCATATTCAGGTCGCTGTCGATTAGATCCAGCTGCTGCTCCAGCCGGACTTTCAGGTTGCGCACGCGCAGCGTTCCCATTGAGATGGGCAGACGATTGTATTCCCAGATGAGCTCCTTTTGGCGTGACTGGGCTGCCTTCAGCAGTGAGATGCGCTGCGCCTCCGTTAGGAGCACCTGGTCCTGCTCATGGTCATGATAGTGATTCATCTTTCGATCGTTTTCTATTTGCGTTGTTTCATTTGTTTCGGCAGCTGGCGGTGGCGATTGGGGCTGCGCTTCGTCGCAGGAGGCCTGGGTGCGTGCACTCAAGGGCTGATCGCATTGCGGCTCCTGCTCCACGTCCGTGACGTCGGGTATGGCCAGCTGCTGGACGTGGGGCGAACCCGTTGTCGAATCGCCATCAGCCTTCAGTTGCCCCGCTTTGTCCTGCTGGCACTCATCCTGCTGCAATTGAGCGGGCACAGTGTCCACACCGTGGCCAAGCAATCGTTGATGCGCTCTGCGCAGCATCGACGGCTGCAGGCGTTGTGCGGGCACTTTGCCCAGCTCAAAATTGGATGCAATGCGTCGCAGGCAATTAACGTCCTGTTGCTGGCCCTCAAACACGGCCCCCAGCACGGGCAACTCGTCGCCCTCGCTGCAGACGTGCTTGAATTGGGAGTGCTCCTTGCCCGCTTGCTCCGCGCACTTGAGCAGCGCCGCATTGAGGAACTGCTCATCGCTGATGTCCTCCGTTTGTATTTCCTTCTCCGATCGCTGTTCGATCCTGAAAAAGGCACGCGCCAGGCCGCGCCCGCCATTGAACAGACGTCGCTGCGTCTCCAACAGGGGCAGCGTGCCGGATCGATGCGCCAGCGAGGCGGCTGTCGGCAGCTCATAGCTGGCTGGTGGCCAACGATGCGACTCCCTGCCATGCTCCAGATGCCTAATCTTCTCTCGCTCGAGACGGCGCAGCGTCATCAGCGGCGTCTGGCCCACCAGCAGCCTGTTCTCGCGCAGAAAGTTCCGTTGCGTGACCTGGCCAGCGGCGGCGGAACGCTTCATCCACGACATGACCAATGGCAGAGTGCAAAATATAAATGTCACAACGTACAAACGGGCAAATGTAAACGACAAATCTGAACGAAACTCAACTACAAAATGAACTATCTCCAGATGTATGTATATTCATACGTATGTATGTATTATTATATAATTATTACATATTTAAAGAGGAATGACTTGATTGTTTGTTCGTGCTCTACAAACTCCAAAACTACTGGACCGATTTCCATTTTACTTTTGATTTTTATTTATTTATATTTGTTATATGGGCAGAAGCTACTAATCCTTACATTTATCTAGCCAAAGCTTAGTTCGTATATAAGAGTAAATGGAAAGTCTTAGCTCCTAGTATACAAGTACGAAGACACAACGATAGCTTCTCATAAGATATACATATTTCAAAGCTATCTCTCTTCAAAGCTATCTCTCAATCGTTTCGCTTAACAAAAACTGAGCGTGGAATGAACTTAATGTGTATGCCATCGCGAGAGCGCAGCACCATTTGGGCCTGCAGCACAAGCGGCTCCAGTGGCTGCTTCAGCTCCAGGCGAAATCGTGCGACAATGCGAACGGTGAGCAGCTTCATCAGCAGCAGCGAATATCGGCGGCCAATGCACACGTGTGGCCCAGCCGAATAGGGTATATAGCTGTAGGGAGTTGGTTGTTGCGACGCCTGCAGCCAACGCTCTGGCCGGAACTCATATGGCGCTGGGAAGTAACTGGCATCGTGAGCCAGGCCATACATATTAATCCAGAGCGTGACGCCGGCGCAGTAGCGTCGTTCGCCAATAGTCGTTGCTTTGGTCGTCTGTCGGCCCGTGCTGGGCACTATGGTGTACATGCGCAACACTTCCTTCAGCACGGCATCCAAATAGTCCAGCTCATTTAGTGCATCCAGATCCGTGGCATCATCTGATGCCAGCTGAGAGAGTTCGGTGTGCAAACGCTCCTGCACCGAAGGATGCTTGGCCAGAGCATAGATTACAAAGCCCATGGCCGCTGTGGTGGTATCCACGCCCTGTCGCAAAACGAGTAAGAGATGAAGAGCGTGAAAGAGTGAGAGAGAGAGAGAAGAGTAGGGAGCGGGCACTCACAGCGAAGACAAACGTGTTCACTTCGTCGCGTATCTGCTGATGGCTTAACCCGGCCAACAACATGGTATCCAGGAGTATGCGTGGTTGCTTCTCCTGCTCCGGCTGCTGTTGCTCTAGCTTAAGCTGTCTGTCCCGCTGCTCTATGACACGTTCCATGAGCGAGTGAATCTGTTGCAGCTGTTGGTGCAACTCTCGCCACAGTGGCGTACGCTTGAACACAAAATCTGAGGTCAGCAGAGGATTAATCATGCGCTTGAACAGCAGCTCGCTGCTGCGATGAAAGGCGCTCACAATGGGCGAGTGTGCGGCCAGCTGCGAGTCCAGCTGATAGCCCATTGAGTTGTCTGCGACAAAAGTTATTCAAAATGTGTAATTTAATAGTGCTGACTGCGCTTGTTTGAAAATAACGTTAAGAATCGATATTGTGAAAATAAGTGGAGGCGATCGATAAGTAATTAAGCAGATTAATTTGCCCAGCTAAAATAAAGAAAAAATTTCAATTCTCTGAGTAAAAAGTAATTAATAATTTAAATTTTTAAAAATTGTTATAGACAGCCAACCGCACTCGTGTGGAAAAAAACGTTATTTATCGATATATGGAGGGAAGGTGGAGGCGCTCGATAATAATTAATTATGTCCAGCTCTAGAACAAGACATTACTACCCTACACTTACCAACAATGCAATCTAGAAGACAAGCGAAGAGATGGTCCGTTACCTCAATGGCATTGCCGCCTGTTCGCTGTAGTCGGTCGAGCAAGCGATCCGCATGTTTGGCCAACGCAGGCGCAAAGCGGCGCAGCAGCTGCGGCTGAAAGGCGGGGGTTAACAGACGACGCTGCGCTACCCAATCGCTGCCATGGCTGATCAGCAGCCCATTGCCAATGAGCGGTGAGAGCTGCTGAAAGGTGTCCGCTTTGCGCAGCGTCGGATCGTGCAGTGCCTGGCGCGTCTCCTCGGCGCTATGCAGAAAGACCCACAGCTGGGGTCCCAGCCACAGGCGATAGGTGGCTCCAAAGCGTTCGCGCAGCTCTGTAAACACCAGAAAGATGACTGCGACAGCAACCTTTAAGCTGGACTCCAATTTGATTAGCAACTGTGCTCGGACTCACACTCTGGCTTCAGTTTGCCAATCATCTGGGCATTGCCCAAGCCGGGCATGGCCCAGGGTCCAGGCAGGCTACGGCCCAGTTGCAGGCGCTGACGCAGGTGCCACAGCCCAAGGCACAGGCAGACAAACAGGCCGAGCAGCAAAGTCAAATACGACATCTGTGCGCTGGAATTGATGAAACCAATTTGATTGATTGCAAGCGAAATCGCTATTCCAATTGGAACCAACGAGCACAATCAGCTGCGGTTTGCTGCTAATCAGAATATATGTATGTACGTTTGCTTGCATACAAAGTCAATTGGATTTAGATTGGAGTTCAAAAAACGATTTTGCAGCGCTGTTAGCTAGCTGCCAATTGCTGTTAAGCACTAAATTGATATTGCTTGAAAGTCTATGCATCTATTGTATATAGTTGTATATAGTTTGTGTGGCTTCTAGTATCTAATCTGGTTTTCAATTCAGTGAGACCTTGGCCTTGGCCAACTGCAAGGTCTGTAAACTTAACATAGTTCTGTTAAAGCAAGCAGTGCAGTTGAGCTGTAATTAATATGAATTTTGTCCTTATAAATAAAAAATATACACGGTTTTTTTTGAGAGTTGAATCAGTTAACATTTTATTTGTTATTGTATGTAATATTGTTTATTCAATAATATATTCATGAATTTATTCATTTATGTACGTGTATGTATAACTTGTTTCTGGTTTTTCATTCTCATTTCAAATATGCGGACACATAAATTTGTAATATTTGGTATTATTATCATTTGGTTTTTCATATATAGTATATATATCTTTGTATTTTATATTATAGCTAGGCTCGTAATGTTTTTATGGCTTCTTTTTTTTTTATTGTTGAGAATTGTTTCATTTGCAATTTGCAAGTTCTATAACACATATCTAGATTCATTAACATTTACAACGAATATAATTTATGTTGCTATTTAATTTGATTTATAATATACGTTTCGCTTTAAGGCTACAATAATGCAAGTAAAATAATTTTTTTTTTTTTTTTTTTGTGGGCTTCGTTTCGTCTTCTCTTGTCTTCATTTATCTCTAGGTTGGTTTCGTTTTTTTTTGTTTTTTTTTTTTGCTTTATGTAGATATCAATCAATTTGAACAATCTTTCTCTTTAGTTATAGAAAAGTTAAATATTCATTATATATATATATGCATGTATATATCTTTTGTTCAACTTCCGCTAAGAGCTCATTGCAAAATTACTTTGATTATTAAGTAGAGTTTAGAATTGAATTGGCGTTTTTTATTTTGTATATATGTTTTCATGTGCGTTTCTGCTTTTGCTTCTAGTTCACTTGACGTATGTCTATCGAAGTTATCGAACTTCCCAAATCGGTAGTTCGATCATCTGATCTATGTTCTTTGGCTTATCTAAGAGATATATCAAGAATAAAAGAGCGCCTCAGCTGTGCGGCTGTGCGACGCTCGACAAAAACGAATTCGATACGATAAATATCGATTGGATCGATTGACCCATGCTCTCGATAGCACACATTTCCAGCGCATGCGTCGAGTCGCAGACTTGGCAAATCGAGAACATGCCCGACCATGTATATATAATATATATCTATATATATATATATATACTCAATATATATATGTATATATAGGTATATTTATTTATGTATATAGTTTAATAGTCGCGTTCGCTAAAAGGCTCTAAGAGGTCATGTAACACTTGTATTTTGTATTTTTAGCCATTTTTTCTTATTTTTTAAAATTACATTTGTAAATTTCTAGTTTTAAATAGATTATTATAAAGCGATTTTCTACTTGGTGTTGCGTGTTCCAGTTGCTATTGCAGTTAGTTATCTAGTAAATTTGTTGTTACTCTTGTTATTGCAGCTTCGTTTTGTTGTAAGTTATTTTGTATATTAAACAATGTATATAATATATATATATGTATGTAAACTTCGACCTTTTTTTCATAATTGGTGTTGTGTTTTTTTTTTTCTTGTACAATTTTATTTTTAATTTTAATCGATGTATATTTATTTTAGTTTTTTTTTTTTTGCTGTATTTTATTTTTTTTTGTTTTTGATTTACTTTTATCCATCCATTGAGTACATATTTGGTGTTTGGTTGCTTTTGTTGCTTCGACAGTTTCCAGTTTCCAGTTGCCATTCTATCCAGTTGTCCAGTTGTCCAGTACTCCAATTGGCCGACTTCGCTTTCCAATTGGAACTTCATTTCCACTTTGATTTTAAAATAGCTATAAATTGTATTTAATAAAGGCTGCTCTCGCTACATTGCCCAATCAACCAGATGCAATACACACACACACACACACACATAAATGTACGTGTGTGTGTGTGTGTGTGTGTATAACTGCTCGTTAGCTTGCCATGCTAAGCCTATGTATATCAACAAACGCGAGTGCCGAAGCCAGGCTTCGGCATTACAATTATTCGATAAGAACTAGCTATGAGTGTGTATGTATATATGAATGCCATTATATATATGTAAATATGCAACTGCATGCATATACACATATATATATATATATATATATGCAGGTAATAACATAGGCAATTGCTTATTGGAAACATTTTGTTGGAGTCGATTGGGAAACAAAATATACGCATATAAAAGAAATGCATCTTAAAAATCAATTGAATTTCGTTAAATATACATGTATATATATGTGATCTGTATATATATAGCTGTATGTGCGCATATAGTATATATGTTCCGTTAGGTTATTTCGGGAGCTTTGGTAACTAAGTTTAAAGTAAGTTCTATTTTAGTTGCTGAACACGTTCGTGCTTATTGTTTCATCGTTGCGTTTGCCGTTGTTTAATATTTACTTTAGAATTTGCTTGCTTCTTATTTAATTTAATTATTTGTAAATATTTATTTACTTTTTTTTCGCCTCTTTCTGTTAGAGTTCTGTTGCTGCAGTTGTCGTCGTCTGCTGTTGGTCAATCGATTTGCTTTCAGTTTTTTTTAAGGCCAGACGTGATTGTAATTATGTGCATTGCGTTTCAGTTTTCGCTTTCCAATTTCGTATATTTCGCAGGCTGAAAAGTTTTGTGGCAGCGGCGCGTTTTCAGTGTGCAATTTGGCAACAGCGCATGCAAGCAAATTGTGCTAAAGATTAACGAAAATTGTCATTATATAAAAAATAAAAAAATTAAGGAAAAAAATCAAAATCCAAACAATAAAAAATCAAAGCAAATGCCTTTGGGCATTCTTTTTTTTTTTTTTTAAATTATCTCATATAAAATGTTTTTATTTTGTTGTTGTGTATAAATACAAATATAATTTGTGTTTTGTTGTTGTTGTTGTTTTTTTCACATTATGCAAAATCAATAACAATTAAAGCGCTTACAAAAAAAGCATTCAAATAATATATGCATAAACATATACATATATCAAATTTTTAAGCTTAAGACATCTGTGTGTGTATGTATGTGTGTGTGTGTGTGTGTGTGTGTGTGTGTGTGTGTGTGTGTGTGTGTGTGTGTGTGTGTGTGGGTGTATGGGTCATACCTAAGGTACAGTGCTTAAATATTGCATATATTAACTTGGCTTACATTTCGTTTGTTTTTCTTTCTTTTTTTTCTTCTGCTTCTTCTTCGCTTTCATCATTAACAAAAAAAAAAAAAAAATGCACACACATACACACACACATCTATGCACACGCACAACAACAACATGCGCTACAATTAGCTTAAGGTGTACAATTACGACAAAAAAAAATTTGTATATTTATAATAATTACATAATAATAATATAATATAATATAATAATAATAATAGTAATCGTAATAATAATAATAATAATATTAGTGCCTAGGCTGATTATCATTTAAAATGTAACACAATAAATTTGATAAGTTATATATTCGTACGTCCGTTAAGATTAAAGCGAAATACAATCAAAGAAAGAGAGGGAAAACGTGTGAGTGAGAGGCACAGGGAGGGAGAGAGAGAGAGAGGGGGAGAGCAAGAGTGTGTGTACAGTTACAAGTGAGAGTTAAGGGCTTAAGAAATACACACACACACACACACACATAGCTATGTATGCATGTGTGCGTGTGTATAACACATTGACAAAAGTTTTACTAATTTTAGACAAGTTTAAAAATTTGTAGTTTTTTTTTACAATTTAACAAGAGATATTATTGTTGTTGTTGTTGTTGTTGCACATAATTATCTTAAACTATGTTCCATTCGTTATCAATATTTTATTATGCCTATAAATGTGTGTGTGTGTGTGTGTGTGTGTATATATTGTTTTAAATTTTCTGTTCATTGTTAAGACAAGGCATCTATATGTATATATATTTTTTTTCTTTTTCTTTTCTTTTTTTTTTTGTATCGCTGTCTTGCTGCTAGTTTTGCTTCCTGCTTACTTATGCGCTTGCCGCTATTCTGTTCTATTTGCATATGCGAACTGTTATACTAATTATGTAATCTGTTCTATTTCTGTTCAGCTGTTACTCGCTTCTCTGTTCCGTTTGACGACGTTTCTACTGCTTCATTCATCTTCAATCACAATCAACGCTTTTTCTTGCTCGTTTAACACTTACAACACTAAAACATTACATTACATAGATCATTTATCGATCGACATTAGAGAGAGAGAGAGAGAGAGAGTTATCGATCAGCTTTTAAAATTTGCTCCTCTCTTCATATACTTAACTACATACAAACATGGCTGAGGGTTTGGGGCTCTTGAGGGTACGTTAAAGCGAGACATAAACAAAAAAAAAAAAAAATATATATATATATATATCTATATATACTAAATTATATTGTATACATATATAGATAGATAGGCATTTCAAGTAAAATAGAACACACAACATTGGACAAACATGGGATAGATTAAAACTTATTTGCTCTTCTTGTTTAGATATTTATAGATAAAACAAATATTAAAGTCTGGCAAAAGTTATGCAAGAAAATAAGGTAAGAAAGTGCCTGTGTGTGTGTGTAAGTTTGTATCTCTGTGTGTGTGTGTGTGTGTCAAATGCAATTGCATACAAGTTTGTAAAATTGTAAAAAATATTAACAAAAAAAAAAAAAGAGAACAAAACGAGGCAAAAGAAATGAAAGTGCGTCTATTTAGAAATTCATTTGTCATGTTTTGCGCGGCGGCGTCGGTGGCGGCGGCAGCGCCGGCGCAGCAGCAGCATAGGCAGCGTGCGACTGCCTGGCTGCCAGACTGTTCATGTCTTTGGGAATGTTTTTGTATTTGGCTGAAAGGTGATGGGACTGGTCAACAACTTGAGTATACCACCGGGCGGCCGGCCCAGCGCCTGCTTCTGCTTACCTGCAGCTGCAGCTGCTGCTGTTGCTGTGGCTGCTGTTGTTGCTGCAGCTGATGCTGCTGCTGCTGTTGCTGCAGCTGATGCTGTTGTTGTTGCTGCTGTTGCTGCTGCTGCTGCTGCTGCTTGTTCATGCTTAAACGCCACCGGTGAATCGCTATAGAAATTGGATTTGCGATAATTGCTGCCGTTGCCCAGTATGTTGCCATTGGCATTGGCGTTGCCGCTGCTGCTGCTGATGTTGCTGCTGCTGCTACTGCTGCTGCTGCTGCTGTTGCCGATGCCATTGCTGTTGCTGCAGTAATTGTTGCTGCCATTGTTGTTGTTGCTGGCGCCCAGCGGCGGCAATGGTGGCTGCAGTTTGCCGGCATGCTTATTGCCAGCAGCGACGCCTCCTGCAGCAGCGGCAGCAGCTGCTGCTGCTTGTGGAGTCAACGGTTCCGCAACTGTTGCCTTAGCCGTTACTAAACTTAGATTAGAAATTGCTGTTGGTAATGGAGATCTTTGTGAATCATTGCCGATTTCGCCAGTGTACCTGCAAGCGAATATCGAATTAGTAGCTGTGAGCGAGAGAGAGAGAGAGAGTGAGTGGGAGACCTACTTGATGTTGGTGTATTCCCGTCCAACTTGCAGGCTCTGCTCTTCGGCCCGCTTGCGCGCTATCAAGGTCTGAATGTAATGCTGCACCGCATAGTAGACGAACTTGTATTGCGCCTCCGTCTGCACCATGCCCGAGCGCTGCGATCGCACCATCTGAATTGTGCGCTGTATATCGATTTCCGTGTCCAAGCCTGTGCATATAAAGAAGTCAATTGATTAGCATTCCAATGAGATAGATGCATCTAAAAGCAGCAGCTGTTAGCTTACATGCTGTTAACATACATATATATGCAATGCTACAAATGCTTAATTGACATTTAGTTAAACTGTTACAAGTTGAAGCTCTGCTAAGTTGTTGTTAACATGATGTTAACATGCTAACATGCTTTTAACAGCTTCTGTTACAAATAACTTTATATTGCTTCTCAGAATTTCACTTCATTTCAAACTACAAACTCTGCTAAGATTCTATTAACATACATATGTAACAGCTTATGTTAAAAACTACCAACTAACATTAAGTCAATGCTAAGCTATGTTTACATGTTAAACTGTTAACAGCGCAAGCTATGCTAACAGCTTCTGTTACAACTTTAACTATTTAACATTGATTTAGCATTTACTGTAGAACAGCTCAAGCTCTGTCCTTACATTCTGTTATTAACAGCTTAAAGCATAAAGTGTTTGCTGTTAACAATGCTTACCATTGCGCACGATCTGATCGAGAATCATGTCGATCACAATGAACGTGCCCGTGCGTCCAATGCCCGCTGAACAGTGCACACAAATGGGACCCTAAAGAGACAGGGAAAGAGAGAGAGAGAGAGAGAGAATGATTTAGTGTCAATTGAAAGACCTAATTTGCTCATTGACTGCTTACGGGCTTCTCGCCTGCCTGGGCCAGGCTGCTTTGCCTAGTGTTGACATCCTGCAGGAAGTTGAGCACACAGCCGGGATCGGCGGGCACGCCGTGATCGGGCCACACTTGGAAATGATAGTGGTAGATGCGACGCTCGGGCTTGTCGCGCCACGAGAAGAGAAACTCGCGCAGCGTATAGTCGTTGGTCGAGTTCTCCTTGATGCACTGCACCTTGGCATGGCCGAATTGCTTGCACTGACCCTCGTCGGGCCAGTAGCGCTCGCACTTGGTCTTGCCGCGCTCGATCTCCTTGGTGGTCATCACAATCACACGCGTGTTCTCCTGCCAGATCATGTTCCAGAAGTCTGTCTTCGTGTTGGCCAGGCAGCCCTGCGTGGCGATGTACGTCTTGTACATCTGGCCCTCGCCGTTCAGCAGCGACCCGGTCGAGGGGCCGCTGCAGGAGGACGTCGTCGATGGCGGTGGCGATGCATCGCCGCAGTGCTTCTTCAGCAGCACGGCCAGGCAGCCGTTGAGCGCCGCCGAGGCGGACGTATTGCCGGTGGCCGTGGGTGTGCCGGGACCGGTGCCCGCTGCCGAAGCATTCGCCGATGCTGACAGAGATTCGCTGCGTTTGTGCTTGCTGAGCGAATCGGATTTGCGATTGCAGGTGGCACAATTGGTGGGCAACGTGGCCGACTTGACGGCGCACTGCACGCACGTCTTGTTCTGCTGCTGGCAATTGGGGCAATTGCGTTGCGTCTGCGCCGCCGTGCAGGCCGGGCAGGAGGCGACCGTGCTGTTGAGGCTCTCCGAGGAGCTGCTCATGTTGTAAAGATCGCCGTCGGTGGGTAAACGTATGTAATTGGCATTTATATACTCGGCGCCCACTGCATTGCTTTCCACATCCAGAAGCTTTACGCGCGTGTGATCATCTAACAGCGGGAGATAACAGAGGTGAGTAAAGAGAGACAGACAGAGAGAGAGAGAGAGAGAGAGATTGTTGCTTACAGGGCAATATATTGCGATAGCGATTCTTGAGACGATTCGCATCCCTGTAGCCCTCCACACGCTCGAATGTGTCTCGGCTGTCCTGCTGCAACGACTCGAACTCCTCCCAAAAGCCGCCCTGCAATATATGCAGCATAATTATTATTATATTTCCCATTCGATATTAAGACATTGCACTTACCTTAACCAGCTGCTCCACGCGCGCATTGATGCCCGCAGCAGTGATGCGCGTCGCATTGAACGGCTGCCGCAAGTGGACCACGGTGCCACATGTCTCCACCATCGGATGGCGCTTGTAGTGCTCGATCAGCTCGGAGAGTGTATCAAATGAATCGCCGCCGCCTACGTCGTATTTTTTATCCTGCAACCGAAAAGGGCGAAATTGCGAGTTAGTTAAGGCAGAGCAGTGCACTGCTTGCAAGCAGTCGAAATAAATATTCAGCTGCATCCTATTGTTAACTAACAATTATCAACTATTTGTTTGCCTTTATTTACTTCATGTTAATTATATATGGCATATATTGTAAATACATATTTGTTGTACAGAAAATCCTAAAATATTATTAGGGCACGTTTGCCTCAGTTGCCGTTTAAGCCAGGCCAACAGCTTAAATACGTATTTTGACACGTTCCCTTCGGTTGCTGACAAAGCGCATGTCAAATGTAACAGGCAGTGCTTAGCAGTCCCATTGCTGTTAAAGCAACAAGTTAACAGTAATATGCAGAGCTGCCCAAGCAAGTTCTGTTAACTTTCTGTTCAAGCGATCTGTTGCAAGTATGCGTCAATTCGATCTACGCACATTTCCTCTCAAGCATCATACTACATACATTCTGTTAACACACTGTTAAAGTGCTGTTTGGGCTTATTCGCTGCACATTCTCTTAAGCTGTTAACATTTTGTAACAGCTTAGCAAGCTATGCTGCTTGCTTGCCCTAGTTCTGTTAACATCCAGTCAATTTGCTGTTAAAGCTTATGTTAACAGTAATATGCAGAGCTGCCTATGCAAGTTTTGTTAACATTCTGTTAAAGCGAATGCTAAGTAAACTTGCTGTTAATGTCTATAATATAAGAATCTGTTGCAAGTATGCATCAATTTGATCTACGCACATTTCCTCTCAAGCATCATACTACATACACTCTGTTAACATACTGTTAAAGTGCTGTTTGGGCTTATTCGCTGCACATTCTCTGAAGCTGTTAACATTTTGCAACAGCTAAGCAAGCTGTGCTGCTTGCTTGCTCTAGTTCTGTTAACATCCAGTCAATTTGCTGTTAAAGCTTATGTTACCAGTAATATGCAGAGCTGCCCAAGCAACTTCTGTTAACATTCTGTTAAAGCGAATGCTAAGTAAACTTGCTGTTAATATAAGAATCTGTTGCAAGTATGCATCAATTCGATCTACGCACTTTTCCTCTCAAGCATCATACTAAATACCTTCTGTTAACATACTGTTAAAGTGCTGTTTGGGCTTATTCGCTGCACATTCTCTTAAGCTGTTAACATTTTGTAACAGCTACGCAAGCTGTGCTGCTTGCTTGCTCTAGTTCTGTTAACTAATGTTGCTGTCAAAACTAATGTTATCAATCCATCAATGTTAAGTGCATCATAAAAATAGATCTTCAATGCTCAGAGCTAATTCATATTACATAAGATATTTGACAGTCAGCTATACTTCATGCCCTTTGTTATTGGCTACTTGGCAGTAGGGTCTCGCTCCCTCTCTCTCTCTCTCTCTCTCTCTCTTGCTATCTCTCTCTGCTCTGCTTGAACTGTAGCAACAATAAAAGTTTGAAGTCGAGTCGAAAAAACGCTATATAATTAGCCAATAAAAGTGCAAACGTGACCGCAATGTCAAATTGAAGTAAATGCTCAACCGGTCATGTAAATCGCATTATTCTAAATGCCGTCAAATGGCAATAGCAACAGCAACAACAGCAACAGCAACATTAGCAATTGCGCTAGCTCATCAGCTCTATGCGGGGACTTACAGTAGTTGGTGCTGCAGCATGATAAATGAATTGAACAAAGTAAATATATTTAGGATGCTCATGTTTGAGTACAACAATAAAAATAAATAATAATAAAAAAAAGAACCGTGAAAATATTACATTTTCAATATTTGCTTTCGCTAATCATAAATAATAATTGAGCAAAAGAAAACTAATGAATGGCAAATAAACGCGCTAGACAAATGTCGAATGTAAATGAATAGCAAATAAATATACATTGTATATATATATTGATTTTCATTTATATTTGTAGGAAATACATTTAGTTAAAGCGAACAAGTTGTTTCACAAATTACTTTGATATTTTATAAAAATTTGCGCAAGGCTATTAGTTATGCATTATGCATTATTCCTGAATCATTAGTATGCATTTTGTGGTCGAACTAGTTAGTCCTTGCATAACACAAGCTGCACTCAACAGAGCAAGCAGTGCTGCTGCCTCTGCTGCTGCTGCTGCTGCTGCTGCTGCTGCTGTTAGTGGCGTCAAGCAGTGCAGTGCACATGGACATAACGCATACGCCACGAGCAACGCATATTGCATTTGATGGCTATAACCAAATATGTACATTTACATTGGCAACACATGTCGCCGACACATGACTGCCAACACACACACACACACATACATATATATAGATATTTATGTGTATATAAATATTCGCATATGCAGTTAGACACAAGTAATTCAAGGTCATACGATGAGGAACTTTATGGCCGCATTACTTGACTTGCTGCCGCTGCCGCTGCTGCTGTTGCCTACAACTTGTTGTCGTCGCACACAAATCGATTTGCATTTGCATTGACAGCTTTTTTTTTTCTTGTTTTTGTTGCTCTGGGCTCAACTCACCTGCCATCTAATCATGACATGCGCCACTTTGTCGTCTGTGCGCACGGATAAAACGAAATCACCAGGTTTACTTTGAGATTCACGCACAAGAAATGAACCATTCTTGCCACGCTCCAATATCAATTTTTCAGCTTCTTTGCCAGAAAGATTGCCGTGAAACCATCTGCAATGAAAGTGAGCGAAGAGTTTGCATTAATTACCTTTTTTTTTGTTAATATAAATAATTTGCTTTGTCAATTTGTCAACTTGTCAACTTGGCTTAAGTTTAGCTTATTTACGCGCCCATTTAATGCAGCTACAGCAGCTGTTCTCGACTTCTGACTGACTGCGTTGGCTCTTGCTCAGTGCCTTTTGTGGTGCTGCTCAGTACGTGCGCGCTTGAAATGCGACTATGAACTGCACAAATTGCAGGCATGTGTGCCAAATGACAGCAACAGCTCAAAGCAAAAAACGATGCCGACAAGCGACGAGCGACGACCCAGTAGGAAATCAAAAACGAATACGAATGCGAATGCGAATGCGAATGCGAATGCGAATACGTGTAAATGAAAACGAATACAAATCGAATTGCTGCAGCAGCAGCAGCAGCAACTACAAGTGCGAAGAAAACAGACAAATGCAAGGCAAACAGCAGCAACAACAACGACTTTTGCAAAAGTGCAAGTTGTTGTTGTTGCTTTGTGCTAAACGTATAAGGCTTTAACGTTGCCTGGCCAGTCGGTCGCCTATGGACATATGGACCCAATCTATACACATGCATGTGCATGTGTATTCAGATATATGTATATATATGGCTGTATATGCACGCAATAGCCTAAACAGTTGACACAGAAAGCAAATAATAAGCTGTCTGTGAAATCTAATTGGAAACCTATTCAAAAAGCGCACTGCTTGCCGCTCGTCGGCGTCAAACAGCACAAAGCAGCGCTGCCAGCAAGCAGTGCAAGCAGCACGCATGCAGGCCAATTGGTCGTCGCCGAAAAAAATCTTTGCAAATGCGCCACAAGACGAATGTAGCTGACTTTCATTTATAGCCACTTAAAATGAAATTAATTGAGTAAATATATTAATTTGTTTTTGTTTTTATTCTTTATTTGATTTTTGTTGTGTGTGCATTTGATCATCAATTATTTGGCTCATTTCACGCAAGTCACGCAAATGTATCTGTTTGTTTATCTGCGGCGACACCTTCGCATTTGTTTTTGCCCAAAAAATTGACGCTGCTGCTTCATTTGCATAAATAACACTAACTTAAAAAACTTGCTTTGAATTTCGAATGTGAGCGAAACAGAACAAATTAGAATCGAGAGCGCTGAGCAAAACAACAATTTCAATTTCAATTTCAGTTTCGATTTCAATTTCAGTTAGTTTCTCGTTATGCGTGTGTGTGTGTGTGTGTCATCTAAGTTCTGTCACTTGTCGAGTTCGACGGCATCGACACACACACACATACGCATCAATCGACTTGTGTGTGAGTTGTCCTTAAGCAGGTTTCAATTTAACTGCTATGATTCTCCGTTGCTATTTCATTGATTTGTTGCTGGGGTCAGAGTAATCATAAAACGCAGCTCATGCTTTATGTATAGAGCATACTTGAATCAGTATATATATATATACATATATTTATATAGCATGTACATACATATATTTAATTATTTACATATCTATTGCCGGCCGCCTTTATCGATTTATCTTCCGCATGTAAGTGCGCCAGCTTCTATTTATAGCCAGAAGTTGTATAAACAATTGCCATTACATTAGATCGCTCAGACACATACATACACATACATACACATACATATGTATGTATTTATGTATATCGTGCACTTGACTGGCTGATCGTTAGGCCTGTTACATATTCAAGGTGCTGCGCAATGCTAGTGATAAGAGTTCGTCATGTTTATGTTATTTTTAGCACCGGAAATGGCATTGAAGCAACTGTCGATAGTTCGATTAACGATAGTTGGATATAGATATATAGTTATGTACACACACACGCACACACACACAGGTTTTCTATTTGCGTGTCTCATCATCAATTGAACTAGTCGAATTGAGCTGTCATTCCAATTGGAATTTAACGACTCACGACTAATGCAGCAGCCAGCTTTGTGTCACGCAGAAACTCTAATATCTGTTTGCCATATAGTATAGCATGTTAATGCATATTCTTTATATATCTTGTATTCTTTTTTGTGTTGCCTTTGCCTTTGTTTTTGCTTTTTGCCTTTTGCTTTGTGATTCAGCAACAATCGAATTGGCTTTTGGGGCAGCCGCCGCCTCAGCACACCAATCCAGTCAACAGCAGTCCAATTAGCACCTTTCTTAGTGTGTTCAGTTTTTATTACGCTATATAAATAAATATGCATACATCTTATATAGCTTATATACACATATTTATTTGCATTTGCATGTCTTTTGTGTTGCTCGCCCTCCCCTGGCGATGGGGGTCAGCTGGCGTAACTGTTGACTGCACGGCTGCAATTGCATTTCACTTTATGGCAGTGAAATTGCCAGTCGTACAGCATACCCTGTAAATGCTACATAGGGTAGGTTTGTTTTATTTGTCAATGAAATAAGCTGATCTCAGGCATAGCGCTCCATAGCATACCCTAGATAATTGTCAATTAAATAAAATATTTAAAAAATATATATAAATTTTTAACTAATTCCATTTCTTGTTCTTACAGAGAATCTAATAGTCTTGCTTCTGCTTTTTTTAGTTACTCAAACAACGCCTAATCTATTTAAACAGCTGAAAGTAGCCAAAGAACTTGACAGAGTTAGCATTACTGGCCTACATATACCCTGTAAATATTACCTAGATAATTGCCAGTTGTCTGAATTGTTCAGCAAACTAAATTAACATTCAAAACTAACATTTATGTTAAAATTAACATTCAAAATTAACATTTATGTTAACATTAACATTCAAAATGAACATTTATGTTAAAATTAACATTCAACATTAACATTTTTGTTAATAGTAACATACAAAATTAACATTTATGTTAAAATTAACATTCAAAATTAACATTTATGTTAAAAGTAACATTAAAAATTAACATTTATGTTAAAATTAACATTTATGTTAAATTAACATTCAAAATTAACATTTATGTTCAAATTAACATTCAAAATTAACATTTATGTTGAAACTAACATTCAAAATTAACATTTATGTTAAACTTAAAATTCAAAATTAACATTTATGTAAAATTAACATTTATGTTAAAATTAACATTCAAAATTAACATTTATGTTAAAATTAACATTTATGTTAGCTAATTCAATTTTCTTTTAAAGCTTTACAGAGCATCTCATAGTCGCGCTTTAATTTTACTATTGTTGTTTTTGGCATAACGCCTAATTGTTACAGTTACAGTTACGCACAGGAAACAGCTGAGACATCTGAGAGCCGAACTAAACCTGTTGGCCATTCATGAAACGTGAGAAAAAGGTCAACAAACAGCTTAACGCAAATATATTCATCAAATTATGCAGATCTCGCGCGCTATCTCTCTCTCTCTCTCTCTCTCTCTCGCTCTACGTATATATAACAGAATTCTGTGTTTAGCTGCATTACATCAATTAACATTTGTTGCTATGTGTTCTCTCAACAGCTGACAGACTGGACGTTAAAATTGTGTTTTTGCGCTGACTGTACTTGGCTCTCAGCTGGCTGTGTGTGTGTGTGAGAGAGAGACGGAGAGTGCCCTACTCTGTCAGCAATTTTCATTGCTCATAAATTTGTAATTGTCTCAAAGAAACATCAGCGCATTTTAATTAGACAAAAAAAAAAAAACTCATTAAATTTATTTAAATTAAATTTTTTTTGTTATTGAAAAATTTGCTCTAGCAAAAAAACAGCAATCAAATTTAACGGAACTATGCAAAAGCAAAACAAAAACAGAACACAAATGTAATAAATAAATAAATAAAAAAAATATAGCAATAACAACGCGCCAACTATTAAACAAATTCGCGTAGTTAGTTAACAAAATGTAAAGCAATTTACATTTGACAGGCTGCACTTGAGGCTGTCAAGCGTGGCAGTGGACGGGAAGGCGAAGGGGAGAGGAGAGGGTAGAGGGGTGAGAAGAGGGGAGAGCGGAGAGGCAACAGCTTGCAGGGGCTTTGGACGAGAGCGCGGCGCTGCTGGCACGTTACGCCGTTGCGAGGGACTGCACTCTAACGGTAAACAGCTAAATGACCCAGTCTCCCCACACGCTCTCCCTCTCTCTCTCTCACTCTCTAACAATTGCTTGCAATTGACGGAAGCGCCATGGCGATGATAATGCGCTTTTGCTTTCATAACCACTGGGAAAGAAGTCAACCTCACGATGAGTGCGATTGATGAAGAGAATCCCCTAACACAGCAGCGCATGGAATCCACTTGGTAATACAACAGAGAACTAGAGTCTCTAGAGACTCTAGAAAATAAATTTCCAAAAACATTGCATTACCCTAAAGCTGGCAATGAAGCTGAAGAAGATGAGCAGAGAGCAAAGGTTAACAGCTGTGGCTTAACAGCTAAGAGAACAGAGCTTTGCTTGATCAGCTCTGTTTGGCCAACAGTTCTGTTAGCTGTTAAACTACAGCTGTTAACCTTTGCTCATAGACAATAGAGAAAATGCAATCTATTTTAAGAATTTTCGTTGTAAAAATGAGGGAAAATTCTAGACCTAGAGCAGAGAAAACCAAGTGAAGAAGGCAGCAGAATGAAAGCTACAATTAGAATAGTAAAGCTAAGTTTCAGATAAGTTAAGATCTGACTTCTGTGTTGTAGTTAGTGAGAAATGGAATAAATAATAAATATTTAAATAAAAAATATATAACAAATAAGTAATAAATACACACATATGTAGTTAAGGAAAATAATAATTAAGCAAAGTCAACTGGAGCATGTGGAAGCTCTTGATGAGAGTTACTAACTGGAAATTCCGAATTGATTTAAATGTATTTCAAATAGTTTCAACACGTGAGCAGCACTTTGAAGCTGCGCAGCTGCAAAATGTGTGTAAATGTAATAAGAACAGAAAAAAACCACAGCAACTTATCTAACATCCAAGTTAATAATGCCATAAATACTCGAGCTGTGGCCTCGGACGAATGATAAATTCTTTATCAAGCGACAGCGCAAAGAATTGAAAGCTGAATGTGGCGGATGGGCAAACAGTGTGAGAGAGCCAAGATAAGCTGCAGATGAAGATGGAGCAAAAGCTGGGCAGTTGAGGAGAGGCAAGGGGGGCAAAGGAGGGGGGCCAGTCAACAGGCAGATCTGGGAAATGTCTTAACAAAGACCAAGATGCCAGCGACAGATGCAAATTCTCAGTATGTGCTGTTGCTGTTGCTGTTTTCTTCTTATCTGATTTATATAGAATATACCCATATATATACATATATATGTATGTATAGTTGTATGTAAAGTTGTTTATGAGCGAGCGGAATTTGGTTCGCTAAATGCCGTGGATTATTTCATTAGAACTCGGCGTCGCACCACGCAGTCTCTAAATGCAAAGATCAATAAATATCAGAAAAGCTAACAAAGAAATGCTAAACTTGAAGGCATATAGCTGCTATGAGATACCCTCTAAAAATAAGCAATAAGCTGTACAGCAAATATTTGCATATTATTTGCTAGCTTATGCCATGAAATATTATATTTAATAAATAATTATTCAATTAAAAAATATGCATATTTCATAAATTTAAAAAATATTAAATTTGAAAAGTATTTATATTTGATAAAAGTATAAAAATTTGACTAAAAAAAAAAAATAATAAATTTAAATAATGTGAATTAAATTCGATTCTTGAAAAACTAGAAAATTATGCCATTAATGAGACCTGCTTGGATTGATCAAATTTAATTAAGCTACATACGATAGCAGAGAGAGGGAGAGTGTGAAAGAGAGAGAACAGCTTTAGTTGCTTATTCTTGATTGTTAATGATATGATATGAATGAATTTGACTGAACTATCTCTGTCTGAGCTTAGTTGCTTAGCACTCATATATGAGAGATTTCAGAGATCATTGAGGATCAGCGAAGAGACAGTTGAGAGACTTTACATAAAGATTGTATGGGGTAAGGAAAAAACTAAAAACTATAATTATATTTTAATTTTTATTTATTGATTTTTTTTTAATGGAATAATTTCACTGAATATACATGAAGTTCATGAAATATTTATATCTATTCGAAACTAGCAAAATATTAAATGAAATAATAAAAAAAAAGAAATGAAATAATAAAAAAAATGAAATGAAATGAAATAATAAAAAAGAAAATGAAATGAAATAATAAAAAAAAGAAATGAAATAATAAAAAAAATGAAATGAAATAATAAAAAAAAATGAAATGAAATAATCAAAAAAAAAAAATGAAATGAAATAATCAAAAAAAAAATGAAATGAAATAAAAAAAAAAATGAAATGAAATAATAAAAAAAATGAAATGAAATAATAAAAAAAAAAATGAAATAAAAAAAAAAATGAAATGAAATAATCAAAAAAATGAAATGAAATAATTAAAAAAAAAATGAAATGAAATAATAAAAAAAAATGAAATGAAATAATAAAAAAAAAAATGAAATGAAATAATAAAAAAAAATGAAATGAAATAATAAAAAATAAAATGAAAGAATAAAAAAACATTAAATGAAATAATCAAAAAAGTAGAAGAAACTTTAAATGAATCAAGGTCAATTTGCAGAACGAATAAGTAATTTTATAGATTTTAATTTTTGTTAAGGAGTGGAAGAATGTCTCTCTTAAGCAGCAGAGCATCAAGAGAGCAGTAATAATATTTAGAAACGTCAAATAGAAAGACATTTATAATATAAACATATTAGAAGATATTAGATAATATGATATGCAGATATTAGATGGCATTCAATATCTGAGAATGCAAAACTAACTCATGCAAGCTGAGCCGATTGGAGCTGGACCTGTATATGGATAATTCTCCAGAAAAGTCAAGCACTTTGGTTTTTTGTAATTATCTTGAAAACGGATTAATTTTAGTACTAATCAAGAGCAATATATTTAACTATTTGTCAAAATAAAGAAGTTATTTGCCATTTTCAGCACTAAAATTGATGCATTTTCAAGATAATTACAAAAAACCCAAAGTGTCGAACGTGACAAAAAGTTGACTTTTCTGGAGTAGCCATATAATAAAATATCTTGGCATATATAAAAATCAAGTATAGAACTTACAAATGACCTTATAGACGCAGCTAACAACATGTACATAGAGAAGACTTTGAGAATGAGAGAGTGAGAGAATGAGAGAGTGAGAGAATGAGAGAGAATGAGAATAAAAGCAAACTCTTGGATTAATATAGATTGATTAAAGATGTCTAAAATGAGCAAGGAACATCAAAGGCATACAAGCAGATCGCTGCTTCAGCTCAAGTATATATATCGATATAATGTATATAATATATAACAGAATCCTACTTCTTCTCCGCCTTCTCAAGCTTAGCCCAATTCAACTCTCTCTCTCTCTCTCTCTCTCTCTCTCTCTCGTCTATCATTCTTAGGCTCAGTTAAAGCCATCTTACAGGGTATATTCATATGAATTAACTCGACAAAATATTATTGTCAATCATATTGAAAGCCATTCAAATCATAAACATAAACAAGAAAGCAACAGAATCAATGGAAACGTGAACGAGCGCGCAGGCGTTTGTTTACGCATAAGCCATATATGGCCAATATATACATATATAAACAGCGACATATATATAGTGTGTCTGTGTCACATATCCATTAGAATGTCACCAGCCCCACTCAATTTCTGCTGCTGCTGTTGTTGTTGATGTTTAACTTCAATATTTACTCATTTGCGTAGCAATTTTAGACACATGACAATTTACTCTTGTTGTTGTTGTTGGCTTATTAGATGCCAGCAACAATATATGTATATAATTTAATTTGTGTCCCACACGCGCCTCAAAAAAATAAAGTGTTGTTAATCTGTGTGCGCGCCCCTCGCCCCTCACTTCACTTACTTGTGGCCATAGAGTTGTAGGCGCATCCCCGCCAGCAGCGCCAGTGTGCCGCTGGAGCCGCCAAAGCTGTGCGGCGCAAAGCTCGGCGGTGAGCTGGACCACGATGTGGGCGTTACGGGATTTGAGGAGAGATAGGCGTGGCCATCGCTGCTGCCACTGCCACTGCTGCTGGCGCTGCTGTTGCTGCCACGCGGCATGGCGAGCTGCAGCTGAGGCAGCGATTCGGTCGAGGAGCAGCTCGAGGAGGCGCCCGTCGAGGTGGGACGACGTCGGTTTGCCCTGTTGTATTTGTGTTGATTGTTGTTCCTGCTGTCGTTGTTGCTGTTGTGGGCAACGCCTCGTATAATCAGGGCCAACTCGTCGTTGCTCATGCAATTTTTGCACTCGGTTGTTGTCGCCGCTGTTGTTGCCTTTGTCTTGTGACCTTTGCTGGCCTTTGACTTTGAGTTGCTGCGCGTCCTTCCGCTGCCATAGTGCGCCTGTATAGCGCGCTCATATTCAAAGTTGCGCTGTTTGTTGTACACACTATTATTATTGTTGTTGTTGTTGTTGTTGTTGTCGTCGTTGCTGTTGCTGTAGACCTGCTTCTCCTGCAGCTTGTGATGCACCACATGTCCCAGCGAACTGGACAATTTCTCGAGGCACTTATTGAATAGCATTTTGTTGCTTTGCTTATTATTTTTTACAACTAATTCGGAACAACACTTGTTTAAGCGCAACAATGCGCACAGTCAACAAAAAGCAATAAAAATTAAATATTGTGAAATAAAAAAATTAAAAAAAAAAAAAAGAAAAACTGCACAAATTTGCAAAAACGCGTTAGTTCAGAGTGTTGCAGTTGTTGTTGCTGTTTTATGTAAGCACCAGATTAATAAACACAAATGCACTTAAAATTGTTGTTCTTATTATTCTTGTTCTTCTTATTGTAATAAGAAAAATAGTATATATATTTTGCATATGCAAATGAAAATGTTTTATTGCACAAATTTCTTGAGGATCGTCAACAATTTCTTCTCCTTGGGTACACTTGTTGTCGCTTTTGTTGCTTTTGTTGGTTTTGCTGGTTTTGTTGCTTTCGTTGTTTGCAGCTTGGCCGCTACGATTGCCGCCTCGTTGTCCAGTCGCGTTTGTGCCGCAATTAAATGCTCCAAAACGAAGCCCGCCGAAGGCATAATAATTTATGGCGTATTCAATAAAAATTATTAAATTATGTTAATTCAGTAAAGTTCTTTGTTTGCTTTGCAAAATTGCAATTAAGCCAGCCGCCCACGCACTGAAACACTGCTTAAACGACGGTTGCTGCCTGCTTGCACTGCTTGATAGCACGCGCCTCTCTTCGATGTGCTCTGTTGTGCTGTGTGTGCTCGCAGCACTCTTCGTGTTGTTCAGCCGCTGAACCGCAACTCGAGAATGAAGCTACAGCAGCCAAGTGCTAAGCTTTTTGCTCAAGTCTGTCGCTTGGCTTCGTTGCTTCGTGCCGCCGTCGTTGTCGTTGCTGCTACTGCGTTCGTCGTCTTCGTCTTGGCTTCGGCTCTTCTCTTTTTTTTACGTCGTTGCTGCTGCTGCTGCTTCGGTTGCTGCCGCTGCGCTCGTCAACGTCTTCGCTTCGCTCTTCTCTTCACTTCTAGCAGTCGACGTCTGCTGCTGCTGAGATTTGCTCTGCTTTATGTTTCTTTTTGTTGTTGTTTTCTGCTTTTGCTGCTTTTTGCGCTCTGCCGCTGTTCTAAGCGCTCAGATCGTGTGCTCGTGCATGAATGAATGCTGCCTGGTTGCGTGCGACGCTTTTTGTTTTAAATGCACAAAAGCCCGTCCGAGCCAGGCAACAACAACAACAAAACTCGAACTCGTCTCGATCTTTTGGTCCATAACATGTCAACATTTGTAAAATGTAAGCGCACAGACATTGCCTTCTTTGTGGGGGCGTTGGCGTCAGCGCACTTTATTTGTTATTGTATTTCACTGCTGCTGCTGCTGCTGCCTCTGCTGCTGCTGCTGCTGTTGCTATTGCGGCTGCCTCTGCTTGCTGTTGTTTTTGTTGTAATGACTTGCTGCTTGCACTGCTTGGGAAATGCAGTTATTTGAAAGTGCATAGCTCAGACCAACACAGTGAAAGCTTCCATCTGTGTCTATGTGTGTGTGTGTGTGTGTTCACAAGAACCGTTTGAAAGTTGACCATCAGGCGACGAGGGCACTTTTACTTTTATTAACACCAGTGGCTGGGGCGGGAGCGTAGGCGGGAGTCAAGTTGGGGGCGTTGTCAAGTGTGACTAACTTAATTAAACTTCTGACATATGCGACATTTTTATTGTACTTAGTTATTTAGCAGCTATTTGAATGCGAGTCGACAGCAACGCAGCTCAGGCAAATGAATCAGAATCCGAATTCGCCTTAAGCTGAGCGTGTGTGTGTGTGTGTGGATGGTATAGCAGCATGTAAGCGCCGCCTGTTACCTGCCACCGGAAATGAAATTGAAACCGAATAACAATGCGGGCAATTTTTCGTGTTGCGTCTTTGGGGATTTTGTTATAGCGAGCAAAAGAGAGAGGGAGAGAGATGGAGTGAGAGGGAGATATAGAGAGCGAGCTAAGGAGCGAGCGAGAAGTTAAGTTAGGCACTTAATGCGTGCGTGCGACAAGGATGGGGCAACTCTTCTATGGCGCAGGCGCAGACGTCAGAGGCGAACGTGCTGCGCATATTTGGCAGCCAATTTTTGTTTCTCATGACAGCGACGTGCGACAGCCCCCCCAAGCCACAGCCACAGCAACAATTCCCAGTGCCAAGTGCCATTCGAACAGCAGCAACAACTGGGAACAGGGCATTGGGGATTGGCGATCGTTTGGGCCGCACTGTGGGGGTTGTTCGGTGATGACAAACCGCTTGGTTACGATCGTCTCATCATCAATTTCGTTGGAACAACGTCAAACGAAAATGTTTCAAAGTCTAAAACAACATCCACGACAACAGCAACAACAACAACGAATCACATTAATCGGCAACGTTAATGGTAATAAACAGAAGGTGGAAATAAAAATAATAAACTAAAGACTCGACTTACAACTATTCCTAGCTCAACCGGTGATATAAACATTGTTGATCTGGAAAGTTTTTAGTAACATTCATCGCTGTTGCCCTCGAAAGATGAGGTGACTAGAATTTATGCACACTCATATTTAATTATATATATTACATCTTATAAACAAAATGCAACTGGCAGCTAGCAACAGAAATATATCTATATCAAAGCCCAAGCGAAAAGATAAACATTGTTCTATGGAATCCAATAAAGCTGCATGTAGATGAGGTAGATGAGGATCCATAGGCTTAACCTATTATAATTATTACATTATAAAACGTCTTTTATATAATAAATACAACTGTAATTATACGTTAGACACTTAACAATCAAAAGATCGGGCTATTAGATTTATATTCTATATTCTATATTCTATATTCTATATTCTATATTCTATATTCTATATTCTATATTCTATATTCTATATTCTATATTCTATATTCTATATTCTATATTCTATATTCTATATTCTATATTCTATATTCTATATTCTATGTTCTATATTCCATATTCCATATTTTATATTCTATATTTTTTTTTTTTCTATATTCTATATTCTATATTCCATATTCCATATTCTATATTCTATATTCCATATTCCACATTCTTTTTTCTATATTCTATATTCTATATTCTATATTCCATATTCTTTTTTCTATATTCTATATTCTATATTCTGTTTTTCTTTGTATTATTGAAGCGAGCTGAAACATCGACCTTCGTAAATCCCTAAACCATTGTCAAAGAATAGTAGTAAATAGGTAATTTGCATATATGTAAGCGACTTACCAAATACCCTGCATACGAATGAATGTGAGTTGTATACCCTCAAATGAAGCCAGGGTCACAGATAAAAGGAAATTCTCTTATTTAACTTAACTGCAACATTTCTTCTATCTGTTACATACGTCTGCCAGGCTAAGCTATACCCTGTTCTGTTTATGCACAGACTGGGTATCAGAAGCGAGCCCATAAAAATGTATATGAACATAATTTATTGTTTAATAACAATTTTGTATTGTGCGCAAAAGTTTGGTATTTAATATGCGCGCCGTGAAACTATGCGACGTATTCAATTGCCCAGAGTCGAGATACCCAATGTCTCTTAATGCCCGATACCCGATGCCCGATCCCCAAATGCCCCGTTGTCCAGCTGCCAACTCCCCAATTACCAATTGTTTATGGACATGCGCATATACATACATACATATATGTACATATATGTATATGGCTCTGGAGAGGCCCTCTGCTCAGTGGGACTTGGCATTGAGAACGCAGCTGAAAGATGTAAATATGTCCGGGGTTATTAGCCGTAGTCAAGTTCACAGCTTAACAACAGAGATGCCCAAAATAAAAGGATATATCTGGCAATTTAGCAAGCTCTCCTCTAACACAATCTTGATCGAGCTACGCACAAGTCGCCATTGACTGAGTCACTGAGTCACAGTCCGAGCATATTCAGCATAAGCATTGTGAATCAATGCATGACTGCGCCGAATGAGTCAAAAGTCGTCGAGCAAAGTCCTAAAGCAGCGACTAGTTAAGAATCAAGTTAACCTAACTAACTGCTACCCTGTACTTAATTTAAGTTCGGCATACAAAAAATTTGTTAAAATTTGTTTTGACAAAAACGTGTGATTGTGGGCTAACAGGTGTTTAGATTTTGAGCTATGAATGTGGTATATATTTAGATATAAATATAAGATATTGAATATATTTATAGATATGATAATATAAATGTCAGATGTAAATCATATGTTGATCATATATATGTAAATCAGATCTATTGCAGATCATATGCAAATCAAATGTAGATCATATGGAGATCGTATGTTAATTATATGTATGTTATATATGTATATATATGTGTAGATCGATTGTATATCATATGGAGATAGTATGTTGATCATATGCAGATCATGTGTAGATCGATTGTAGATCATATGGAGATCGTATGCAGATCGTATGTGGATCGTATTTGGATCGTGTATGGATCGTATGCGGATCGTCTATATATCGTGCATAGTTAAAATTTAGATCTGTTGTGGATCATATGTAGATCAAATTTAGATCGACGGTGGATCATATGGAGATCGTATATAGATCAAATTAAGATCGTATTTAGATCAAATTTAGATTGATTGTAGATCATATGGAGATCTTATGTGGATCGTATGTAGATCATGTGTAGATCGTATGTAGTTTGTATGTAAATAGTGTGTAGATCGTACGTAGTTCAAATTTAGATTTGTTGTGGATCATAGGTTGACCATATTGAGATTATATGTACATAGATCAACTTTAGATCGATTGTAGATCATATGGAGACCGATTGCACATCATATGTAGATCGTATATGGATCAAATTTAGATTGGTTGTAGATCAAATGGAGATCGTATATAGATTATATATGTAGATTAAATGGAGAACGTATGTAGATCAAATTTAGATCGATTGTAGATCAAATGGAGATCGTATATAGATTATATATGTAGATTAAATGGAGAACGTATGTAGATTAAATTTAGAACGATTGTAGGTCGATTGTAGATCATATCTAGATCGTATGCAGATTGTGTAGATCGTACGTGGTTCAAATTTAGATAGATTGAATAGATTATATAGATAACTTAACTTATAGATAACTCATTTAGATCCATAGATCACATATCACATAAATCGTATAGACTATCCGATAGTCATATGTATCATACATAACATAATTTTCATAGATCATATAGACCACATAGACATGTTGAGAAAAAGTAGTTTTCATAGATCATATAACTCTAATAAGAAGCCTAAAATATAGAGCAACATTTTGAAACGTCAGCTCATTAAGTATTGACACCCCTACAGCCTGTAACTTCCAGAGCTTACTATTTTCATTATTTTTTTTTTTCGCTCTCCCTGCAGGGTATATTACATGGCAAGCAGCAAAGATTTCAAATTTTAAGTTTTATTGCGCGTATTTCATTATCTCGATTTGAATTATGGGCTTGTATAGAAGTAACTATTATTAGCAACTAGCAATACAATATGAATACGAGATATATTTGACTGTACGTGAGCACAATTACGAAATGAATGTAAACCAGGTCAACTCTCTGGGCGAGAAATGAAAAGCGATCGCTGATATGTTGATATAAGTGAAGTATAAATAATACAGATTAGAGCTGAGAGCATATTTGCTTTCTCTTCCGGGTCTATGAGCTCAATTATTATATATTCTATGTGAAGGACAACCTTTCGCCAATGATCGCACGTTTTTCCGTACCGAATTCGTGTGAGGGATTTACCTGAATCGATAATCATGTGCATGCCTCCTATGCCGGTACTGCCGTACCCCTACCCGTACCCCTGCCCCACACCTGCCCTATCCGCGATCCGATGGTGCCTTTGTCCAGTTGTCCATTTGCGGTTAGCCGCACGTTCGTGCCGTGCGGTTTAAATCGTGTTGTCGAGCCATTTAGGATACAATTTATGCACGTCTCTCTCTACCCATCTCTCTCGCACTCTGTCTATATATTCATATATACATCATATCAGACTCATATGTAAGCATCTAACTGTTTGGACTTCGTGCGCACGCATTCGATATTTAACACTTGGCTACAATTGGCTTTAGGGAAGCACACTCAACCATAACCTTACATTAATCTAATAATCTAATAAAGGAAAAATCACAAACTTAATTAGAATTAACTCATTTAGATATACAATTTAGATAAGCATAGACTTTGTTGACAAGTTGATGTGAATATTCAAGTTGACTTGAATCATTGCGTTTTCCTTTGAAAGGAAAGAAAAGAATTCTAGCAGCAAGCAGTTCAAAAGTTATTTAATAGCAAAGGCTACTACTCTAGATAGATAATAAATTATACACTATATAATATGCTGAACCAGATCTCTTCAAAAAATACCTTAAGACTTTTCAAAGTTCTTAGATAATACTTAAAAATATTATAGAAGTGATTAAATTCCTTTGAAATGCATTATATAAATATATACCCAGATTTCACCAGATATAGTCTGATGATGAATGAAAGATCTTTATGCGCAGTTTGACTAACGTGTGATCTACGATCTTTTGAAATGCATTTTAGAGTAGGATAAGCAGATCTTATGTAACTCATAGAGAATATGCTCTATAAATACTTCAAGCAACTAGTCAATCAGGTTAGATCGTTTGTCAATATCTAGCAAATGGATCATTCGATTTGGGGACTTACTAATCGTGATCATGATCGTGATCGTATGATCATGTGATCAACAAAAGAAAAATACAACGAAAAATCATTCGCATTTTGTTATCGCGGAATGCGACACGTAAATGGGGCCAAATAAATATGGATGATAAAATTCCGATGCACTGTGAACTGGCAGTCAGTCTGTTGACGATCAGGATGTTAGTATGTCAGCAAAGTGGTCTATGTGACTGCTGACACGCACCAGCACACGATCATCAAATGGGCAGCCCCCCCAGGGAGGGGCGTGGCATGGCGTGCTTTTAATGAGCGCAATTGTAGGCATCAGAATGAGATGCCATATGAAGCGATTAAAGTGTCTATAAAGACACTGCGAGCAATCGCAGCCACTGAGATACAGATTTCAATAAACAGATACGAGAATACAGGCATGGATATATACATATACACACATATAAATATATATACATATACATATATATTGTTAGCTTTAGAAGCCGTTAACGTGCTTGGCATAATTTATAGAAGCATCTGTGTAGGCTTGTCTTAATGGCGAAAAATTGAAAGCATTTAGCATTTCAAGCACTTACACGCAGTTCAGCGCCTGGGGGCGGCGCTGTGGGAGGAATGCATGGGGTGGGAGAGGGGGGGGGCGTCAACTGGGCGGTACATTTTGATATAGAATGGAGGGCGTACAGGTGTTTACATTCAACGACCCATTATCCAACACGCCAAAAACAATAACAACAACAACAAATTGAAAGCTTAATTGATTATTGTCAGCCGCTTCAAGTGGCTCAACTCTGAACTATACAGTAACTATAGAATTATAGCCAGGTATATATTGTGAGAAGAAAGTAATGGCAGGCAGCAATTAGCACATTTAATTGCAACCATTAAAATACAACGCAGAACAGCGAATTGATTGCTTTTCGCGTTACATTTGATTCAGTTCAAATGGATTTTGTTTTGTCCCAATGCCTGCTCAAGGAAGTTCTAAAGAGAGTATATCAGTTTTCTACTAATATCCTGCTGGCAAAGTCGATTGACGGAATAAACTCTAGAATGGAAGATTATTCTATTCATTTCTAGCCTCATCTGTTTCTAGATTTGTCTATTGATCGCTTAAGAAATCCAGAATTGCTCTAGTATATATCCCAGAGAGTTGAAATCTGGTAATTTATGTTCTTTTTAATAGCGGCGCATAAAGCTGTCAAGTGACTATGGCCAGCTCTTCGAGTAGAACGTGACAAATATAACAAATCGACATATACATATCTCTCACTGATCAGTTGGATCTTCCAAATAAACAGCAGTTATTCCGTGGATCCTCTGCTCCACACTTTAATCGTTCTATAGATGGATCCATAAATATACCATGTATATTATAGAATATACATATCTGATGGAAATATAAATGTAGATCTCGCAATCTCAGCACTCTAGACCCATCAAGCTCCTCCCACTGACCTGCTCTACAGACTAATCCATAGACCTATAACTTACATACATGATCTGATTAACCGAGCATGGGTATATGGTAATAAATCGAACCGTTGCTGTACAGTCAACATATTGCATTATATAATCGTCTGGTATTTGCACCTGACTTGAACGTTCGTTCACATTTGTAATTTTTACGGTTGCTCAGCTACATTTTCTCTTGAAGGTCAAACAAGGGGCTTACCTTAAATCGAATAAGCCATTTTAAGGGCTCGGCTAAATTCTATTGCACTTTACGCAACGCCTTTGTGAATACTTTTCGCTTGATTTATTGCTGCGAGTGATGTAAATTTCAGAGCTAAACTATAATTATAATTGATTGATTTTCCAATTAATATGGAATAAGTCAGGGGGTATATTTAGGGAAGCCTTGGTGGCATGGCTTAGCAACTGCCCCAGCAGATTTCAAAATTTCGAATTATAGCTATATTTGAGTTAAATTCCAAATATAGCTAAATGCCAGAATTTAAGTGGAAATTCTGCTAAGCATCACATTCCATGCAAATGACGTGATTCTTGCGTTATGCATTTCTCAGCGATCGCAGATCAAAGGAAGTGCGCCGAGAAAGGTTTCAGAGAGCCGATTTTGACAGTCTTTGTGAGTCCTTTCGAATTGATTCCTGATTGCCAATCAAAGCCTTATCTTGATTACAACGCATCAAGAAGCTGCCAAAGCAGAGGTAATTAGAAGTGGTTTATGGGCAGGGGGAGACAGAGAGAGCGAGAGAGAGAGAGAGGCAGACAAAGACAGAGTGCGTGAGTGAGGGGGAAAAGACAAATATAGAAAGAGAAAGATATATTTAGAGAGGCAGACAAATAAACACAAAGCAACAGAGATAGAGAGGGGAAGAGGGAGAGCAAGAGAGAGAGAGAGAGAGAGAGAGAGAGAGAGAGAGAGAGAGAGAGAGAGAGAGAGAGATATGCATAGGCATACTGAAACTGGCAACTGGACTTTACACTGCCACTTACTGAATTCAGATAATATCTAACATAGCGCTGAATAAGCCAGGAAGTAAACGTACTTAGACATTACCTGACAAAGTTGTTAAACTTATTTTGGAGTAATACGAAATTGAAATCGGACGTCAACCGACTAAATACGTCACGTGCGACTGACGAAAGGCGCATGGGGGCGATGTAATGAGATCAGTTAAGGGTACAAATCAAAGTGAGAATTACGGCCAAATTGTTGCGATTACACAAGCTCGATTTATAAATAACGCAAAGCCAAAAATGCTGCATATATATACATATATGTATTTTAAAGCTACAGATGCTTATAAAAATAACCAAACAATCAACAATATATCGAATAATTCGACCCACAGAACGTCACAATGCCAAATATTGCATTTTGGGTGTGGAACACAGCAGCAGCGGCAACTGCTATAAGGCAGAAAGAGAAGAGTATATACATATATGTGTATGTGTATAAATGTTAATGCACACGTGTGTCTGCGTGTGTGTGTGCAGATGTTGAGGCGTCAGAGATGCGCACACACTTAACACAGTTTAAAGGCGCAATCGAGCAGATTTTGACTTCCAGTTCTCAGCTGTGAGTATTTTTAAGTGCTCGTACAACGAAATTAGCCAAAGGAGGCAGACGGTCAAAGTCAGTGGGCGTGGAAAAATTATAATAATAATAAGAAAACAAAAAGGTGCCTGACCGTTAGGATGCGGAAAAGGGGCAACAACAATACGCACAACAACAAATTGCGTCGCACAATCGATCGTTTGGCAAACGCAACGAACAAAGAATGCGAAGGGAGTGTGAAACGGGGAGAGAGCGCAAAGAGTGAGATGCGAGTGAGTGCGAGAGCGAGAGCGGGAGCGGGAGCGCGTGCTGCAAAAACTGCGCTGAGTGGTAATAAAATATTTGACAGTCGCACAAAAAATGTTAATAAGCAATAAATAACAAAAATACTTCTGTGTGTGTATGTGTACTGCAAACAGCAAGCACAACAATGCAACGCATTTATGAACAAAGTATGGGAGGTGTGCGAATATACAGACACAAGCACACACACAAATACAAATACATATGCATATATGTATATAGAATAAATAAATATATGAGCACATATGTATATGTAGGCATTTGTATGTAAATTTGTTTATTTCTGACCTTAAGACGCATTTTCAAAATTAACTTTGCTTTATAGTTGCGGCAGTCGGCAATTATGCGGCGCCTTTAACAGGGCGCTGTTAATGCTGCACGCGCCCGTTAACATTTGCACGCGTCTGTTAACGAGGCAGACAGCGCGACTTCTTCTGAACGTCGCGTGCGCGATCGTGCGTGAGTTTTATTTTCTGCGCTCACCGTAAACAGCAACAGGCAAAATGAAAAAAAAAAAAAAAAAAAAAAACAAGCCACATTTTGGCAACAACAATTTGCGTAATGTTTATTCATTTAATTATTGGCCAAGCAACGTGTCGAATTGCTTGTGCCAATAGATTGTTTAATCAAAAACTTGCACAGAAATTCAGCTAAAGAAAGTCTTAACTGGTTTATCTACACATGTGTTTATGCCTATATACATACATACATATGTATATATGTACATACATATGTTTGCTTAGCGCTCTTTTTATTGAGGTTATGTTGTTTACAATTCGAATATCCTTTGATGTTAAATACGTACTACAAAAGTTATACACACATATGCAAATATTCCAATTTCAAGATTCCACTTGAAGTCGAAAATCTTTTCAGACAATGCAAAATATATGCATATAGTAACCAAAAGTCTATATCCATATATACATATTCAGAGATATGTATCTATTAATAGATACAAGACGTCAGCCCATACATACATACATACATATGTATGAATGCATTTGCCATATTCAAATATTTCGTTCACCAAATTCAAAATAGGTCAAATAAATTACGAGCAACAGCATAAGTATGCAAAGAACGCATAAATACAAACATACACAATGCACGCACACACACACATACACAAGCAGGCGCACATACACAAACATATGCACATGCATGTGTGTGTGTGCATGTATGTATTATAGACAGCATGGCGACATCGTTAGCGCCATCAGCTGCGCGTTTGGTAGATTGATAACATAATGTAAACAGAAGCAGCTGTTAACATATGTTACGCGTGCCGAAATTGCAGTTATCAAGAACTGCTGGACTGAGCTCAGCTTGGGTCCTCCACTTACCTTTCCGTTGTGGGCTCGGCACAGATGAGCGCATGCTTCAGCTCAATGGCCTGGCCATTCTTCTCCTTCAGCTCCCCATTCTCACTGTAGTATTGTACCAGCTCCGGCAATGTGGCGAACTTTTCACCTGTAACAGGTAGCGCATACGATTTAGTAATTAGTATTTATTTCTTTTATTTACATGCATGTCAATTTTATCCATTATCCACTTACCGCCATAAAGATCAAAGAAATCACCATTGTTTTGGATTTTGATGTGTGTTACCTCGTTGCCGCGACGCACGGAAAGTGTGAAGGCGCCCGGATTCGAGGATGATAGACGCGCTAGGTATGAACCGTCGTAACCTTGTTCTTGTAATAGTTTTTCAGCTTCTAAGCCCGATATTGTTGGGTGGAACCATCTGAAATGGAGTTATATTATAGTAATATATATATTCAAATATATCAAAATAGATCATAAGCTACAGTTGTGATTAATCGTGTCACGAAAATGGATGGGGTGAACATTCTTGTATGATGTGCGGCTGCGTGAGTCGCGCGATCGTAACGTGAACGCGTGTGGCACATCTCTAACATGGTACAATACATAAGGTTGGCAGCAACCGCAGCAGAACGCCTCTGACCCAGCCACCTGCCATGCCATGCCCCTGTCTCTCCCCTCTGGCAGCGCTGATGCTCCGTGACAGTAGCCGCAGCAGCAAAGGCAATAGCAACAGCAACGCAGCAGCAGCAGCAGCAGCAGCAGAGGTGGCAGACAGCAACAGCTGTAGCTGTAGCACAAGCGATACTTTTCGCAAATTGTGTGCCGGTGCAGGGGAGGAGGGGCGATGTTTGTGGGGGCGAGAGGAGCACAATTCACTTTCAGCACTTTGTTGCACTTTTTATCGCAATGTTGTTTCTTTTTTTCTCTGCTCACTGCTTTGGTTTTTTATATTTTTTTGTATATACTTATACATACATATGTAAATAGACCCAGAGTGTATCTATGTGCATGTGTGGGTGCGTGTGCGGGATGGCATGTGTGCAAGTGTGTGCGTGTGTGTGTATATATATGTATGTGTACATGGCCCATATGTGTCTGGCAATGTACATGTATGTGTGACTGTGTATGTGTATGTTCGTGTTTGCGTGTGTTTGTACGTGTGTACATTGTCTTTTTCCTATTGGATTTACCTTCGCGATGACATTTTCTTATTAAACGCGCACTTAAAAAATAAATAAATTTTACACTTAACGAAAAAAAAACTAAACGTATGTGTGTATGCTTTTTATTAAACTTATTTTTACTGTTTGGATACAAAAAAAAAAACTATGGATAGGCAAGGCTATTTATCGTAGTGATGGGAGCTATCGAGCACGACTGCTATCGATACCACTCAGCCAACCATCGGTGTTGACTGCTGTGGGTGACAGCTAGTGTGTACACACTGAACAATCAGAATGCGCGATTGTTTAAATAATTTAAACACAAATACAGCCAATACATTGTGTGACAGCATTTTAAAATGAAATATAATTAAATTCGAATAACCATTGCTTTCTGCATTTTTTTTCTCATTTAAATAACGATGGACTTGGGCACGAAAATACCCGCCAGTGTTAATATTTAAATTGTGGCAGCACGTCGATAATTTTTGTAACTGCCATTGGGCTGGTTGGACAACATTGATATACAATGTGCTCGTTTGCTGGCTCTAATTGGAAATTGAGACAAGATGTTTCTTATTGGATTTTGTATTTTTGTTTTTATTTAAGCAATTTAAAAGTTTTGTTTTCCTTTTGTATGTAGAGCATTGCATTGCATGTATACATATACATATATATTTATATATGTTTGCTTTGTTAGTGTTTTTTTTTTTAATTTTTTTTTTTGCATTTATACTTTTTTTTTACTAATTTATCAAATAAATATGATTTGCATATTTGTAACCTTTTTAATCAAATTTACAAATACATTTGCTTGACTTATGCATTTTTGTTTGCTCTATTTACCTTGTTTTTATGCATAATTTCTTGACACCTTAAAAAAAAGTTTTGCGTTTTTAATAAATTTTTTATAGTTATAAGCGATTCCATATATATTTATTTGTATATATATGTATGTATATATATAGTTTTGTATATATATAGTGTAAACATTTATGCAGTTATTTTATTTGTTGTATGTCTTTTATGTTTAGTTTATGTTTGTTTTTTTTTTTTAGTAATTTATTTAAATTTTGTTATTTTTTTTATCAAAGGTACCTAAGATTTGCATTAATTGTGGTGCCACGCCTACCAAAAATGTCTCAAAAGTAGCTTTCGAAAAAAAGTATTCAGTCTTCGGTTAACCGAAGTAAACAAAATTCTTTGATTTTTGTCGTTTTGTTATGTTGTATGTGAGATGTGAAACATGATATAAATGTTGAATTTGTTTTTGTTGTTGTTGTTGGACAGTTATATATATTCGCTATATGTATGTGCATCTGTTTGATTTATGTTTATATTTATAATTACTTTTTTGTTAACATAATTATACTCGTATAATTAATATTCAATAAAAGCAATGTGCGCCTGACTCAATTATTTGTTATACCCTGAGCCCATTGAAAATGGGAAATCAGGGTATAATGGTTTTGTTAAAAGTATGTAACAGGCAGAAGGAGGCGTGGCAGACCCCATAAAGTATATATATTCTTGATCAGCATAAAAAAATAAGTTGATTGAGCCCTGTCCGTCTGTCCGTCCGTCCGTCCGTCCGTCCGTCCGTCCGTCCGTCCGTCCGTATGTATGAACGCGTCGATTTCCGAAGATACAAAAGCTAGAGAGTTCATTCTTTTTGTGTTAGGTCCGTATATTGCACGCGCAGTACGAGTTTGTTTCAGAAATTCGATAACTTGTATATTTGAAAAGTTATCGATAAACGAATTTATCGGGACCCAGTTATAAAATTCTAGCTAATTCATCTTTAGAGTTAGAGTCTCCAAGTCTTCTGCAAATATATAGATACTAATTTACTACAATTTCGGTTTTTGTCAGATTTTGGATTCCTATCCCCACTTCGCCCCACCACCCCCAAATGTGAAAAAAATACATTTCAAATACTAGAGACATGCAGTTTGGTTTAGCATATAGATATGAATATCATAATCATAATCTGAAGATATCAATACGATTGTCCATCTAGAAACAGAATTATTAATCATCAAAGTTTTCTCATCAAAATCCATGCGGCTCAGCAACAAAGGCAGAGAGAGACAGCAAGACGCTTGCAATGCTTACACACATGCATACACACATATGTACATGCATACAAGCGTAGATCAAAGTTTGCATGTGTGCAGAAACGAATTGAATAATACTTGGAATATTATTCGTTCGAAGAAGGGCTCAGGGTATCTCGTAGTCGAGCCGTCTCGACTAGAGCCTTCTTACTTGTTTTCATTTAAATTAGTTGTCAGTTAAAATGATTTTCATTTTGTTTTGGAAATATTATATTTTTTATTATTATTATCATTAAAAATAAAAAGTAAATAACACAGCGAAATATTTTTAAAATAAAATTACATTTTTAATGAAACAAAAGCTTTTGTTTTTATGACACACGCCTTGAGCATAAAATAAATATAATTCTAATCATAAACGTAGCATATTCAATATAGACTTTTAAGAGCTTAATGCAAATTCAATTAAAATTGAAAAAAATATATATATATAATAATAAAAACAATTAGCGCTGACAATGTACAATAAGAATATTAATAGCAGTAATAATCATAATAATTTTAAACCTGATGCTGAGTTTTGAGATGGTTTAGCAAAATGCATAAAATGCAAAACTCGTTGGAAATCGAGCAAAGAGCCAAAAAAGCAGTTAACAGTTTATATATATGTATATATATATATAGAGAGAGACTTGATCTGTTGCTTAAATTATCATATAGATGCATATATATATATAAAGTTGTATTTGCCTTTTTCCTAAGCTAAACTGTGTCCAAATCTAGCAACAAACACATTACAGATATATATATATAATTTTTGTTCTATATATGTCTTCTAAATCTTGTTGTATGGCATTACAATACATACATACACGCAGATATAGCTATATATGCATATATGCTAACTATTACAGTTTTTGTTAATTTCTTATTTGTTTGTGAAGCATTTGAAATATGGTAAATTGATGAAATATTTCTTTTTTATTTAGTTTTAGTTTTATATATTTGTTGTTTGTTTTTTAGTATTGCGTGCATCGCGAGCTTTGCATGAAAAGCATTCGCTTTCTCTATATTTATGCTATAAACTCTCTCGTTCTTTCTTGCTTCTTAGCATGCGATTAGCGAGAGGGCCTCAGTTTTAGTGGGTCTTTGTGGAGCACAGCGAATATGTTATTCGCACTTGTTACATATATTGTATATATATATATATATTAGTTAAAGGTAATATAAACTAAACATTTAATTAAATATAATATAATATATAATATATACTCGTATAAACACAGACAGAGAGATAGAGCGTATATTTTGTTGGTTTTTTTAAATCTTTATCTTTTTTGTTTTTTTGTTGTTGTTGCCGCTGTTATTGTTGCTTTTGCTGTTGTAGCTTGTTGTGGCTGCGCAGTGTGTGTTTATGTGGGACAGAGCACCTTCAAAATGTAGTCCGTCAAGAGCGTCGGCACTGTTGGACTATCCTCATTTATGGCCTTGAGTACTGCAAGTGAAAAAGAGAGACATTTTGAGTATATATTTTAGATATGTAGATGATCAACAGGTTAGATGTGCAGAGAGTCATCTATAGCGTGAAGACTTATTATCTGTACATACATATAATCTTGATTCTTATACATATCCTCAAAGACTGTCCCTCTCTCCTGAAAACTCAAATCTTCAAAAACGTATGCCCTATATCGATGCTCGCAAACCCAAACCCAAAAGACATTGCTAAAATAATTAAGTTGCTAAAAGAATCCAATACATATCACCTCATATAACAAGCCGAAGGCCTCAGTAGCCAGTGCTTTAGCTTTTAGTTAGCTTTAATTTAACATTAATTCTAACTGATATAAATATATAAATCATCTTGATTCTTCTCTCACTTGCCCTTAAATCGACTCATCAAATATATATGTCTATACAACTTTCTACTTCTTGCAATTGCCTCAAATTGCTATACATCAAAAGTTACAACGTTTCTTATATAGCTATTATATATACATGTATAGATATCAAAAGTTACAACATTTCGTATATAGCTATTATATATACATGTATAGCTATTACAAGTTATATCTTTCAGCTCTCAGCTGGTCTAATTTTCTTGATAAGCAGAATACATGTATGAAATCTTTGAGTTATAGCCTTAAAGTTAGGTATATCACATCTATGATGTATCTTAAGTTGAGCTAACTATGTTTACGCACAATGACAGTATGAGCTTAGGTACAGCATATTGCCCCATTGGGCAGACACGGGATAGGCACTTATATATAGGTCAATCCGTTTGGTTTCATGGGATGAGATTAGATATGTAATCTTTGATATATTATATAATATAATATAATATACTATAAGCTAGCATTCTTAATTATTTTTAGCTCTCTAAACAATCATCTACAATAGTTGCATATACAAGACAAAATTTCTTCAAGTTTCCCAAGTTACATAGAGCTGATCTTCAAGAGATATGAAATCTCATGCAAGCTATTTCTTATACTTCAATTTCTTCTGCAAAACATAATTCCATAACTATATAGTATAGCACTATGAGGCCTTAGCTCTTGCGCTATCCATTCCAATTGATTTTCCAGTTGCTCGCTCCACTTACTTTTGATCAACACCTGCAACGATTGGTTATTTGGTGTGCCATTCTCCAGATGATAGGGTATGACAGTAGTCAAGTATTTGGGCTCCGGGCCTGCATGAAGAGTGAAAAGTTCAGATTAGTAGAGAGCAGTACATATAGCTCATTGGACTATACCTTGGAATTTGCCGCGCTTCTTCTCGACATGGTATTGCCGACGTTTGTTCTGGACTGCCAGCAGCAGAGAAATGAAAGAGTTCTTCAGCTCCTTCTCGTATTCGAGTTCATCGCGCAGCGCCAGCTCGTTGATCAGTGTCTCGCTCAGCTCCTGGATGAGCATCTCCATTTCCATGTACAGCTCATTGAGCTGGGTGCTGCTCAAGTATTGCAACTCTGCGAAAGTGGAAGAAGAGACTTTAGCTAGAAAGAATAGATTTCCATAATCGTAGTACTTACTCTCTGCATAGAGCGGAGCGCCGAGCACCTCGCGTGCCTTCTCAATCACCTCCGAGTCGCAATTCTCTGGCTCATCCAGCGGACTCTCGGCCTCATCCATAATATCATCGATCTCCTTGATCACCTCCTCCACGGTCTTAATGGGATGATCGTCGGCATCTCCGTTCAATCCGTTCAATATCAATGCATGCATATCCAAATCATTGGCCACGGCCTCATCCTCACTGGCCAAGTCGTTAAACTCATCCACGGGTGTCTGTGGATTCTGTTGCTGATTCAGCTGCTGCTGTTGCTGCATCTGATTGCGCTGCTGCTGCTGCTGCTGCTTTGTACGGCTCTGACCCAGATTGAGGGTCGGCATGTGCATCTGGCGAGTGTACGACTTGGACCAGTCGATGGGCAGAATGTTGCCAAAGTTGCCAGTTATGGTCCACCACATTCTGCAAAAAGATGATGCAAAATGTCAGTTGTGTGAATATATATATAATGATATGTGTATATGCGTCATATATGGAAGATGCAAGGAAGAAAAGCAAGTGGATAGTAGAGAGAGAAAGTTAATAAGAGGAGGGTAAAGGGAAATAGGAAAGCAGCGACAAAGAGAGAGTGAGGATAGATGATAGAGAGAGAATAGACGATAGATAGAGATTATAGAAAAGAAAGCATAAAACAGCGTGTGAGAGAGATAGTGAAAAGAAGAGAATGAACGAGATGAGAGGCAAAGAGAGTGAGAGTGAGGGCGAGAGAGCAGGAGACTGAAACACAGAGACTGGAAAAGAGAAGGACGAAGAAATTGAGAGAGTGCGAGAGCGTAATGTGGAATGAGAAAGATAGAAGATAGACAAAGAAAGAAGGAAAGATTGTGAGATAGAAACATAGAGAAGATGTGGAAGAGAAGTGACAATAAAAGAGATTGAAAGAGAGAAAAACCCAGAAGAACGAAACAAACACAGAGAAAGAATAGGGAAAAAGGTTATGGAAAACGTAATCCTAGATATAATCATATGATTAGTGATATATATAGCTAGCTAAATAGTACGGATCAAATATATATATTTACGTCTATAACGTCTGCAAATGGAATTCCTCTCAGCTGTTTTGTAAAACTTTTCAAAAGACACTTAAAATATGCCCCACTGAGATTTTGGTTTATTTTCATATATTTTTTGCACATTTCGCACGCTTTTCGGTGGTGTGGCGGTGGGCAGGGCGGGTGCTGGGGGTTGCGGTGGTTGCATAAATTGAAATGCACATTTTTAATGTGGCCTCTGTGGCGGCGCCTGGCGGAATTTCGTTGGCTATTTATTCCGGACGAGTAAATGCCGCCCACTCCAAGAGCAACAAAAGGCAGCGTCGACTGCCACCAGCAGCGTGTGGTGCAATGTGCTGCCACTTACAGTGGCGCAAAACAAAGAAAAGGGCAGCAAAGCAAAAAAAAAAAAAGTGGCACAATAAACTGAAAAGTGCCTTGGCGACGACGAGCAGGCTAAGTAAGCAGCTGGCAGCGATTAAGCGGGCCAAAGCAGTTTGCTTGGTTTGGCTGGGCGGCTGGGTGGTTGGGTGGTGCAGCATGGCTGGCTCGCTGCCTTGCACTGGTTGCTGTCTCGGCTAAGCGGCTGATAAAATGCCTCATTAGGCGGGCCCCAGAGCACGAGCCATGCAAATGGGCTGCAATTAAGATGCCAGATGAGATTGAGAAGTGAAACCAGCCAAGTGCGAACGATTGGCAATGAAACAGCACGAGAAACTCTCTCTCTCTCTCTCTCTCTCTCGTTCTCTGTCTCGCTGTGAACTTGTGATTATTATATGTGCTACTAGCATAACTAATAGCAGGCATGACAGAAATGGAACATGCAGAAAACAATTGGGAAATGAAACAGAAAAGTATGCGAGACTGAGAGCTAGCATCTACTCAGAGAGCAGCCTAGTGCAGCAGCATGTGTCAGCTATACTCTGTAGCTATGAAACAATTGGAAATGAAACAGCAAAAATGCTAAGCAAGCAAATACCCTTTAAGCTAATTGCAATTAAGATTTAACAGAATACAGATAATGCAGAGAAACAATGGGAATTGAAACAGTTGAGCAAGCTCATTGCGAATGAGAATGAATGAACAATGAGAGATTGCAAATACTTTAGATGAAAGTGAAGTTAGGTTTAGTCTTTAATTGAAAGATATTTCAGACATAGTTTCATTGCAATATTGTGGCTGAGAAATACCCTGTAAAGGCGAAAATAGAAAAAAGCACTGCAAATTGAAATACTCTATAAAACTCTACAAGTAATTTAGGATTTCAAATTCCCAATCAAAGCAAAAATGAATGCCAAAGAGACCAGAGAACGTTTAATATGATAGACTAAAGATACCTCTTAAGGCAAAAATGACATTGAGTAGAGAACTTAAAGTTAATATACTACGTAACAAAAAATATATAATCGAAAAGAATCAAACTACGAATTAATATACCCCATATCCATGAAATGCACAGGGTATGCAAATTTATGGCTCAAGTTGCAATTGGCATTTTGCCCAGACTCTTTCTACACTCGCACATTGATGCGCAGTTTGTCAGACAGTTTGTCTGCATTTGAGATGGATATAGAGCGAGTGAGACAGAGTAAGAGAGAGACAGAGAGAGAGAGAGAGAGAGAGAGCATGTAAATTGTCTGTGTGGCACAGTTGCTATCAAATTTCACGATCAATGCCAATCATTTAATTGTCAGCATTTCGGTTTTATGTTTCTCTGCAATTGCCGGTGGCTTCTGCTCGTAATTATTCATGCTCCACATTTGAGCAATTGCTGTGGGTGTCGTTCTTGTAGTCGTTAATTAGCTAATGTTGTGCGCTACTAATGATCATCATGATCAGCTGATGATGAGCACCATAATGATGCCAATGATGAGCATTTCACACTTGAGCGCTTTAGCAGCACAATCTCAACTACCTTCAGTGTGATAATGAAGCTGATTATAATGTAGTTGTAGCTCGAGAGCTGTGCGAGAATTCTTTTGCAACGAGCCAACGAGATGAGTTTGTTCCTAATGCCACTCGTACCTTTGTGAGAAGCAAATAGATCGGGACGAGAAGCCCTTAGCTTGTTAATTTTCTTTCAGCAATGAGTAGCTTCTAGAGCAACGTGTAGGTGAGCTGAGAACGAGTAGCTTCTGTAGCAACGAGTAGCTCTAAAGAGTAGCATCATTAGCAACGAGTAGCTCTAAAGAGTAGCTTCATTAGCAACGAGTAGCTCTAAAGAGTAGCTTCATTAGCAACGAGTAGCTCTAAAGAGTAGCTTCGTTAGCGACGTGTAGCTCTAAAGAGTAGCTTTATTAGCAACGAGTAGTTCTAAAGAGTAGCTTCATTAACAACGAGTAGCTCTAAACTGTAGCTTCGGTAGCAACGAGTAGCTCTAAAGAGTAGCTTCATTTGCAACGAGTAGCTCTATAGAGTAGCTTCATTTGCAACGAGTAGATTATACGATGAAGAGTAGCCTCAATAGCAACGAGTAGCTTCATTATAACCAAAGCTTTATTAGTATGTAGTAAAGAGTAACTTCTATAGCAACGAGTAGACTATATAGTAAAGAGTAGCCTCTAAAGCAAAGAGTAGTTTCATTAGCTATGAGTAGCTTCAATAGCAACGAGTAGCTGTGAGAACAACGAGTAGCTTCTATAACAATGAGTACATTCTTAAGTAAAGAATAGGCTCTATGGTAAGCAGCCACTGGAACAACGAGTAGACTCTAGAGTGGGGAGCTACTAGAGCAACGCGTAGCAACACATAAATTTAACTGAAATGAGTTGCTTCTACAACAACGAGTAGTTTCAGACTGCTTAAGGAACTTCAATATCGATAAGTGCCCTCCATAATAACGAGTAACTTCAATAGAAAGAAGAACAATTAATAACGAGTAATCTTAAGTAAAGTATACAGAGTATAGAGTTTATAGAGAGTACTTTATAACGAGTGCTTTAAAATGAGCGACTTCTGGCGAGCTATGCCTAGCTAAAGAGCTTGAACGATGTTGATAACGAACAAATCTTAACAACTAACTACGAACAAGTTATAGCAAGTCATCGTTGCTGACGAGTAAAGTACAAAACTTCCATTTCTAGTCAGCTTAGAAACATTTTCAAGAGATCAGCTAAAGACGAGCTGAGTCGAGTACAAATAATTTGCCACACGCCATTGACCTATCAATCAAGCGAACTGACCCGATTTATGCCATTCTATATTATAGACTTGTGCATAAGATTAGCCACGAGCGAGCGCCGCTCCACTCCCACTCTCCACCCACAGTAGGCGAGTGAGGCTCGTTCGCAGCTCGTTGCAATTTCGGTATGTGAAATTCTGACATTTGATGACGTTCGTGTCAGGAATTTTTGGCATTTCCTAGTGTTTCACATAATTTGCAGTTGTATTTTGATTTTTATTTCTTTCGTATTTCTTTTAGATTTGCATTTTTATTTTCATTTCGTGCGACTGCCTATTTCGTTTAGCTGGAAATGAGTTATTTCTTGTGTTTGTTGTTCAACATTTTCGCGTTTCGTTTATAAATTGCTTTCAATATGTTTTTGTGCCTCTCGTCATTTGCTTTGTGTAAATACAAAGTACAAAAATAACATTCAGCGTTGAGGCGTTGCAGCGTTTAGGGACGGACAAGACGGATGTGTTAAAATATTCACGTTTTTATTGATTATCGATAACTGATGACGGAATGATAATCGGTCATCGATAACTAGCAATTCAAGTGTTGATAGAATAAGATAATCTAAATAATCGATACTAGAGTGTTTATAACTAATCACATTGAGCGATAATATATTATCGATCAATAATATTGCATAAGTAGCAATAAATCGTCATACTCAGTGATAGTTAATCGATAATCGATAAGCGATAATCAATAACTTATAAGTGATAACAAAAACTACTTTAGGTGTCAGGTTCGAGTGTCAAGTGTTAATCGATTATCGATTATTCATCACTAATAATTGATAACTAGCACGTAATCGCACATTAAGTGCAATATATGCAAATTGTAGCTACAATAATCGATAAAAAAAAGCCAACATAAATACTATAACTTGTTTACTAAATTGCTAGACTTCTTGCTGAATAGGAATATATATTCAATATTATTCATAGCAAAGTCGTTTTTCCATTTGATGTATACAAATGTATAAAAATTTTCAAAAGACAACCACAAAGATGCTGCACAGAAGACTATGAGATACCCTGTAAATTAAGAAATACAAAACTGAGCGATTTGTGTTGCATAATCGTTTATATATATGTCTGATGTATGCAAGTCGGTCTATTAGAATATATATTAGTAGACAGAACTAAATAGTTACAAGTCCAAACTGAAGGTATTTTGAATATTTTTCAATTATTTTTGGTCTTTATTGAAACTAGATAAACATATTTGTTTACTAGCTCGCTAAAACGCAGCTTGATTGCTTTATATACTCTGTAAGTCACATATTTACAGGGTATACAAGAAAAGCAAATAAATAGTCTAGCAGCAACAGCACAGCAAAGGCCAAAGATGAGAAATGTGCGAAACAAGCGAAACGAGCAAATCGTTTGCGACACTCGGTAAAATGCGTCAGGTAAGCGAATGTGTGTGCAGACAGACACATGAACACACCTACTGATACCCCTAGCTATATATTTAAATATATATATATATGTATATGTATATAAATATATATCGCTATATTTATGCATGCGTCAATGGTGCATGGGGATGGCGCAGACTGTGGTATGTGTCGAGGCCGCCATTTCATTTATATGTAGGTCTTTACACACACACATCAATATATAGCATATAGCATATATGTGGACATAGATATATAAATATATGCATGTGTATATTCTCGATATAAATTGGTGTGGGCTAAATATTTGGAGCGACGATCGCCGTTTGCGTGCACTTGGCAAATGAATTTGTGAATGAAACAAACTGAAAGCGATTAGCCACAGCTATATAATCATGTAAAGCGCATTAGGAAAATGAGGGAGACTACTTTAGATAGATAGGGCACTGCCTAGCACCAGTCAAATAGTAGTATTTGCACTACTAATACTTCTACTAGTATTTTGATCGATATCATAAAGCATCTCTAGGGACATACTTTAGATAGATAGGGCACTGACTAGTCAAATAGTAGTATTTGTACTACTACTTCTACTACTATTTCTACTACTACAATGCCTACTACTACTTTGATCGATATCATAAAGCATCTCTAGGGAGTATACTTTAGATAGGGCACTGCCTAGCACCAGTCAAATAGTAGCATTTGTACTACTATTTCTACTACTATTTCTACTACTACTTCTACTACTACTTCTACTACTACTTCTACTACTATTTCTACTACTATTTCTACTACTATTTCTACTACTACTTCTACTACTACTTCTAATACTACTTCTAATACTACTTCTACTACTACTTGTACTACTATTTCTACTACTACTCTTACTACTACTACTTCTACTACTACTCTTACTACTACTTTGATCCATATCATAAAGCATCTCTAGGGAGTCTACTTTAGATAGGGCACTGACTAGCACCAGTCAAATAGTAGTATTTGTACTACTACTTCTACTACTACTCTTACTACTACTTTGATCGATATCATAAAGCGTCTCTCCCTCTCTCTCACTCTCTCTTTCACTCTTTGCCTTGACTATGGATTCCACTACATATCTAGAACTATAATGCAGTCTATGGCATGGTTTCAATTGCTTTCATTACTCGATAAAATTCCTTTGCAATGAAAGAAAATCTGTCCACATTTCCACAAGTTGAAGTACGTTGAAACCCCCAGCGTATGGCATGATATATGATCAAATATTTCCGCTCGACGCTGCAGAACAAATTATATAAACACATATATTATGTCTTTAATAATTCAAACAATTTCCGCTGAAATTATTAAAGACATTTTCCCAGTATAATAAAAATGTTGTTGCCCATGATGTCATTAATACTTGGATCGTAAAACTGAAATACGTTCGGCAATTCTGAGAAATCGTTAGAGGAAAGCATCTAGAGAACTAGCGAGTTTTATATAGATTTGTATTCTATAATATTTATATATTTTAATATTAATATATTAAAATATTATTTATAAATTTTAAAATATTTTAATATAAATTTCTAGATTGCCTAAGACTTGTTTTCATTTTTTATCAATTTTTACTTTTAATTGTTTTAAATTTAAGCTAAATTTTAAATTAGAAAATCACAAAATATTGAACTTCTAAAACATTTACAGTTAGCTATTTTTTTTAAATTTTATTATTTTTATTTATTTATTTATTTATTTTTATTTATTTATTTATATTTATTTATTTATTTATTTATTTTTATTTATTTATTTATATTTATTTATTTATTTATTTTTATTTATTTATTTATATTTATTTATTTATTTATTTTTATTTATTTATTTATTTTTATTTATTTATTTATTTTTATTTATTATTATTATTTTTATTTAAAAAAAAAAATAGTTTCTGAGTTTTTTTTATTATTAAAAATTGTAAATTTATTTTATTTTTCAAATTTAAAATTCTTTATTTAAAAATAATTAATTTGATTCATTTTTTAATTGGTTAAACATACTTTTATAAGGTATTATTTTTTCTTTTATAAGAACAATTATTTTTTTTTATTATTATTATTTTTTTATTATTATTAAAAATTAAAAATTTATTTGTAAATTTATTTTATTTGTCAAATTTAAATACCATAATTTTAAAAAAATTAATTTGATTAATTTTTTAATTGATTAAACATTTTTGTTTATACTTTTATAAGGTATTATTATTTTTTTTTTAATAAAAACAATTATTTTCTTAGTTATTATTATTATTAAAAATTCTAAATTTATTTTATTTGTCAAATTTAAATTCTTAATTAATTTAATTTTCTCATTTTTTTATTTATTTGATTTTTTTTTGTAATTAATTTATTTAAATTTTTAATTTTTTAAAGATTTTTCCATATATTCTAATAAGGCAGTATTTTATTTATTTGTTTTTTAATAAAAATAATTCTTTTCTTAGATTTGTATTATTATTAAAAATTTTATTTATAGTTAAATTCGAATTCCTTAGCTAACATTTCAAGATTTCCGTTTCAGCCACTTGTTAAGAATTATAATTAAAACAAGCAACGCTTGCGTTTTATTATTATTTTTGATTAGTTCTCAGCGCATTCTCCACATTTTTTGCCCAATTTTACCATATGCCTCCATTCCATCGCGCTTAGGCACACTTATCATATATAAGTTTCCATCAACGCCGCAATTAAGACATGAATTGTTGTTTTTCTTTCTCGATTAGCGCATTATGCTTGAGGCTCTCTACTACATGTAGATCACATCTTCTTCTGCTGCTTCTTCGCGCGGCCACTTATCGGGCGGGCACATTGAAATCAACGCAACAAACTGAGACGATTGAACCCTGAACTCCACTTTCGACATGCTGCACGAGCGTTATCTGCCTCAACCCTGACCTGATATGATCGAATTCATTTCAACAAGAGAGGCAGAGTGTGTGTGTAGCTGTTGATATGCATGGCGCATATGTTTAGCTTGTGTGCAGCGACAATTAGCAGCTAAATTTCAGCGGCAAAAAATTCAATTTTATTTATTACAATTCTCATTGAGGAACGCTATGTAGGGTATATAATTGGAGAGCTAAGCTATGTAAGAGGCAGAATCCATTAAATATATGAATTAGTTTAGATTAAGCTGAGCTTGATCTAGCTTGATCTAGCTAGATCTAGCTAGATCTAGCTAAATTTGTCTTGATGTTCATTCCAACCATGCGAGCACAGTCTTGAGACTTCTATAGCATCAATCATACAAGTTTATCATATATTTTTCGATAACTCAGTTCATTTCTCTGTTATCGATAAGAATCGATATTTGAAGTCTCTAAAGCTAGATTCTTCAAGCATACTATGCTGCCCCAAATGCACTGATAATCTCTCTATTTACGTCTTCAGATAGGGAGCTGGTCCCTCACCCGCCCTTTTAGACTACTTCCAAGCGCATCTCTGCTCGAAGCATAGCCTAGTCGATAACTCCCGCTTGAATGCATTCCCGACTTGGTTTTTTTTGGCATAGCAACGCCCACAAAATGAGCTCATGTCCACGCCCATTTCGTGGCCAATTCCATTGTTCCGCCGTCCCAATTGCCATATGAAAATTAATGCGTAAATATTTTAATGAATTTTAATTGCGGTACTTAGATAACGCAATCAATTTGTGTCCAACTGATGAATCAGACGAACAGCGCCATCTACATCATCATCATCATCATGATTAGCATCATCATGATTAGCGTGATCATGATTAGCATGCTCATGATGAATATTCATTCGCCAACGCTCGTCGCATTTCATTCACTTGACTTCGCTTCGCTTCGCCCACGCAACGTTTGACGTTTTCTTCTTCTTCTTCGTTTTAATATTTTGTTCGTCTTGCATTTAATTGTGCTTGGCATTTTTTTGTAAATGTTTTTCTTCTGCTTCTTCTTCTTTTTGGGGTCCATTGTATTACATCTTGAATTTATTTTAATTTTACTTTCCTCCTGTCCCAACAACTTTCTAAAACTCCAACACACAAAAGAAGCTGCTAGCCATCTCTCGTCGCAGCTTCGCTCATCTTCAAAACAATTTCAATGCAAATACACCGTGAGAAAATGTGGGCAAGTTTACCACGGCTACTCTACCTGCACCTTTTTCTATACGTCTTTCTTTTGAAGCTTACTGTCTTACTGTCTTATATTATAAATAATTGGCGACATTTAGCTGTCTGTCTCTATAACTCTGTAGATCTTTCTAGCTCTTTCCTTCTCTCTCTCTCCCTCTCTTATATTATAAATAATAGACGATTTTATCTGTCTGATTCTCTAACTCTGTAGATCTTTCTATCTTGTTCCGTCTCTCTCTCTCTGTCGCTGTCTGTTCTATGTCATTGTCTCTCACTCTCTCTCTCCTCTCTCTCTCCTCTCTCTCTCTCTCTCTCTCCTCTCTCTCTCTCTCCTCTCTCTCTCTCTCTCTCTCTCCTCTCTCTCTCTCTCTCCACTTATTCCTATGTTTCCATACCTCTATCTCTTAATAATTTCCTATCCCACTCTCTAGATTTCCATCTCTCTCCCTCACTTTCTCCCTTCTACTCTCTCCCCCTCTCTATACTTTAGTCTTACCCTCTCTCCCTTTCTAACTATAGTTCTCTATATCTCCCTCTTCTTTTTTCTTTCCTCCTTTATCGCAATAGTTCTCGCAGTTTCTCAATCTGTGTAGATCTCCCTCTATAGATCTCACGCTTTCTCTCTCTCTCTTTCTCTCTCTATAATTTCACTTCGCTTTCTCTCACTCTCTCTCCCTCTGCCTTCACTTCGCTTTCTCCCCCTCTCTCTCACTCTCTCTATGACTTCATTGCTTTCTCCCTCTCTCTCTCTCTCTCTCTCTCTCTGCCTCCCTCTCTCTCTCTCCCTCTCTCTCTCTCTCTCCCTCTCTCTCTGTCTCCCTCTCTCTCTTTCATTCTTTCTCTCTCTCTCTCTGTGACTTCACTTCGCTTTCTCCCCCTCTCTCTCACTCTCACTCTCTCTCTCTCTGCCTTCACTACGCTTTCTCTCTCTTTATCTCAATATCACTTGCCTTCCCCCTCTTCCGCTTTGTCTCCTCAATACAATTCCGTCATCCTCTCCAGTTTACCCGCTTCGTAAACGTTTCACTGGCAACAAGGAAACATACGGAACATGCTATAAAAATTAGACTTGAATCCAGCAAAGCAAAAGTATTTGAAATACCCAAGCTAAGAAGTGAAAGACATAAAGAAAACTCATTTAAATTATTTCATTCAAATATCAATACCAATACATATATGTATGTAGCTGTGCGCTCGTTATTCCAATGTCTAATAAGTTCCCTTGATTAATTATGAAAAAGGCATTCCATGGACCAATTAGCATAATATTCAAAGTGATTTTATTGTTGCTTTTCTTGTATTTTAATTAAAAATAGTTTATGCAACGTTTTAGCCATGGTTGGCTGTTGAAGCCCCCGCTTCGATAATGAACCGAGGGATTGGGGCTACGCTGCGGTTCGTTCACACGAATTTTCACTCAAGCGCAGCGCCACATTCACATGTTTTATTTTCGGCATTAGTCGCTAAGGGACTGACAAAGAAAGAGAGAGAGAGAGATAAAGAGGGAGACAGCGCCACTGAATATGACAAATTCTGAATGCTCTGCTTATGAAGTGTGTTCCGAGTGCTATAATTATATTATTCATGAACTACTTTGGGCAAATGCATAATAAACAAATCTATTGCAGCTTGAAAGCCTTTCTGAGCACAGCACGTAATGTCCATTACGAACATACAATCACCAATATTCAGTATTAATCATAAATGACTAAACAAATTGCATAGCTATGAGGCCACGCAGCTAGAGTAGGAGAAAGAGAGTGACAGAGTGAGTGGGAGAGAGAGAGAGAGGGAGGTGCAACAAACATTTCTACAACATTTCATTGTGCATTGTGCATTTCATTGAGTGTGAAAGTTTTCGCCGTTGCCCACATAACGTTGATAATGGCGCGAAATAAATTATAAATAAATAACAAATAATGCACATAAATATAGATAAACATATACATAAACATATATAGATATACACTACATATAAATATGCTGCTGGATTACGTTTGGGGGAAAACTGTGATCGAAACCCAGCACGCAAATGCCTGACACAAACACTTCAAAGCGCATTCTAAATTTAGTTGCTCACACTTTGCGTTGGCACCGCGGCGTTGCAGCGACACAAAGATACAGATACACAGATACAAAGCCACGGATGCAGATACACAAAATGAGGACAACAGCATTGACAAACGCCTCATAACATTCGGCTGCATTCCTGAGGGGCGTCATACGACTTCAAGGCTGATTTTTGGAATCTCTTTGAAATTATTTTATAGAAAATGCCAAGAGAGCATATTGGTGGGAACTATTTAGAAATTGTACAAGTAGATATATACGAAATATCTTTAAGTAATTTTAAACAATTTTGATATGAATATTTCACTAAATTAACTAATATTGTTTCGCGAGCGGGTATTGCGCAGTCGTTGCTAGTCGGCTGGCTTGTTATTTCATATTTGATTATATGTTCAATGTGTGCTTAATGTTGTTGTTGTTGTTGTAATTGTGGTTTATTTTATAGTTAATTATACTATACTATTATTTTCTCTAGATTCCCCCATTTCTCTCTCTTGCTTGTTGCTGTTTTTTTATAAATAGGCCATTAGCAGCGAGGGGCGCCCAAGAGGCAGTGAAGCCAAATGAGCTTCGTAACTGTTGTCAGTTATGTGGCCCATAAATGCGAATGGCTCAAACGGCAAATGTGGCCAAATAGAAAAGAGCGAAAGAAACGGGCAACAGCCAAACCAAAAATAACATCATTTATTTTGCTCACCCACCATAATGATCATTATGCAGCCGCATCGATCAAGCCGATGTCAAGAAATTGCTCATAAAGTAACCAAAATTCAACTCAATTCGACTGTGATTAATCACAGTGCTGAAACTATAAACTATAAATATATAAAGAGTGAGCTGTGAGTAGTATATTGTGAACATGAAGTTCAAGCTGCTGTGAGATAGTTGAAAGAATTAATATGAAATGAGATTATAAAGTATGCACGAAAGGGCATTATTTCGTAAAGTATTTTATGCTGAACTCAGCTCAAGTCTGTGTATGAGAGGATGAAGAGTAACATCAAAGAAAAGAATTGTGCAAAAATTCCATTTATTTTCAATAAAAATTTCTATACATTTGACTATTTCAGGTTCATGCATTGAAAATTTGAAGTTTATAGAAAGTGTAGTAGAAATAGCAGCAAAAGCTACTACTATTTTAATGTTAGCAAAAAAAAAGTTAAAGTTAAATTAATTCAAACAAGTAAGAAGACTCTAGTCGAGACGGCTCGACTACGAGATACCCTGAATCCTGCAAAAAAAAACTAAGATTCTTCTTCCTCACGCTCTTGTGGGTTCGGCTATACTTCGAACGCTTTTAACTCCATTTCTAGATGGATGATCTTCATGAAATTTTTAGAGTAGATTAAGAGTATCTAAATGTATCCATGTGCCAAATTACAGGTCTCTAGTATTTAAAATGTGTTTTTTTTTATTTGGGGGCGTGGCATCCAAAAACATAATCTGCGTATCTATAATATCTATCTAAATATACAAATTAAAAGTCTCTAGCTAAAACGGTGTAGAAGTTGTGCCCAAAAAACGTAAACGAATTTTCGATTTTTTATCGATAATTTGGAAATGGGATGAGTTATCGAAAACAATGTAAATAAAAACAAAATAAACTCGTACTGCGTAGCTAACATACGAGTGTTCATGTGAAATTTCAGCTCTCTAGCTTTTGTAGTTTCCGAAATCTCGACGTTCATACGGACGGACGGACACGGCTAGATGAACTTATTTTTTAGTGCTGATCAAGAATATATATACTTTGTGGGGTCTGCGTCGTTTTCTTCTGCCTGTAATATACATTTTCACAAAACCATTATTCCCATTTTCAATGGGTTCAGGAAATAAAAAAAAAAAACACTCTAAGTTCAAGTCCCAAATTAAAAATGATTTTCATTATCAAGGCAAATTTTTAGTTAGTCTTAACTTTGAAGCAAAGCAAAAATAAGCTAAATTAAAAAATAAAAACATAAATTAAATAGATACAAATGATTTGAAATTCATTAGAAATTGTTTTTTATTCTATTCTCATAATCGTGTTCGTCTTATGATCTACTACGCTTTCAATTTCGCTACAGCTAACAATATTTTTATATATCTGCATCTGATTAGGCATGCATATATCTATATGAACACATTCCCGTTAGCTCTGCGAGAGCCACTTCAATTCGAGTGTAATCTAATGAACTGCTGCTCTTTTGCGGCTCTTGTCATAAATGTCATATATGAAGGAGGCTTGCCTTTTGTGCCTTTTGTGCCTTTTGACAAGGCCAACTAATGCGAACCGGAGGGGGCCAGAGAGAGAGAGAGAGAGAGAGGGAGAGCGAGGGTCTGTGCTGGTGTCTGTCTTAGCGGGTGTGCCGGCCAATGAAGTGCCAATTCAATTTGGCACAAACCCTTTTTCAATTTGAAGCATTTATATAATTGATGCCAAACGATTCACGAAATGCTTTTGGCTTCGTTTCGTTGCCGCCGGCTTGGCGTTGTCCTTGACTGTGTTTTGCTTCTCCTGTTTCCTCTTGTTTTCTATCTCTCTATGCATCTGTCTCTTTCTGCACATACATATACATATACATATATATATTTCTCATTTCAAATGGCATTTGCTGCTCATTGTTGTTGTTGCTATTATTTGATGATGTAATAGCCAGAGGTTTGTCGATTCGCCGTTCGTTCGGGGCGTGCGAGCCTCACTTGATTAGTCATTTTGTATCTGTATCTGTGGGCCGGCAAATTGTATCTGTATCTGTGTATCTGAATGTATATTTTGTCTATTAGCTATAGCTGTTGCAGCTGTATCTGTATCTATAGCTGTATCTCTACCTGTATCTGCATCTGTATCTGTATCTATAGCTGTATCTCTACCTGTATCTGTATCTGTATCAGTATCTATAGCTGTATCTGTATCTGTATCTGTATCTGTATCTCTACCTGTATCTGCATCTGTATCTGTATCTGTATCTGTATCTCTACCTGTATCTGTATCTATAGCTGTATCTGTATCTATAGCTGTATCTGTATCTGTATCTCTACCTGTATCTGTATCTGTATCCATATCTCTACCTGTATCTGTATCTGTATCTCTACCTGTATCTGTATCTCTACCTGTATCTGTATCTGTATTGTGTATCTGTATCTGTATCTGTATCTGTATCCATATCTCTACCTGTATCTGTATCTGTATCTCTACCTGTATCTGTATCTCTACCTGTATCTGTATCTCTACCTGTATATGTATCTGTATTTTGTATCTGTATCTGTATCTTTATTTGTATCTGTATCTATAGCTGTATCTATATCTGTATCTGTATCTGTATCTATATCTCTACCTGTATCTGTATCTCTACCTGTATCTGTATCTATAGCTGTATCTGTATCTGTATCTCTACCTGTATCTGTATCTGTATCTGTATCTGTATCTCTACCTGTATCTGTATCTGTATCTGTATCTGTATCTCTACCTGTATCTGTAGCTGTATCTGTACGTTTTCTTTATGTCTATATATTAACATTATTCAGGATCGATTTCTCCCATAGCAAGTGAAGTTCAGCACAATTAGCTTGCGCTCAGTGCTAGAGGTTAATGCCCCTTAGCAAATTTTGCGCTTGGACAGGAAATGACTTTCAAGCAACCCCAATAACAACAACAACAACAACAACAATAACAACAACAACAACAACAACAGCAACATATCAAAAACAAGGCTCTAATAGCAGGTCTGTCAGCTCCTGCATATATGTGCTGCCTCCCAGTGTCTCTTCTCCTACTCTCTCATGCTCTGTCTCCCCTCCCTCTCACTCTGTTGCTAACATTCTGTTCGTAACACGCATACGCCATGTTTTGCTCCTGTAGCATGACTCATACGACCCTCGACCAGAGTCAGTCGGCTGGGAGGGGCGACGGGGGGTTGCTGTTATTGTTTGTCGCAGCCATTGCAAAAACTACCCCCGTCTAAATTTATACAATTTGATTATTGTTTCAGTCAGTCGCCATGTCAGGATATGTGTGGCTCTTCAAGGCTAAATAACAGCAGCACAATTCCTGACACCCCTAACTCCCTGGTAACATGAGCTCTCAATTGAGTATTTATAGTTGGCAGGCAGTCGCCTTACATAATTGATTAAACCGAACGCACAAATGGTAATGCGATCTCAAGTCAGCAGGCCAATGAATCCATTAAGCGCTCTTAACTGGGCTAAAATTAGCGAGCTGCATATGCCAGTTAACATTCAGTTAACATTCAGTTAACATTCAGTTAACATTCAGTTAACATTCAGTTAACATTCAGTTACCATTCAGTTAACAGCAAGGTTAAAGCTAAATATTTATTATACAAATGAATTCAGTTCAAATAAAAGTTCTCGCTAAAATTTAACATGTAGTTTAGCACAATTTAAAGGAAGCAAAACTCCGATATATATACGTTTACAGTTATTTTCAAGCTTCAAGCTGTACTACTTTGCAAATTCATATATATTTTTTTATTTTGAAATATTTTTAAAAAATGTTATTTATTATTTTTTATGTTAACATGAGCTTTAGCAGCAGCCACAACAATGCTAGGCTGGCATATGATTGAATACCTCCAAATGTCAGATTGTCAACAGTGTTTGACAGCCAGTCTATTTATAAAGCTCAGCTGACTGTCAAATGTTAACATGCAGCCAAACACAAGAAACTAAAGCACGAAAAAAGTTGTTGAGTTTTTCTGCCAGACATCTTAGAATGATTTATCTGGCTGTTAAATGTTAACATGCGGTTAAGACACACAGTGTGGCTGCATGGAGGGAACTGTGCGCGTTCTGCTGTTGCATATTTATGGCGGCTCAATGGGCCACACATCATGCGATAGTCGCTAAAGGCAGGCCAACATTTATAATTTGGCTAAAACGAGTTTTGCTCTGGGCCATTTCGAGGCAGATTTCAAGCAGGATTTTGGCGACAGGACATTGAACTTAGCCGCACACAAGTAGGTCGCCAGCTGTGGAGCTGTGAACAGCGCCACTTCCAGTGCCACTTCCAGTTGCAATAGCAATTCCGATTCCAATTCCATTCGCAGTGCCACTTCCAGTTGCAAAGCTGCTGACAATTGCATCAGCAATATTGACACGAAATGAAAAGCAAAATGCAATCATAGAGAAAACAAAAGTTGTCTAACAATTCAGATTAAATGTCTAGCTGGGCAGGGATCGAGCTGTGTGCGGAGATGGGGCCATGTCGCGTGTCCCACGCTGTGGCCAACTGGCCCGGCCAAACCGGAAAGCCGGGGCTCACAAAACTCTTGACCAACTGGCGTGCTTCGAGCCATATGTGTGCACACTGTACAGCATTGCATGGCGCATATGGTCAGCGAGCGCTTAAGTGGCACACAAATGCGACTGTTTTTATTTCTTCTTTATGTAGCCGTCACATGCAACAACAATAACAACAAGTCAACAGAATAAACTCGCATTTAATGCTGCCATTTAAGCGCTGTGTGAACCGAATTTGGTATATCTCATATATCATATGCAACTCAGGTTTAGCTTTTCAAAGTTCCGCTAATCAATAAAGAAAAAATGAAACTGTCAATTGTTATAGACGAAGCAATACCCAGCATAATTAAAAGAACAAACTCATCTAGTTCCATTTGCCATCCTTATTTAAATCTAGTTCATGATCGAGAACCAGCTAGTCCAATAGAACGATTCTGCTAAAGAACAAAGTGTTCAATCGCTGCTGAGCAGTGAGCTATAGTTCCTGAACTTGTTCATGAGTAATTGAGCAAGTGAGCAAAGAATGACTGATCAAGGAACAAGTGCAATGAATTATTCAATTGAACTTGTTCTTGAAGTGCAATCGTTCAATTAAATAATTAATTAATAAATAATGAACAACTGATCACTGAATAAAAGTTCATTTTCATCTATAGTTAATATACTTCCTTTACCTAAATATAATAAATTGATAAATATATACATATAATATAATATAAATATATATACACTAAAGCTATAATCCTTATATTTCCATTACATATTGAAATATAATATTGACAAATAATATACATACATATATTTTTTGTTTAACGGAAGTTTTCATATTTCTACTTTGCTTACAGCGCATTTAACAATCGAGCAGACTCAGCTTAATCATTTGCAAGTTTATTTTTCTAAGTCATTCCTTTTGCTTAGTGTAAATATTGCGTCGTTGTAGTTGTTGTTGTTGCTGTGGCGATTGCGACGCAAACATGCCGCAAAAAAAAAATTTTGCCGAGCCGCAAACGTTGCAGTTGCCGTTGCCTTGTTCTTGTTCTTGTTATTTATTTATTTTTGCGCTTTTGTAGAGTTGGCAAAGCGTTAAGCGTTGATGATGTTGCGGCACAAGAGAATTTAACCAACAACAACAACAACACAGTATACAAGCTGCGGAGACAGAAGAAGATGAAGAAAATGAATAGGCAGCAGCAGAGGAAGCGGCAGCGGCAGCGGCAGCGGCAGCTTTATGCGCAGCAAATACTCGACTTGGAAGAGACCTTCGTCAAATGTCATACACGCACACGTGCACACATGCACACATGCATAAGCAAAGACAATGCTCGACCTTCGTTCAAAACAGAACGATTGAGAGCAATGCAGAGAGCGAGGGAGAGCATATTTTTAGTAATACTTAACGTAAACATTGACAAAGTGCTTGGCTTGCAGTGCGGCCACACGACGAACTTGATGCGCGCAGGTAAACAAGAACAAAAACAAAAGAAATATAAAGAGGACAATAACAGTTAGTTAAGCAGCGCAGCATTCATATGGGACGCTGCAGCAGCGCTAGCAGTGCGAGCAGGAAAGCTGCCACTACTGCTGCAATGCGGTGAAAATAAACGAAAATGCAAAATGCTCATTAAATTAATAAAAAGCTGCATGATGAATAGTGCTTAAGTGTTTTTGTTTTTCATTTATTATTTGTTTGCTTAATTGCGAACGATTTGCATTCAGATTTGCGTGCAGCAGTATCATTATACATTTATACACATTATTCATTGTTTGCAATCATGAATATGTATGCCAGTGTGTGCGTGCTTGCGTTTGCACTAATTCATGCACACACACGCACTCATACGCGGAGAGCGAAAGATTCGTTAAGTTGCAGCTGATTATCAAATATATTGACTGATGTCAGCGTCAACAACAACAACGAAACCCAAAATTCATTTCGCTTGACAGTGTCAGTGTTGCCACGCTCGCTTTTTTCCCGCCGAATCAGGCCTTTTTTAGCAACTAATAAAATTTGTCTTTGGAATATTTTGATTGATTTTTAGCATTTTTGCTGTTAAGATTAGTGCTTTTCTGATAAAAATGGCAGCGCTGCTTAGCACAGTGGCAACACTCGCTCTCCCACTTTCGTTCACTTATTCGCGCTGCATGCATTTCCTGCTCTCTTCACTTTCCAGGCGAATGCACTTACAAGTGCTTTTTATCAACGGTCAACTCAGCTGCTGATGCCAACGTCGGCTTTTTATTATTGTTATGATTTATGATCTACGCACTGGAAAACGAAGCCAATTTCAGTTTTTGCAATTGCTTTGCTTGACAAGCGCTGATTGCGACTACCCCCGCCCCCTCAGCCCCATCGCCCACTCACTGGGATTATCATTGAATTGTTTTGTTTTGATAAAAGCGGATTGGGGTTACGCTTCCGCTTAGACGCTGGTCAAGGGTTGCCACTCATTCAATTGGGATGCAGCAAATGCCTCGAGATGGAAATTCTTCGAGAGAGACAGTAAGCAACAGAGAGAGGGTGAGAGAGAGCGTGGCACTCGCGAGACTTTTATCGATCCAACAATGCTGCTTCGCCCCGTCAGCCGGCCTCCCATCCCCTGTCGGCAGGATTACGTCGTTATATGGCGCCAGGGTTGGTTCAGACAGAGGACAGAGGGGTGGCTTAGCTGGCGCATGCGCTTTGCCCAAAAGTCCAAAACATTGCCGAATGCATTTTATGTAATTTTATTAACATATATTAGACGCCGAAGAGAGGTGAAAGGGAGAGAGAGAGAGAGAATGCAAGCCGGTTCACTGTTGATACGTTCCAGAGCACTAAAAAAGCTATGGAAATTATTGGCTTCAAGATATATTTGAGCTTCAAGTAATAAGCCAAGCTAAACTAATTGTTTTCCTAGGTCGACTGAACTATGAAAGTTTTCAAATCTTAAGATCGAAATATATAAGGCAAATACAACAAGTGTTATAAAATCACATCGAAAGGTTTTTTCACGAATTTCTAGTCGATTCGCAGCAAATAAAAAAGCTGTGTTTACAGCTGATAAGCGTTGCTATTATATTCCTTCGTTTAAAGTCGTTAGCCAAGCTTAACGTCTGACGTAGACTTAGTAAATTACATATATCTATGTTTTCTATGGCGAAAACTCTTCCAGCATCTCAGCTCTGCCAGCTTCTATGCTTTGAAAGATTTTTGAGCTCACAGACTCTCTTCCAGCTTAGAAACCCTTCTACTTACTTTAGTCTTCCAATCTATTATCTCTTCCCACATTTGTTCTCTTCCAACTTCTATACTGTTTTTATAGATTTTTTCAGCTTCTTTCAGCTTCTTTTCTCTCCCGACTTCATTACTCTCCCAGCATCTCACTCTTCTAAGCTTTCTTCTCTTCCAGTATCTCTACTCTTTTGATAGTTTCTTTTATTGTACAGATTCTTCCAGCTTCCAAACCTTTCAGCATTGGCTGTCTTCCAGTTACTCTATTCTTCCCGCTACTCTACTCTTCCCGCTACTCTACTCTTCCCGTTACTCTACTCTTCCCGTTACTCTACTCTTCCCGTTACTCTTCCAAAGCCCAAAGCTTTCCAGTGTTGGCTTCCAGCCATAAGCTGAACTTTAAGCTTCACAGCAAACGGTTTAGCTTAATCCTAATTCAATGTGCTTCACTTACTGGCATTCGTTCATGATCTCCTCCTGGCTGCGCACCTGGACTGGTGCCAGCTCCTCAACGTTCTCCTCGTAATTGCCAAAGCATTTGGTGATCTTCTCGTCGAATGTGTTGACCAGATCCTCGAGGCTGCCACCAAAGGTCTCCGTGAAGTTATCTACATGTTCGCCGCCTCGTTTATCCAGGCCACCGGCCAAGCAGTCGGTCAAGCCGAGCTCCGCAAGGTTTTGCGTATTGCAATTGGGACTAATGTTGCCCGCTCCGGTTCCAGTTCCAGTTCCACCAACTGCTCCACCGGCCACGGCACCGTTCTTGCTGATGTGCGCATCACGTACCGCATCCTCGAGCAGGCGCAGCTTGTCCTGCTGTTGCTGCTGCTGCTTGGCGCTGCCCTCCTTCTGATTCCGATTGGAGCTGAGATTCAGATTCAGCGTATCGTTCAGTGCATTCTGATTGGAAATGAAGTCGCAGCCGCCCCATTCGTCCGTCTCCTCGAACTTTGCCAATGGAGCCTCAAATTTAAGCTCGGCCATTTTGGTGCCGAGGTCACGCATGGCACGCGGCACACGCAGCGCTAAGAGGGGGTGTGGGTGGACGGGTGGTTGCTGGCTCGCTTGCTTTGCCGACTGGGATTGAGGGGGGTTGGGGAGGAAAGAGTGCTTCAATTTAGGTGCCTGACAAAGAGGAAGAACGAAGCTAAGATTTGTTTTTGCTACGTCCAACTTCCAGGCTCTCTTTCACTCTCACTCTGGCTCTCTCTTTCTCGCAACTGAGTTGGAAAAATTTGCAACCCCTATTTGTGCACTTGTCACCCACTGCTCAGACTATTTCGTATTTCGTATTTTGTTTTTGGGTTTGTATATTTTGATTGTAAATCTCTTGAATTTTGTTTCTTTTGCTTTGCTTCTGCACCGGTTTTTGTCGCACACGAAAAAAAAGCAACTGTTAAAAAAAGACGTGCGTCTGAACACTGTTTTTATTAGCTTAACACAATTTAATAACGAACGCTAAATATTGCTGCTTTCGTTGTTGTTGTTGATGTTGCGCACGCAAATAAAACAAACACGGAGCAGATACGAATGGACGAAACGCGCAACACGACGGCAACGACCAGACCAAAACACAACGAAGGTTTTTTGCGACTGCACGACGGCAGTGTGAACGCACGCAGCAAGCGCCGAAATACGCAAGAACAAACTCACAATTATCGTTTATCGAAAAATACTGCAAAGATACTGTAAACAAGGAGTATCTCAAATTTATTTATATTTAAAAATTGGTAAATGTAAAGAAAAATAATTTATGCATATAAATTAAGAATTACGCATACATAAAACAAATATTTATATGCATAGCAGTGCATAAATATTTTTTAGCTGTCTTTTGTAGGAGTGGTGACAAATATCGATAAATATTTAAGTATTTGCAGCACTAACATTGGCGCTCACTTTTAAAAGTTCTTTGACTTCTCCAATAGATATGCCCAGCTCAAGAAATAAAATGCTCAAGACCATTTCTCATTTGTTTACATTCAGTTTTATTACAATATAAATTAATATTTATATTTAATAATACATTATTAGAGTCAGATTCCTAACGATTTAAATTAATTTTTAGTTTTTCTTTTTGTTTTTATACTGCGTAATATCGAAGCACACTTTTTCATTTATTTAAGTTGTTTAAAACATGTTTTCTGCGGATTTAAAAAAAATCTATTAGTTTAATTCTTCATTTTTTTTATTTTTTATATTTATAGTAAGTAGGACCTGTTTCTGCCCATTTTCTTAAGAGAAATGCAATCAATAACAGAATTTAATTAACTTGTTTAAACATTTTTTCTTTTTTTGGGCGGGGAATTTTGGTTAATTGTCTTAGGTGAAAGCACAGATAAGCTACAACAGATCTGCCATTTAAATTTATTTCTCTTTTTTTTTACTTTAAAAAGCAGTTTCATTTTGTTTTTCTATTTTTTTTTTCAGTGTCTTTTATAGTCTTTGTTAGATAAGCATTAAATATAAAATAAATATTAGTAAATAACTATATGTAATGCTAAACAAGAAATGCATAAAAAATTATTTAAAAAAAAAAAAACAGTTTCTCTTCAATCTCAACTGCACTTAAATAGTGTTCTTCTTCTTGCCAAAAAGTCGTTGCTTAATTAGATCTATATATAGAGAGAGGGAGAGTTATATAGAGGTTGCTTTTCTTTTCTAGATTATATCAAATGAAGATCGACTGGAAAAGTTTGACGTCTTCATAAATTCTTTGCATCAACAACTAAAGCTAAGCAAAAAAAAAAAAATAATAATAAAAAGAGAGTTTAATACATATATATTAAAAAAAAATTGACATAAAATCATTTCTTTTCTCTATATTTAATTGAAGTAACAAATATTTTTTAGCAATACGTAAATTGGATTTGGTGCGATTGGTTATTATTTTTTAATAAATTAATACAAATTAAATACAGTTTGTGGCCATTTTTTTGTTTTTTGTTTCTTTGTTTAAATAAATACAGTGCGTAATTATTAAATAGTTGTAAATATAATCAGACAGCAAGAAAATTAACGAATGGAATCTCATATTTAGTTAGTTGCGTTTGTTGCTCTTCTTTGTTTTAGTATATTTTATAATTCTATATATATATATTGATATATATAAATGGATGTGTTTATGTTCTTGTGTATAAAATAAATGTCTTTTTTTATGGACACGAAACTAACGAGAGGAAAAATAAATCACACACAATTTGCAATTTAGTTACTAGTTGTTGTTGTTGTTGTAATGCATATTACATATGTTTATTTATATATATTCTTAGAGCTCGCACATAAATCACTTTTCCCCATTTGTGTGAGAGAGAGCGAGCATGTATTTAAAGTGCGAGCACAAAGAATAGAAAAAATACTGCAGCTCCGGCTGCTCCTTGCTGCGCTCGTTTCTGTGTATGTGTGTGTGTGTGTGTAATTGCGTGTGTATTTTCAGTGTTGCATAACGCGTGAAGTCTTTAACATTTATTCAAATGAATGCAAAATTCGATTTTGACTTTTTGAAAGTATTTCTTTTTGTATTTTGTTTTGTTTTTTTTTTTGCTTTTTATTATTATAATTATTATTCTTGTTGTGCAGTTGAAACAATGCGCCGAGAAATGGAAAATATATAATAATAAAAAGAAAATTTGGAATAAATAAATAAAAAATTAAAATAATAAAATGAAACGAAAACAAAAACGAATTTTTGCATAGGAAAAATTGGCTTTTCAGTTGACGTGTTCGATCGTGGTGTGTGTGTGTGTGTGAGCCTAGTTAACAACTAAATATGTCAGGATAGGATATTTGTTGACTACAAATTTGCAAGAAACTAATTAAAGAGGGGCGTTACAAAAATTAATCAAATAAAATAAAAGGAAAACAAAAGTAAAGAAATTTAAAACAAAAAATACTAAATAACTGACATAGTTGTTGTTGCTGCTGCTCTTGTTGTTGCTGTTGCTCTTGTTGTTGTTGTTGTTGTTGTGTGTGTGTTTGTTGTGTGTGTTTAACGCTTATTGGTTGGCTTAAAGTTACAGGACAACATCTCCTCCTTGGCCAATTTGGCACGATACTCGGCCATCATATCGCGACACTGTATGGCAATATCTAATAGGGTCGAGAACATTGTCTCGCCACGTTTACAATACGCATCCTGATCGTAATCCACGTAATTGGTCAAATCATATAAGGCCTTCGATTCGGCTAGGAAACTCTCCAACGTTGAATTCACGGTGCGATGAAAGTCAACGACCATTTCCTCGGTCTGTTGCAGATCATCGATAGCCTGATGCTGTACGATCAGCTCCTCCGACATTTCATGTTCCTGCAAAATCCATTTACAAGCGATATTGATATTGAAATATGGATGGTGAGATCGATCGATATGGATGCATGCAAGTGCAACTAGAACTATGTTATGCTATGATTTATCATTATGATTCAGATTCCGATACAGATTCTGATGCTTATAGTAACTAGACTTGGGATTAGGATTAGGATTAGGATTAGTATTAAATGAATGCCAAACTCTTTGTTGATCATAAACGAAACATTTTATTGAACATTCACTGCACATGGAAATAGATAGATATATACATATATATATATTTTTTTTCCATATATATATTACAATGTATTATATATACATTTTTCTATATATATATATGCATATATATCTATATATACAAACACACTACACTAAAAATTCTTGCAATTTGGTTGCTCCGCTTGTCGAAATGGATTGATTGATTGATTGATTGTCAGAATTGATATTGATATATCGGGATTTGGGTCAGACTTTGGCTTGTTTCCCCCTCCAGGCTTCTGATTGGATCAGCTTAAAAGATCTATATGCATATGTATAAATGTGTATATATATATATATATATCTATATATTGATATATATATACACCCAGTTGTATCTAAATCTGTATAAATATTTCTATATTATTAAATAACTCTTTTCTTTTTTTTTTTATGCCCTTGCTATTATTTCCATATGTATATATATACATATATATATACATGTATATATGTTTGCCTGAATATAGATACACATTTATATATATACATACATATATAGTTAGATAGATAGATAAATTGATTGTTAGATATTAACGTCTTGCTGTTGAGCCGCGTGGAAGCTGCTGAGTCGTCGGCTTGGTGCGTTTGCGTACCTAGCGATGGAAAGGCAATGATGACGATGATAATGCAAGAGGGACAGCAAGTGTGAAAGAGACGGGTAGTGCAAATGAGTTGCTGAGAGAGAGAGAGAGAGGGGGGGATATAAAAGTAATACAAGCTGCGCCTAGTGCCTAAACTAAATTGAACTAAACTCACACAGAAATATTGACAAGCGGACATGACTAGACTAAATCGAAACGAAACTAAATTTTAACTAACTTCACGCACACAGAGAGAGAGATAGAGTATCTCACTCACACACACACACACACAGAGAGTTGTCTTCTATGACTGCAGATGTCCGGCGTATTCGCGCACCAGCATCTGCCGCTCCAGTGTAGGAAAACTGCATAGAGTCACAGTGTCCGTGCGCTTGATGCGATATCTCCAGGCATTGTGATTCTCAATATCATCAGCAAACTGCGGCGGCGGCGGCGCCACCACCTCATCCAGCGGCACCCACTGTGGCAAGAGCGAGCGTGTAGCCTCCACCAATGCACGCATTTCGGCTTTGTTGCGCTCCTGCTCCAGCTCCTGGTCACGCTGCAGCTTCTGCAGATAGCGCTGTCCGGCCGGACGCAGCTTCTGAAAGTCACGTGGCGTTGTCCGCTTCAGCAGCGGCACAAAGAAACGCTTGAACGAGTTGTAGGCACGTCGCGGCTTGGCCAACACCTCGCATTGGATCTGATCATGGACGTGGCTTCGACTTGGGCCTTGGCCTTGGCTGTGAGCTTGACTTTGACCTTGATCTTTCTCTTGGGTTTGCTTTTTAGCTTGATCTTGGGTTTGCTTTTTGCCTTGATCTTTCTCTTGGGTTTGGTTTTTGCCTTGATCTTTCTCTTGAATTTGGTTTTTAGCTTGATCTTTCTCTTTGGTTTGGTTTTTAGCTAGATCTTTCTCTTGGGTTTGGTTCTCACCTTGATCTTTCTCTTGGGTTTGCTTTTTAGCTTGATCTTTCTCTTTGGCTTGGTTTTTAGCTTGATCTTTCTCTTTGGCTTGGTTTTTAGCTAGATTTTTCTCTTGGGCTTGGATTTTGCCTTGATCTTTCTCTTGGGCTTGGATTTTACCTTGATCTTTCTCTTGGGTTTGCTTTTTAGCTAGATATTTCTCTTGAGTTTGGCTTTGCTCTTGATCTTTTTCTTGCTTGTGGCTTTGATCTTTATCTTTGCCTTGCTTCTGGCTTTGATTACGACTTTGACTCATGGCATTGCGCTGGTTGCTGCCCAGCTCGGGTCTGGCATTCAATGGCTTCTTTGCAGCTGACGGTGGTGGAGGTGGAGGCTGCTTCTTGGCCGTCTGCTTGCCATAGACATCGTAGCTGCGACCAAACTTCGGCTTGGCCTCTTGGCTTGGTAGAGAGATGGCTCTGGGCTTGCTGCTGCTTATATTTGTGGATGCAGCGCCCGCTCGTGCTCCTCCTCCCCCTCCTCCAGCTGCCGTTGCTCCTGCTCCTGGCTTCACTGCATAGTTGCGTCCATGAATGGTTTTGGCCGTTTGCTTGCCAATATCGCTAGTCATGCCAGACATTGCGCGCCGTTTGGCAGCTGCTTCGGCTGCAATTTGACGCTGCTTAACGGTCGCAGCTGCAGCTGCACGCATCGCATCGGCATTCAGGCGCTGTGTACCTTGAGTCTTCTTGCCAGCATCCAGAATCTTTGCATTGTTCGTCTTCATTCCGACTCCGCCTCCAGCTCCAGCTCCAACTCCAGCTGCAGCTGCAGTTGCAGTTCCAGCTCCGGCACCGGCTGTAGCTGTAGCACGTCCAGTTCGAGGTGTTGAAGCGCACTTGATATTGCTGCCGGCCTGCAGCAGGGTGCTGGAGCACTTATTCTTAGTCGAGCGCTGCATTTGGTGGCTTCGTCCACAGACACAGAAAGACGTTCTCTTACCAAGACCACACCACACACAAAGCAGGTTATCGTTATCAATTGAAGAGCGCTGCTGAGCCAAAAGAGCAGATCTAATATTTGCTTGGATTATTGGAAATATTTACAAACTGTTTTTTTACTACACACAAAAGTGTGTCTGAATCTTTTGGGTTTGTTCTGACTGACGTGGCTACTAGATTTACTATGAAAAAACAATTCTCAACACTTTTGACAGAGCAACATTTCTAACAGCTTTCTCAATGAGTACTTAATCTGTGTAGATATCATAGATAGAAAAACTTTTGCTATATAATATTGAAATAAACGCTAGAGCGCTATCTAGCGGATATAACAAGTACTAAATGGACCAGCAATGAGATCTATATAAAGTGGGCATAGACCTTATATAAACACTAACTTTTATCTATATTAAATTGAAGAATCGACTGGGACGCCATCTGGCGGACAAGTACTATGCAAATTGCCAGCAATATGAGCAAATTAAACCGTCTGGCGAAAATGATTGAATTTCAGAGGATCAATTAGACATATATATATCGAGAAGTTATAATAGAAAAGTGATGAGATTAATCTATCAGCTATCAGTGAGCTGCTACGCCATCTGGCGGGAATTGTTAGTAATATGGGCAAGTTAATGAAGCGTGAATATCAAGTATTGTGATATGATATATACAGCTAACAGCAATATTACAAAAGAAAGGTCTAAGTAGAAAATTTCTCAATTTAACTATAAATCTCAATTTAAATATAAATAAATATATATATCAATTAAAAACTTAAATTATTCTAGCAATAAATCTATGTATGTATTTGTAATGCGAACTACGCCACCTGGCGGTAAAAATATGTAACAGAAATTTACATTTGATATACATTAGGAAAAAAAAACTTTGGTCCAGCTTTATTTTTAGCTAATGTTATTAAGTACTTAATAGATTGTTACGCCCTCTGGCGGAAATTCATTAGAATTAACAATTATTGAGCTGAGATCTATTAGATCGAAGCTGATATAAGGCAATGCCTGCAATTGATATCAAATTTCGCTAAAATATAGCAAAAACTCTAGCATTGCTATGGAATATGCAATACGCTGAAACGCCATCTAGCGGAAATTTGTAAAACTTAAACAAAGTACCTAAAAACTAGGCTTAAATGTTGCTTAAACTATTAACTATATCTAATACAATTAGCTAATGCTTATTATCTAAATGCTGCTTAAAATTCTATACTAAATAGGGGAAGGGGTAGGGGTACAGTGGCAAGGGGCATGCAGGACGGCCAGGCCGTGAGCGAATTCGTGTAAATTTGTTATGGTCTTTGGAATTGTTTATACTTACGCTCAGCGAACTAAGCATGGCCAGATCCATGTTGGCGGCATTTCCGTTCTTGCTGTTGTTGTTGTTATTGTTGTGGCCGCGCTGCAGCGACTGCTGATGCGGATGCTGTTGCTGATGGTGGTGATGATGGGCCGATTGCTGAGCCATGTTAACGCCATGGTCGGCCAACTGTTGTTCCTCCACCTCCTCTTCGTCGTCCATGTCGATGGGTTCACAGTCGCCATGTCCGATCTCGGCCACATCCTTGACCACCAGCTCCTTGACACGATCCGCATAGCGTAATGTGTTCAGTGTATGCTCGCAACTGCTCAAACCAGGCGATATCATGGCAATCATGCACGTCTTGCTCTTCTCCCCAATGAACGAATCGCGCAGCACCTGCGTCAGCTTGGAGACACGGAATGGCAAATGTGCCGACTGTTTGCCCAATGCACGAATGCACTCCTTCAGCGCTAGCAGTGACTTATTGATTTCGGCACCCTCCATGCGTGTTTGACGATCCGCCGAGGATGTGTCCACGCCACGCTCATTACCCGCCAGGTCAATGAATGAAAATTTGCCATGGATTTTGCTGCTGCCCATGGGACGCAAGACAATTTGGAATACGGCATGCGAGCGCGATGAATTTGAATTGGCCGACGTTTGGCCGGACGTACGCGCCGCATTGCCGTGCTGGATGAGTTTCAGTACTTCCTCGACGCTGTCGACCACCTTCTCGGTGAGGCCAACGACCTGTACCTGTTGCTTGCCATCCTCCAAGACGCGCAGCTTTTGCTTATCAGCGAGCAAATCAAAGACCTATAACGAAGCCAATAGAATATATTAATATCAAGAGTTTTGCAAAGATATTTGATATATGCTCCTTGCCTTGCCACTGTATATTTCAAAGAAACTGGCCGAAACGACCAAATTCAGTGAGCGATAACGGGGCCCATTGAGTGTGACGAAGACATCCTTGGCGGCCATGGCATAGATGCCGTTCTTGCAGTCCTGCACCTTGCCATTGAATTCACCTCCCATTGTGTGTGTTTTTCCCGATCCAGTTTGTCCGTAAGCAAAGCATGTGGCCATACCTCCCTCGAAAATGGTCTTGACCAACGGTTTAGCGGTGTATCTGAATAATAGAGATAAGTATGGAGATTTGTTAGTATTATTGTATATAGTGGATACAGTAATTTAATATAAATATAATATTTACAAATTTATTATAAGTTTGCAACTTAATTTCGTTAAGTTAATGTTAGGCTATATCTTAGCTAGTATAGTAAAGTATAGTATTTTAGCTAATGTAGACTTGGAATCCAATTGGGAGCATAAGAGATAATATACATATCTAAGCATATATGAAAAACCTACAGCGGCAATCTATATACAAGCAATGATATATCATCCATCAAACAATCGCTACTATTAACGATCTGTTTATTGGAAGCTATATGTCTTCCGTACTATGATAATGTTATCTGCATTACGAATTTAATGGCTTGCGACATTTTTGGCGTTCCTCAATTAAAGCTATAAAAAAGTAAATATAAAAGAATAGTTACTTATAAACTAATTGAATCGATAAACATTATAATATATATGGTATATAATACGTTATCGTAATGTAAGGTTTGCGGCTATAATTAGTTAATTAATATATTCGCAAACAGCTGCAAATGAGTCTAAACAGACTCACTCGGCGGCGCTTATCAAATTCGATGATTAAATTTCACCGCTGTTCAAGTATTTACGTGGCGCAGCAGTTTTTAATGCCATTGACTCATGCGCAAAAAGCCGGAAGGAAGCGGCATTAGAAATGTGTGCCAAAGGGGGAGGAGTCGAGGTGGCGGCAGCAGCTACCACCGAAAAGCCATTTAATCCGCCCAGGCGCGACAGGGACGGCAAGAAATACAATGTAAGAAATGAGTCTCATTCACTTGGGAAAATAAATGCTGCGACGACGCGACGGTTACTTTTTGAAATGGGCAAGCGAGAAAGAAGAAAGCAAAGAGAGGAGAGCAAGAACACCCAAATAAACACATGTGTCATTGACTGACTGCGCAATACACTGTTAGCCTCCTCTCGTTACACTACCAGCGCAGTAAGATGCGAGCAAAGTCAATATGCTCTTTCCCAGTGTCCCATTGTCCAGTTACTTTGCGCGGCGTCTTCGATGAGAAATCAAAGTCGAGACGCGGCCAAGTTCATTGAGGCGAATTTAAACGAAACGAAACACAAAACGAATGACCGACAGAGCGAGCAGGCAAATGGACAGACAGGCGGGCGAACGGTCTAAACAGATGGAGCTGCTTTTTGCGTTTAGTCATACACCAACAACAACAGCAAGAAGAAATAAAGCAACAACAAGAAGAATGGCACAACTTTGCTATTTCGGGAGCGAACGGTTAAACTTTGCGCGCTTCTAAGCAAGTGTGTGTGTGTGTGTGTGTGTGTGCATGTGAGAGTGTGTTCGCATATGTATGTGATACATGTGTGTGAGTCTCTCTGTGAGTCAGTTGCTGTTGCTATTGAGCTGAACTTGTGCGCATTTCATGTGTCGCCAACGCAACAACAACAAAAATAACAACAGTTACAATAAGAAGAACGCACAGCTGTTCGCATTACTTGCCATCTGCTAGACAAGGATGGCCACAGGATAAAGCGAGACATCACATATGCCAACCTGAGTGCAAAAGCAAACAATTTTGCAGATCAACTGAAATCTGTTTGCTATATCTGAACTCGTATATGATTAATCAATGAAGGTTTTTTTTATCACAGGGAATTCAAGATGGTTCCTATAGCAACCACACATACAATGTACGTGATATATTGTATGCGGTGCGCTTAAAAGTTATATTTATGTTAACTTAATGAGAAATGTTGGCATAGAAACGCATAAGACAGACAATTTCATATTTTGACAGTTTGAATGAATGGGAAGACTATAATTATTTCCTATCTATGCTATCTGAAGCCTTTCTGACTTAGCATAAGTACATATCAAAATAAAATTTAATAAAACAAAATATTAAATTAATGAATAGAAAAAAATAGATAAATAGTAAAACACAAAAGTTTAACAAAGTAAATATTTAAATAAATGTAATATTGATATTTACTGCAATTGCTAAACATAATTTTAAGAGAATATATACAATATGTAATATTAAATGAATACTAAGGAGATTGAAGGAATACTAAGATCTAAATGGAGTTTGCCCTAACATTTAAACTAACTAAAATTCTTATCCACATTATATACCTTATCTTAGACCTAACGCCTACGATTTTCAATAGCAAGTTTAATAATAGAGTAAACTATATAATCTATATAAACATAAATTAGTTAACTTGGGTATATATACTATATAATACTTTATAAATATATGACAGAGATTCGGTACTCACTTGTAGACCATAGCATTATCGCACGTATCGTTGAACGCGTAGTCGAAACGGAATTTGTGATTCTCGAGGAATTTGGTTAGATCAACTTTGTTGCGCGGTTCGTGGACCATGAGCATATCCTTGCGTGGCACAGATATGACGTCAATCTCCTTTCGGTTGATCTCTTTGCGGCTGAGCGGACGCTTGCGCACACAGACTGTGATCTGATGATCGTCGACTACTTGGCCATCGAGCAGCGGCACAAATTCCAGAGTATTCTGATATTCGCGTATCATTTGTGCTGTCTCCCAATTGGGATTGCCCGGATCTTGATTCATCAGTGCGACCTTCTCTTCCTTGATCTCGGCCTGGCGAGCGCGACGCTTCTCACGATTCTCCTTCAGACGCTCCACCTCCTTCAGGGCGTGGCTGCGACGAGCACCCGCAGCAGCTGCAGTTGAGTTATTCGAATTGTTTGCGGTACTGCCCGCTGTTGCAGCTGCTCCTGCTATTGAGGTGCGCTCGTTCATCACATTGTTGCTGTTGTTGCCACCGCCGCCGGACACCGCCGAAGCGATGCGTGTCTGTGCATTGCTATTGCCCATGTGGCCATAGCGGGGTCGCGCCATCCCGCCGGCCGTGGCGCCGACGCTGTTGCTGTTGTTGCTGCCCATGGCGGAGGCCATCGAGGCGGCGGTCATGTTGCCAACGCTCTGGCTGTTGCCCAGCTGTGAGCCCATTTCGCGGCTGCTTGTCTCGCTGATCTTGTTCAGCTGTGTGCCGGTCATGGTCATGCGGGCTGTCGAGCTGCCACCTCCACCTCCGCCGCTGACGCCGCCAATGGCCGACTGTGTGGGATTGCGCGATAGATTATTCGTGGCCTGCTTTTTGGGCTCCGGTGCTGTGTGATGCATCTCATTTGGATCGCCCATGGCCAGCTCTGGATTCAGTGAGAGTATGGCCTCCAACTCCACCTCCTTGCCCTTTGTCTCTCCGCGCTCATACCACTCGACGGTGATGCAACGTGCTGACGGATTCAATTTGGATACAACGGCGCCATGGACGCGGCCGTCGGTGCGTTTGATTTTAACGCTCTGCCCGATGTTGATCATGTCCATTGATTGTGTACTTACAGCTGTTGTTAATTATGCTGTCTTTCTTCTGTCTATTCCTCTTTTATAGTTTCAATGTATTTAATACTTGCTCCGGCTTACGCTAAAGACCTTGCTGGGATTTTGAGATATTTTTGCTGTAGTTGTTTTTGTTGTTCTTGATATTGAATCAAATCCAAAACGAGATCCTGATCCGCGTTTAGTGTGTGTGCGTCCCACTCTCTGCTTCGTTCTTTTTCTGTATATAAGGAAGAGATATTTATATTAATATAATATATATATTGATATAAACATAAATACATACAAATCAATTTAGTTATTTATACTAAAGTTGAAATTTATGCTTTCTAAACGAAATTTAATCTGTTTTTATAAATATATATTCAAATTGCCTAATTTTAAAATTTTTTTTTTTATTTTCTTAATTTTTGACTGTTTTCTGTATTTTCGACTGAAAATGAGGCAAATTGTCAAATGCTGCTCCGCTGCGCGTTGTTTCACTGACAGTGCAGTCGACGCTTACTCACATCAACTACTGCTGCTGCTGCTTGGTTTCCAACAACAATAACAATAAACTACAAATCAAATAACAACGTTCGAAATGCTGAAGCGAGACAGCAATATATCAAAAATGGCTACTGCCGCCTTGATGTTGCTGCTGCTGCCGCTGCTACGGAATGACGACGACTGCTTTGGCTTTGGCTTTGGCGTTGGCTTCTTCTATGTCGAGGTCGCAAAATAAACGGCGTCGCTCAGCGCGCCTTTGCATGTGTGTATGTGTGTGTGTGTGTGTGTGTGTGTGTTCGTGCGTGTGTTCACACAAAATTCAAATGCCCAACTGTCGCTTCGCTATCGATAACAGCAACAAAATCAAACATATGCAATTTATGCATATACAGAGATTAATATATATGCATATATGTATGTAAATATATGTATGTATGTGCAGCGACGCGCTGCTAGGCTTTGCCCAATTGTGATTTGTACGCCGATTTGATTTTTGCATGCACTTAGAGCGGCGTTGTGCAACACTGTTAACGTATGCGGCACATAGCGACAGTGACACAAACTCAAACACACCACACATATATCTGTATGTAACTTGCACACTTGCACACACACACACATAGACGCAGGCGCGCTCATACATGCACGCCTGATGCATATATGCATATAAGGCGCGTGTAAAAGTGCCAAAAACACTCAAAACAGCCGCTAATCAATGCCAGCAGCTTTACGTTGTTAATTACCCACATACAGGCGAACACACTTATATACACATGTCTTGTTACGCTGTTGTTGCGGCCACAGCAGCAGCAGTAGCTTTACGTCATGCAGTAACTGACGGCTGCGGCTCCCACATAGAAAACATTCGTATTCGCACACACATACACATGCATACTGACAGCAGCAAAAGACATTGGCTTCGCAGGGCTTTCATGCACATGCACACTTATACACATACACATCTCTCTCTCTTATATGCGGAAATAAAATTGTAATTTTTTGCAAAACTTCTGCTATTTCTGCGTCCGCGGCTGCAACGGCGGCGGCGGTTAGTGGCTGGCGTTGCACCTAATATACAACGTGTAATATACGCTCACCTCGACACACAATCGCTGATTTGAACACACGCGCTGTTTCGTCTTCAAAAACTATTTAATAGCACAATCCATAAAATTACTAAAAGATTCTTTTTTAATATTTTTTTGGAATTAATCACAACTAGATATCACAAGAGTGTGTTCGAAATAAATTTACAAAGCGACCAGATGTCAACAACAGAATTTTAGTTCAGAGTTTGCTTCGCCATTGTTTTTTTTTTCTTTCTCTTCTTTTAGTGCCAGCCAGTCATGGCGTGTATTTTACAGCACTGGCGCGCCGACACACGGCTGCCCGTTAGAATCAAATAATTGAATAAAATGCATATTTTAGAAAAGTAAGCATTATTTGTGAAACTTTTGTAAAGCATTATTTTAAAGCATTAAAAATTCAATTTACAATTCAAATCTATTCATACCCTTACACAAGTCAATTCAACTACCTTTAAGCGCAACAGCTGCTTAACAGGACGTCTAGTATGTTTTGGTATTTGTAGCCATTTTTTGGGAATGACAAGTGCATACACGAGTATATATCGATATGCCGATATCATAAAAAACACTAACCCTGTGGTACATGTTTGTTTGTGGTGGTTGTAATAGATTTGTTTGTGCGTAGAAAGCGTAAATTATTGCAACGAAAAACGTCAAAATTTTTACCAATCTGACACGCGTGTCATTTGCATATCGTATACGGTTAGTACTAACTCTTGAGATTGAATAAATGTCGCGCAATAGAAATTGACTGAAATTTGCTAAATATCAATCGCAGCAGCAGAAGCAGCAGCGCAGCAGCAGAATGGACATCATGGACATACAGGCTGTCGAATCGAAGCTAAGTGACGTCACAGTGACACCAATACCACGCTCGCAAGTGCAAAACTTCTACAATTATCAGCAGCAGCGTGAACAGCGCGAACAACAGCCCCAAATCCAAATCTCTGCTATACATCATTCCCGCAGCGGCGCCAACGCCGGCGCTGGCAGCGCTGCCAGCAACAATGACTATAGCAGCAGCAGCGCTGTCAGCGGCGCATCCGGCAGCGGCAACAGCAGCGGCAGCAAACGTGATCGCAACAATGCATCGAGCAGCGCTGCAGCCACCGCAGCGGCTGCGGCCGCTGTCGCCGCATTGCAATATTCGCCTCAATTTCTGCAGGCACAGCTCGCCCTGCTGCAGAAGCAATCAAACACCACTGCCACACCGTCCGCTTCATCTGCCGCTGTAGCAGCGGCTGCTCTGTCTCTAGCCAATATTGCAGCGGCAAGCAATGGACGCAATCTAAGCAGCAATAACAACAACAGCAGCAACAACACCATCAACAACAGCATTAATAATAATAGCAACAGCAACAACAGCAATGGGAATTCTGTCAGCCTTAATCTCGGCCTGAATCTCACGCAATCCCAGCTCAAATATCCACCCCCATCCACATCGCCGGCAGTGGTGACCACCCAAACCTCGGCCAACATCACTACACCGCTGACCTCCACCGCCAATCTGCCGACAGCGGGCAGCATTGTCAACAGCAATGGCCTGAGCAAGTACGCCCAGCTGCTGGCCGTGATCGAGGAGATGGGCCGTGATATACGCCCCACCTATACGGGATCGCGCAGCTCAACGGAGCGCCTGAAGCGCGGCATTGTGCATGCCCGCATCCTGGTGCGTGAGTGCCTCATGGAAACGGAGCGTGCAGCTCGCCAATGAGACGAGGAGGAGTGCGGCATGCCGCAGCTAAGGTCACCTGATTAGGCTCCGACACACACACACACACATTACACTAGACAACACTGCACACTGAGAAAAAACAAAGGAAACACTACACAAGAGACGCACTCGACATGGGCATGGTGAAAAGGAATCTAGCATTTAAGTGTGACCAGACTCTGATAATTATTCTAATTTTTTTGTGTATTTTTTTTGGCGTTACAATTTTCGCGATTCGAACGATCCTTAAGAGCTGCTCTTAAGCACATATATATATATATATATATATATATCGCTTTGATTAAGGATCGAGCTTATATATATTTATATATATATTTGGTTAAGGATCGTGCTATATATACATACTCAAATATGCTCGATCCTTAACCTAATCACTCTTAAGGACGTCGACGTTTTGGCTATGATATTTGCTTTCACTATGCCTGTTAAAACTAACGAGTAACGAGTTAAGGTAACGAGTAGAGCGTAATTATAGACGCTACTCGTTAGCTTTAACTGATTATGCTTTCACTTATTATTTGAGTGTATTATTATTATAATTACATTATAACATTTGATTATTAAACAATAGCGAATTCTAATTTCTTTGTTTTCTAATTCTAATTTTAATTTTCTTTCTCTTTCTAACATTTAAGTTAAATTTTATTGAACTACAAAACTGGCAAATCGATTGCCTTTGGACCATAGTTAAAGAATGTTTAGACTAGCTCAGGTTATATATATACATACATATATATGTATCTGTATGTTATATACAATATATAGAAGTATATCTTATATATCTTATATATATATATATGGGCATATTCAGGTATATATGCGCGTATATATAAGTATGTATACAGATTTGAAGCGAGCCACAAATAGCTTCACATTTTCTACACACATATATATATCTGTTTATATATGCATATTCATATATATATACACATATAGATTCTTATTCTTATGCATAAGCCTAGGCTAAGTTTCACCTGCGTATTTGCGTGTATTGTGTGTTCCAGAACGTTGATGTTGTACAGCTTTAAATAGGACACTCCAAATGCATACATATATCGGTATATATATACATATGTGTATGTGTATCAGGACAAATTGCATGGATATTTTAGATATATATAGAGATGCCTATATATGCAATATATACATTTGTTATATAGAGTACACGGATCTGTCTGCGAATCATAAATATATATATACAGATATATCTATATACGAGCATATTTATAAGTTCAAGCGTGTATACCAAACCGAAAATCGAATAAACTGATTTTTTTGGTTTTTATAAAATAAAACAGAAAAACCTTTGTAAATTTATATACATTTATCAAATTTGCAGCTTACCTTTCTATGGATTGAGCTCAGGACATATTTTGTTTGTATAATTTTATCGTGAATTGTATATCTTTGGTTAAAACTCGAAACTTATTTACGTTTACAAATTTAAAAAAATTAATTCTGTTCTTTTTAAAAAGAAAACATCAAAAGTTCTTTCCGTAACGAATTTACAATAGAAATACAATCGAAACTCATTGAAGCTCAGACATTTTGCGCAAGGCGTGCTGCCAGAATTTCGTTCCGTATTCAAAAATTCAAATTCGAAGCACTTACAAAAAAACTATCGAAACATTGGCATCTAAGGCACAGCGTGCTGACGATTGTTTGTGTCTGGGTATTTTTAGTGCATTTCTGCAATATGCAACAAAAACTTATCGAAGCTGATGCCCTTTGATCCAAAAGTATTTATCGAAATCATGGTAATCGCTGCGTGCTGCCAGACTTGTAGACTATGAAAATTTTCAAAATTGTATGTCATTTGCATTTTTATTGTTCATCTCTCATTTTGCATTTCTTATTTGTATTTTATAGTCTTGGATTCTTGGGTTCACAATCGAAATAGGGACAGCACAAGGGATACGGCTTTGTGACATCCTCGACTAGCTTGCAGGGCTTC
>JAWNOS010000596.1:12742500-13052500 GCA_035045845.1 Drosophila buzzatii
ACTCTCAATGCATTCATCTATCGATGTTATATTTACATATATATCCTATCTGTCTGTATATCATTTATCTATCCATCTATTTATCAATCAATCCAATCCATATATCTATGTATCTATATATCTATAATATATATCCCTTCATATATCCTAACTGTCTGTATATCATTTACCTATCTATCCATCTATTTATCAATCAATCCATCCATATATCTATCTATCTCACTAACCATATACCTATATATGCATCTAAATCTCTTCACATATTTATTATATCTACAGTTACTTTCAATATACATATATCTCTATATCTTTAATCTATAATACCCATTAAAAATTTTGTTTAATATACCAAAACTGCATTGATTTGTGTTCCATATACAACTCTCTTTCTCTCTCTCTCTCTCTTTTCCTTTTTCTCTCACTATTACCGTCTCTCTCTATACCTTTCACTCTATCCATAGTTGCGGTCGACACAATCTGGTGCCCAGCAAGAACTGTAAAATTGGTTCCGATATGCGCCGCACTTTTCCGCACTGCTGTCCCAAGCTGATCTGCCAGGAACCGGATTCCAATGATATCAAGCATTTAGAATGATATATATGTATATCTAGCATATCATATTCTATTCTTATGTAATACAAATACTTTACAATAAACTTGCAATTTTCGAACTGTTCTTAAAACAGCTGTTGATTATCAAATATATATCTGCACTATAAATTATATAATATAATGCATATGAAGTAATATCACAGAGTTTACTTTGCTGTTTTGAACATATATATAGCTGTGCTCATTGAAATTACAGTGCTTGCTATAACAGAAAACAGAGCTCGTAAATATACATATATATCCAAATCCAAGGTGCAACGATTCAGTCTGTATATGTTTTTCCATAATACTACAGACTTGGCAGCTAAACTCTCCTCAAGATCGAGTAAAAGATAGCTGAATCATCATATATCAATGAGATATATGATATATAGATAAGCCTATGCTCCTTCAACTGTTCTATACCCAAATCAATTCTTATATAGCCCCATTTCTGATAGCCCCTGCTCTATTTATCAATAACTCGAAAGTAGTTCAAGTATTATTCATTCAATTAGGCTGCACTTTTACGCTTTTTAAGGGCAGCTCAACAGAGGAGTGATGAGTGGAATAGAAAATACAAAATAAAGATAAAGAATAGCAAAAAAAAAAAAAAAAAAACTTTAAACGCAATTAACTCAATCAGCCAGCGGGTCGTGCATCTGTCGAGGGGGCGGCCGAAGGAAGTCTCCTAAATAGTGAACAATTAAACAATTCAAATGCGAATTGTACCAGCAAATCACAGCCAGAGAAGCAACTGCCTAAAATTTCAGATGCGCTGCAAGCCGGTTTGTCCAGTTCGAGTCCGAAATAGATTTTATGCAATCTATTACATGATTTGAGCTCTAATAAATAATAATAATAATATTAAAAAAATAATACAAATTTATTGAAAATATGTAACCGAGAGGTACATATAAATTTTTTTAAATTTATATTATTGTTTATGAAAATGTTATTATTATAAAAACATAGTGAAAATATATAATTTATAGAATGTGTGGCAGTTGAACATAATTTTAGATATTAAAAAAAATATATATATATATTATAAAAAAAATGTATTAAACTTTGATCAGAAATTTTGCATCTATTTAAAAATAAAATAATTAAAAATTGATCAAAATACATATTTTTTATTTTTATTTTTTTATTTTATTTTTATTTATTATTATTATTATTATTTTATTTTATTTTTTTTTGAAGTTTATAGTTTAAAAAATATATATATTTTAAATTTTAAAGTCGAGATAGAATTTTGTTTGGTTTCTAAATAAAAAAAAAAAATTAAGATTTAACTGAAATTTTAAAGTCAGAATAAAACTTCTAGTTTATATTTATATTATAAGATAAAAATGAAATAAATAAAATAAAAAAAATATAAAAAAAGTTTTCATTTACAAAATTTTCAATTATTATAACTAAAATTAAAAAAAAAAATAATAATAATTATTATTATAATAATAATAATAATACAAAACTCCAGAGAAATATTAAACGCTTTGAGACATAAGAAAAAAATATATGTATACCCCGTATGGCTGATTCAAAGCAAAAAGATATTGAAGATATGCTAAAATAATTTTCAGAAATTATATATAAGACTAAATAATAATCAACTATTTGAAATACTTGAATGAAAACTGAAATTCATATTTAGTTCAAGCAAATCTAGTATCTCGCACACTTTTTTTTATTCCATTCTTTTCAGTTTATGACAAAAAGCTTTGCGTAGCGCACACAGCGAGTCTGGGATGCCAGAGCTTGGCATTGTTATTCTTATTAGAATTTTGTTGTTGTCTGTATTGCAAATTAGAATTGTAAATTTGCGCATCAGTTGCCCGATCTAGCCGAGGGTATATATAGCGAACAGGTTGAGCCGATGGAATTTAGTTGATCCGAAGATTCAATAAACAAAAGATGCGTCACGCCTGGGCAATAGTTGGTCTGATGTTGCTGATGTTGCAGCTGGTGATGTCGCATAAATGTGAGGCCGGCTGAGTGCGACGAGGCTGGAACGCCTCGACACAATGGGACAGAAACTAATGGATATGGATCCTTTTTCTCTTCGCAGTGAGCGAGCCGGTGTGCACCTACCGCAATGCCGAGGACGAGACGGTGTTTCTCAAGTATTTACCATTGCTGAAGAAGGGCCAGGATTACGTTGATTTCGGCAAGGAGGGCAAGTGCCTAAAGCGCGCCATCTGCTCGGATACGTTCAAGACCGTTGTCGAGGAGTGAGTACCGATTCAGATATATACACACAATTATATATCTATATAATACGCCTGATCAACAGATGCAGCGACCAGAAAGTCACCTGCCACAACAAGCAGCGCTACACTGGCGTCTTTCCCGCCTGCTGCGTCAAGTGTCCCTAGACAGTCGCCAGACGGCGTGTCAGCTCTACTACATCAATCAATTACAACATTAATCAATCAAGTTATCAATCTACTACAGCTAGACAATCACAATTGTGCTTAGCGTTCAGCATAAATATTCAATAAACCTATTTCTTTTATCTTCAATCAAAAAACAAAAGTGCTCTTGTTATTCCTGTCAATCCAACGATTCAGCTCCCAGCAAATTTAGTGTTCAAACAAAATGTGTGTTAGTGTCTGTGCCATCAGTCCACATCAATCAAGTAGTCAAGCAGTCAACAGATAAACTTTGTGTACAAAATATCTTTTTTAGGGATCTACAAGTTTTGCTGCTGTTGTTGCTAAAAGTGCTCTTGTTACTGCTGTCAATCAAGCCATCAATCGTCATCAATCCCGCAGCCAAAAGACAAATTATATGTGTGTGTGGGTTGTTATGCAAATTTCCTTTTGGTGCACGTCATCAATCAAACAGTCAACAGATTGAATTAATGTTAAAGAAAATATAAGTTTCGCTTCTCTGATCCTGATATTCCTTTCAATCAAGCTATCTCCATCAATTAAACATCCAAAATTAGATAAACTTAGTGTTAAACAACATGTGTTTTGGGCTATACAAATCTCAAGTTATTCTTATCAAGCCATCTATCAATCGACATCAATAATGAGCTCTGAACTCTGCTATACAAGTTTTGCTTCTATGATCTTGATATTCCTTTCAATCAAGCTGTCTATGAATTGATATCAATAAACAGCCGAACTGAGTATTAAACAATATATATATTAGATTACGCCATACAAGTTTCTTTTTAATGCTCTTGAATCCAGCTATGAGTCTGCATCAATCAAACGTATATCAACTTAATTATAAGCAAAATATGAGTTTGGACTACACAAGTTTTGCTTTCTTGCTCGCTCTTGCGAGTCCTTTGAATCTCGTTTGGGCTTTACAAGTTTACAAATTGATCTTATATTGTTACAAGTGTTCCAGTCAATCAAGCTGGCCACCAATCAATAAGTGAACTAATCTAATAAATAAATATATCAAAAGGTAATAAACTTTCCCTCTACAAGTCGCGCTTATGTGCTCAGGCTCTGGCTGTCATGAAGGTTTCTTCAATGAAACAAGCAACAGCTAAACTTAATATGAAACAAAATAGAAACTAGGCTAAAACACATTTCACTTTCACTATGCTCATGTCAATCAAGCTAGCATCCTCGACCCGCACACATCTACTAGCATACATTCAAGAAAACATAAATAATAAAAATGTTTATCTCAAATCAAAATTCTCTTGATATTCAGGTGAATCAATCAATCAATCAGGCATTTTACAGCTAGAGCATAACAAAGTTCATTTTACAGCTAGACAATGATATTTACCTTAGCATAATATTTCTACAGTCGTTAAAAGTTCACTCCAATCAAATAGCTTTAGTTACAAAATTTGAGCTTAGTCTACAAAGTTGTTGTTGTATAATAAAAACGTTTCGATGCGGTTCAAGTTCTGTGTGTGTTTCATTTCTTTTTATTATTTGTCTTAGCTATGTTTATTTATCCATTTTAAACGCAATAATTTACTGTTGTTGTTGTTAGTGTTTTTAATGAACTTGCTGTTGTTGCAATATAAACTATTTATGATTTCTCAATTTTCACAATTACGTTAAGCTGAAAATTGAACGCCGTTGACAATTTTTCGTTCGCTTAATTCTCTTAATCAAATTTGAATTGCTTTTTGTTTTTTAATTGGGTTTATCATGTTTTCTCATTTCCCCCCTATTGGCTGCTGGCTACAGTAAATGTTTTGTGGGTGTCACAAAAAAAAAAAAAAGAAAAAAAAAAGAAGCTAGCCAAACACAAACAAAAAATATAAGGTGCGGGCAAAATGAAAAAATTAAATTAAATACATATGAATATATCTATAAAAAAAAAAGTTAGAACTGTTTATCCAACATAATAATTTATGGGAAACACTTCAATACGCCTTGTGTCTGTAGTGTAGATATACAACTGCTTATATTTTAATAATCCAGGCGCTGTGTATTCTGCTCATGCTGCTGCTGCTGTTTACTCTGTTCTTGCTGCTGTTGTTGTTATTGTTGTTGTTTCCAAAATTTCCGTTTATTCTCTTTTTTTTATAATTTTTAATTAATTATAATTTTTAATTTTTTTTTTTTATAATTCTTTTTCTCTTCTTAGATTTTAAGTTGGTTTTTGTTTTGTTTTTTCTCAATTATATTTTGTTTTGAATTCATTGTAAACTAATATGCTTATAGATCCTCATCCTCATCAGGTAAGGCGGTCGCCTGCGCCTCCTGCAAGTCACGCTCGATCTGCAGCTGCCAGTCTTTATCCATTTTGACCTCCGGTGGCAGCAGCGCCGGCATTGCTACGAATTCCAGATTTGGATCACCGACCAGCTTGCGGGCCAGCCAAAGGAATGGTTTCTCAAAGTTGTAATTCGATTTTGCAGAGATGTCATAGTACTAGAAGCAGAAAGAATCAATTACGAATTAGTCAATTGTTATAGAGCTTAGTTTCTTATATGGATATACAATTTCCGTAATACTAAATCATATTTTATGGACTCTATTATCTGCTATGCATTATACAAAGAAATACTCTGCAGATCCAATGTCGGTTTAGTGTTGGAATATTACATATCATTTTGTGGTTCCAGATCTGATTTCTATTTATTTAAATGCAAGTCAAGCTAATGAACAAGGGACTTTAGCTAGAGAGGTTGTTTAAGATCTGATTACTGTTTATTTCACAATGTATTTTTGTAATACCAATCTACTTTCCTTAAGTAACACATTTGCTATTTACTTTACCTTAACAGATTGCATTCAATCGTTTGAGAAGGCAAAAAATATGTATGAAGAGAGCATAATATGAGTGAAGTAATAGAAGAGGCTTAAGCTTCATCAGCTAACAATATGTGATATATGAAGGTATTTCTCTTATGCTTCGCTTTACAATATAAATACGTAGCTTGGTATGACATAAAAGACTGCAGCACATTGGAATGCTAGCAATATTTGGTAAATAACAATATAATACATAAATATTTATGTTCTCCGAAATTGATTCACTTTGAGCTATCTCTAGACTGCGCTACACTATGCTGTATTCTCTCTCTATCTCACTCTTTCAGCTATGCTTCGTGTCGTTCTATACTCATGCCAAAGAGACAAGGAACATATGAGTTATTATTGAATTATTATGGAATGAAGACTTACCTGCAAATTTTTCTTTCGGTGAAACACAATGCTTTTGGCTTTAACCTTGCGATCCTTAATATCGACCTTGTTACCGCACAGGACAATGGGTATATTCTCGCAGACGCGCACCAGATCTCTATGCCAGTTGGGCACATTCTTGTAGGTAACACGCGATGTTACATCGAACATAATGACAGCGCATTGGCCCTGAATGTAATAGCCATCGCGGAGTCCGCCAAATTTCTCCTGGCCAGCTGTGTCCCATACATTGAAACGGATCGCACCGCGATTGGTGTGGAAGATCAAGGGATGCACCTCCACGCCCAGTGTGGCCACATATTTCTTCTCGAATTCGCCGGTCATGTGACGTTTCACGAATGTTGTTTTTCCAGTGCCACCGTCGCCGACCAGCACGCACTTGAATGTGGGCATATCCTGTCCTTCCTGAGCCATGTTTTTGCTGGTTTCTTCTTCTTTGTAGTTACTTGTGCTTCTTAGTTATTTTATGCTCTTTGCAACAATTTTCTGTCTTTCCGATGCTGTTGATTCCCGACTGCTGCTTATGGCAAGAAACAAAAAGCACGTTTCAGTTATTTTCGTTAAGATTCAGATTTTGTTTGACAGAAAACCAAACGAGATTACGAGAAAAAAAAAAAAAAAACAAACAAACAAAAAATAACAATTTCTTCACACTGCGAGGCTGATGTTAAGCGTGCGAGGAGCGCAAGGCGAATGCGAATTGTGCAGGCTGCGCACCAGATATGAAATGTAAAGGTCAAAGCAGAAACAGCAAAGGTAGCTGTAAAGCGCGCCAAATGACAACAACAGCTGTTCGCTGCGCGCGAGATAGAGAGAGAGAGAGAGAGTGAGAGTGTGGATAGGGAGGAGCGGCGACTGCAAGAGAGGAGACCATAGGGCAACACAAAATGCAGCTGCTGTCATGCGTATGTGTGTGCAGGCAGGTAGCATGCGACAATGCCGTGAGAGTAGGCTGATGCTGACACTGCTGCTACCTCTGCTACTGCTACTGCTGCTGCTGTTGTTGTTGTTTATGTAAGCGTAAATAGTGGAATGATACGTTCGCTCCTTACAAATGCAACCCTTATACATATGTATACTTCAGCATTTTACAAATTGAGAAGACGCAGAAAATGCTATCAAGATCTTTCAAATATTGTTTATAAATTTATAGCATAGTTCTGATACATTAAAGACACATGTATATTTATGTATGCATATATTAAGAATTCAGAGATGACAACTTACTCGTATTACGAGCATTAACAAAATTCCATCGCATGTGCAATGTGAGTCAAACGACTCATACGAGTAAAGATTACAGATTTTGACGAAATACGTCTCTCTTAGCTGAATCAGTACTCCCACACACATGCAAATACACACACGCATGTAGGTAGCTGGCTAGCAGAGCATAGCACCACTAACCATACAACACATAGACCGGACAACTAGAACAAACTACATAAAAATAATAATAACAATCTTTATATTTTGCATAAGTATGGCAATCGCTTTGCAACGTTCAGCGTACTCTTCACTCAGAAGGTAAGAAATGGGATCGCGAACAAATTCAAATTTTGTGCGCTGTCGACTGGCCGTATATTCATATACATACATACATATTCCTTTGAGAGAGCATAGGGAACTTAGTGGGTCGGTCAAAGAGAGAGAGCGAGAGAGTCGATGTGTTGTATGGTTAGTGATAGCACGCACACACACAAGCAAATATTCAACTGAAGCAGCATTGGTAGGGTGCGAGCGAACACGCGAAATGTAAGCTAGTGACTGCAGACTCAACTAAAGCGCGCCAAAATGCTAACGCATTGAAGGGGCAAGCCAAGTGCTGATGCAGAGTTAATTCAGATGAGTGCAATGCAATGCAGATATCAGGGCGAGTGTCTTATTATTTATACTGCCAAATAACAAATGCTAACGCATAGCCCCCCACACACACACCTGTATATATATACACACACGCACAGACATTGGGGCAACTGCAAACATTCACATTCATACACGCACACAAACACACACACATAAGACCGACAGACGCCAATACACGCGCTAGTCCGAAACATGACGCAAATTTTCACTGGTCGTCGGTTTTAACCTCAATTCTCGGACTAAAGTACATCAGATATTTGAGATCTTCAAATTAACCAACTGTACGAAATAATGTAAATACATGTTCTGCATTATGCGTATACATGTAAAAGTCCACAAGTGCACGTTAGCATGGCCTACAGGAACTCTACAGATCTTGGCAAGCACGCGGCTTCACCACGTCGTGCCGCCGGCCTTCTCAATAAAAAAAAAAAAAAATGCGCAAATGGGCGAGTTTATCAATGTATCTATGTATGTATTTAGATGCATACGCATGCATGCACATATGCATATGCACATATATTGTTCAATTGAAATGTGCAGGAATTGAGCGACAGGCAGACGAGTGTCCCCAGACAGCCCAACGATAGTTTTCAGCGGCGTCATCACAATTGCTTTTGATTGGAGTTTGCAAAAATTGCAATGTATCTTTGATTACAATGCGTCTTAGCGTCTAGTTGTTAGTTGGCTTTACTTACATGTTGGATTTATTTCTGTTTCAACAACTAGCAAAGAGCACACAAACTAAATGTTTCTTTCAACAGCACGGACACAAATGACAACGGTATTGCATCTATTATGGATTAATTTGGCAGCCGACAATATATATATCGTTGTGCTCAGCTTTGGAAGCGACTGTTTCATTGCAACCATGCGACCTTTGTTGCGCATCGCAACGATAAAAAGAGGACAGATGTTGCTATCGATATAATGCGGCTAATCGATAGTATGTGATATATCGATATGTTGGCATTTTACAGGCTGTTTTATAGCGCAATCGGCAGCCATGGAAGTTGAGACATTCGATTCGCGGTAGCGTTTATTTTTATTAAATTATATGACTAAACGCTCAAACGTTGCCCCTGGGAGATGACAAAATGGATCGCTATGCCAAGCTACCCTTCCTTGGCGAGGGTCAGGTGAGCAATCACTTATATAGATAGATATATGTATGTATATACAATATGCCCACATGTTGAATTCTCTCATTTATATTAATCTGTGTTGTAGTTTGCCGTTGTCTACAAGGCGCGCCACACCGTCACCAGCCAAATTGTGGCTGTGAAGAAAATCAAGAAGGGCAACCGGGATGATGCACGCGATGGTATCAATCGCACAGCATTGCGTGAAATTAAGATACTGCAAGAGCTGCACCATGTTTGGCCAGCTGTCGAATGTGTCGCTGGTGTTTGATTTCATGGACACCGATCTGGAGGTGATTATCAAGGATACAAGATTATACTTACATTAAGGCTTATGCCATCATGACGCTACGCGGCCTGGAATATCTGAAATATCTGGATCCTGCATCGTGATCTCAAGCCTAATAATTTGCTGGTGAATAGCGATGGCGTCTTGAAAACTGGTGATTTCGGTCTGGCGAAAAGCTTTGGTTCACCCAATCGCATCTACACGCATCATGTGGTCACACATTGATATCGCTCGCCGGAGCTGCTTTTTGGTTCCCGTCAATATGGAACCGGTGTGGACATGTGGGCCGTTGGCTGCATACTGGCTGAGCTCATGTTGCGTGTGCCATTTTTGTCCGGTGATTCCGATCTGGATCAGTTGACGCACATCTTCAGCGTCTTAGGCACACCCAGCTCTACGATTTTCTTCAGTTCCGTCAGTTTGTGGGCACACCACTCCCGAATATCTTCACAGCCGCCAGCAATGATATGATCACACTGTTGCGCCGTCTTTTTGCCATGAATCCGCTCAAACGTTATATATTTCAGAATTCGTATGCAAAACTTTATGAACATTCTGTGAAATAGGCATAAGTAGCTCATATTTATAGTTCTACTTATCTGGAATGTCAATTTGAATGTTTCATAAATGATTTTCATATATACCTATACTTATACTTCAAATCGAGGTAAGTACGTAATTCGATTCCATTTCATCTCTCATGCATTTCCTATTTTGTTTTGCTATGTGGACTACATCCAGGCTGGCTTTGGAGTTGCTGTGCCTGTCGTTTGGAATGGAGCTGAAACTGAGCAGTCACTGATCAAAATTCATAGCGAACATTTCGTCAAAAGTTTTTGGGTTAGTATCGATTGATACCAAATTGGCAGTAAGGAGCAGGAGCGGCAGGAGCAGCAGCAGCAGCAGCAGCAGCATTGGTAGCATCTTCCCAGGAACTGGGAGTATTAGCAGCAGTAGCAGGAGCAGCAAACAGAAGCATGCCGCTGGGCAGGAAGTTGGCCATTGGCTCGGATGAGGCGCGACGACAGCGTGCCGAGCTGCGCACTAGCTATGGCAACAAGCTATCCAATATGAATTTGAGTCGCTTGCGTAGTCGCCCCAACGCCTCCAGCTCTGAGTCCAATCCCATTCCGAATGTGGCCCATTCGAGCTCGACTGCACCGCCGCCAACCGCTTCATTGAGACGCATTGCGTCCAGTTTTGCCCACGTGAGCGATGTGAATTGCGGCAGGTGTGCGGCCCTGCCGCACGAAGATTCTGAAGACGATGCTCGCGAGGAGCTGGCCGAAGTCCTCATACGCAGCGAGCCATTCAAAATGCCGCTAGGAAGAAAACCAACGGGTGGCCCAGTGGCTGGCGCTAGACCCGACGCCGGAGCCGTAACCGCCTCCTATCCAATGTCAGCAGCAGCTGCCGGAGCTGCTGCAGCGAATTTAGCTCGAGCCAGCCGCCCCTCAGTGGAGGAGCGACGCAATCATTATCTGTGCGCCGACGTGATGCAATCACGTGCCAGCGAACGTTGGAGTCAAATTGCCGGAACGGTGTCCACGCTATTCCGCGTGCGTCGCATTTCGACGGCGAATCCCTTGTCGGAGCTGCGACGCCTCAGAGAGCAACGTGATCTGCTGGAGGCGTTCACGCGTCCATTCCTCTACGAGGATGGGATGCAGCGCAAGTGAAGCAATGCCACTTGGCCAAAAACGACCCAACCAAAAACCAGAAATAGAAAAAAAAAACAAAAACAAACACAACCCTCGCCTCGGAAGTCTCTAAATAGATAATAGTCAGATGTACATATGGAATAGTGTATAAAGAAATACAAAAAACCTCTGGATTCACATTCACATTCATTTGTTTAATATATGTCTATATAATCGGATTTATATCTATATACATATATTCGCATTCAAATGGAGCTATAAATTTCAGTTACATTTCGTCAAAACTTTGTCTTTATCTGGCAATGTGGCAGCAGCACAGCTAATTGGTATACCTCGCTCTCACACTCTCTCCCTCCATCTGTCTCTCTCCGTGTGTTGTCTCTTTCTAGAAGCAGCGACATCTATCGCGCGGGCATTCCGATTTGTAATTCAGGCATTCGTCCATGCAGTAGGTATCGGCGCCTTCACGTCCCTCCAGCTCACCTATGGCCACGCACTCTTGCCTGCAATGAAATAGAGCGAGAGAGAGCATATCAAGAGAGGGACAAACAGAGAGAGAGAGAGGGATACTTACGGACAGTGACATGCAGTCTCTGGGCAATTGGGTGGATAGCGCAAGCAATTGATCTCGCACCAATTGTCGATGCCGGGCAGCAGACGGAAGGCCGGAGCTCCAATGCACTTTTGATCGCTGCAACATTTACGAATGGATCGATAATAGTAAGTTTATATTAAAGCTGCAAGCGTGAACTGATGAGGCTTTCAATAGACTTTTTCTTGACTTAATAATTAATATTAAATTTAAGGCATTATTAATACTCTCTAATAATGCCTTAAATATAAAAATAAAAAATAAATAAATAAATATAATAATAGTTCCTTAGCTCTACTTCAACTTCTAGTAGAGTTGAGCTTTGCTAAAAGCAGGCTCAGCTTTGAAATTTTAATGCACCTAGATAAAATCAAAATTAATTCGTATTTCTTCTCAGTTAGTTGCTCATGCTGCCATGCCTGAAATAATGCGTTACGTGGAGGAGTCCAAGAGACAGGAACTGCATCGTCAAAAGGCGATCCAACAACGATCGCAAAGATCGCGTCGATTGCAGTCCCCGTTTGTGCCGGGACCCGTTAGCAGCGTCTATCCATTTGGTCGAACCCATCCGAATTGCTGTCACATCTCCGACCTGCACCAAGACAAGCCACGAACAAGCTACCAGCTGGGAGACAAGCCAAAGAACTTTGACTTGATGTTAGCTAATGGCTCGGACAATATCAATCTTAAAGACCGACAGCAAAAAGCCCAGCGCGGTCTGCGCTGCAGACGTTTGCCCAGATTATACAACTGTTTTCTAACTAAGTGATATCCATGGCGAATAAAATTTTGAATATTTCGATTATTAATATTGATATAAGTTGATATTGAGTAAAGTTGACTTTTCCTGGAAAACTTTTGCAATATATTATATATAGATATGTTATAGAGAAGCTCTTTCTTCAGTATTATTGATAAAGTTAACTTGTCGTATCTATAAAATAAATATCAGAGGATTTATCTATTCCATTTGTTAGCTTTTGGGTACCTAATGTCAAAGTGCTTGTTAAATTTGACGAAAGAAACAGAGGATATGAATAGAGAAGCTCTAGAATAAGCAATTAGCCCGGTAGAGCTTATGGTAGAGCTATAGCGGGTAGAGCAACTACGTAAAGCATAGACGAATTATTATAGCTCTCCAGAATCGTAAGTGCTTGTCAAATTTGACAGGCATACGAGAGGAAACCGTTTGAAGGAGGCTGCTTAGGGAAACATAGCCTCGCATAGCTCAACTTCGCTAAGGACGACATATAAAAAATCTAGTTAAATTATGGATCAATATACCTTTTGAAACACATTCGCAATTTCGACCGTAAACATGTAAGCATTTGCCTTTGCTTTCACAGTGTGTATACATTCGTTTCGATATGGACATCTATTGAGCTCCGGACTAAACAATATTTTTCATCGATCAGTAACACGTTTTTCTTTTGGACAGAGTCGAGTTTCGTATATACACATAGAGACACGTATACATACATACAGACACAGGCACACATACTTTGAAGAAGGGACAACCAATTGTTAGGAAACATCAACAACGAGCTGGAGTCTCGCTAAATTTTGTCCTTAAAATCACAAAGTGCAACGGTAAAGCTACCGAAAAGAAACACGGTGCAACGTTTGAGTTGAATGATCAAATCGACACGAAAATGAATCGAACTACACGCTTCAATCACTTGCGAAACGATCGCGAAAGTGATGGACTGCCGCAGGTGCTACAAGTGACCGGTCCCCAGGCTGGCATGGGAAATACAGCGCGCAGGACGACCTATACCCGGAATGAACTAATGCAGCGTCCAGCAAATGGTACGTAAGAATTTTGAGATTATCTGTAAGGGAGTGCACTGAAAGCGGGAAAGTGGAATTAGTGGAAAATCTGTGGAGGGTTTTCCTCGGGTCTGCCTGTCAGTCTGTGTATCAGCTTTGAGCTACCCTGTAAATAATGAATAGTTATTTATATCTAAATATGAAACTCATCCAATTCAGTCAAGCACTTTAGTCAATCTGCATTCGTAGAATTCTATTTTTTTTATATATCACTTATATTCTTATCCTTATCCTACATAAGATCCTACTAGAATTGAAACTCTGTGCAATTGTGCTTTATGGATAGAAGAAATCATTACAGATTCAGATCTATTATGAGAGATTATAGGCTGAGTTGATCTATCTCTTCTTGGCCTTGCTCGCCTATCCGTTCTTCTCTCCGTTAGTCCGTTCGCCCTTATACACGCAGCAGCAGAGACTAAATGTAGAGCTGAATAGTTGAGAAAGCAGCTCTAAATTTTCGATAACCAAATATATATCTTCTTTTGGCTCAGCATTTCTATGCATCATTTTAAAACTAGGTACAGTTAAGGACTTTTTAACTTCCTATGCAATTGTTAATTATGAAAACCTTAGAGACCTTGGCCTCTACCAGGTACATAGACTACTTTTGTACATGTAGAACAGAGCTAATTTAGTAGCTAGTAGAGTTGTTCCCTATCAAGAAGTATTACTTAGACCTTAGCATGCCGTAGGGTTCTCTCTTGACCCCTACTCTTACACCTTTGCACTACCTACACTTAAACCCTTCTTCTTCTTCAGCTACTGCTGGCAATCGTTCCAGGCGTTTGAGCAATCTGACTGCCAATCGACCTTTGGTCAATGCAACAACTGTAACTATCGAGCCGAATGTGACTCGCCGCGTGGTCGGCGGACGTGCACAGTTCTTGCCGCGCGTAGCCAAGCTGAGCAGCAACATCAACAGCAATACCACTAATATATCGAGCACTACCAACACCGTGGCCACCGTCACCACTATCAACAGCAGCAACAGAGTCGCATTTGGGCGCAGCAAGTCGCCGCTGAAGAAGTCAAAGGCTAACAGCTGCGAGACGAACGTGGAGCAGGCAGCGCTGCAGTCAAAGCAGCAGCAACAGCAACAGCAACAGCAGCAACAGCAGCGACAGCAGCAACTGCAGCGACAGCAGCTGCAACAGGCACTGGAGCAAGAGCAGGCTGAGACGCCAGCTGAGCAGGAGGAGGATGAGGAGGCCCAGGTACTGCAACTCAAGCCACAGCCGCTGGTGATGAGCAACAGTTGCAGCAGCAGCAGCCGCAGCAGCAGCAGCAGCAGCAGCAGCAGCAACAGCAGCTTGGGCCGCAGCAGCAACGAGCTGCGCAAGATGAAGCTGGCGAAGGCATTGCAGCTGCCAGAGGAGCAGAACCAGAGCTTCGTCTATCTGTGCAAGCCCGTGAAGCAGGTGAAGGAGCTGTTTATGGTGCGTCCGTTGCGCAACAGCGGCGAGAATGTGGACAAAGCTGAGCTGCAGGCGCAGCAGGCCGATAATGCTAGCGATGATATGATTGAGGTAGACAGCGAGCCGTTGAGCTATGGCAGCAGCGTCAGATGCCAGGACCTGGAGCGTGAAATGGAGCTGGACGACGAGCGTGAGCGTGATCAGGAGTTGGAATTGCATACGCATTTGCTCGATGTGCGTCAGCGTCAGCAACAACTGCTGCAGCTCGCCGAGCAGGCACTGCAAACGGATGTGGTCGATTCGCAGGAGCAGCTCAAGCAGGAGCAAAATATGCCATTGCAGCCGAAAATCGATATTGAGATGGTCTGGCAGAATATACCGTCACTGCAGCGCGAGATCAAGCTGCTGCAGCAGCTGGGCGAGAAGCTGGAGGCGACGCTGCGCGCCAATACTCCGACTGGCCGGCTCATGGACAGCGACTCGAATAGCAACTTCTATACGCCACGCTCCTGCATGACGATTTTCAGTTACGAGGCGCTGCCCATTGTCCAGCTCGGCTGGCGTCGCGAGGAGCAGCTGGTGCTGGGCTGGCAGCGTGCTCGGATTGTCAGTCGTGCGCGCAGCATTGGCTGTGCCCGTGAGTACCGCATCGAGACGAAGACCCTGACTGAGCTGAAGACCGCCGATGAGCTGCAGTGCTTCTATATGCCACTGGCCGAGGGCGGCGGACTGCAGCTCACCTCGTTCCGCATGCTGCGCGAGAATCCGAATGTCCTAATGCAACAGCTGCGTCCGCTGACGCCAGCCCGTCCATTCAACCTGCTCGAACAGGATGCCATGTTCTTCAACAGCATTCTCGGCTACGGGGAACTGCAGATGGCCAGCTCTGGGCATGTGCCAACACCGCCACTGGATCCGCTAATTCCAACGCGGGAAACGGGCGGCGGTGCCTCCACTAAGCAAATTCCGCTGGGCAGCCAGCTCCCGTCAAGCATGGCGCCCTACACTCGCCTCTCGGTGCGCTCGAAGGGCAAGATGTGGTCGACTGAGGACATGAAGCGTCTGTTGACGCCCACTAACGACGAATCAACTGCTAAAACTGATTCACTCGCTGAAGCTGCTCCTGTAGCTGCTGCCGCTGAAGCTGCTCCCACTGAACTTCCAATTGCCAAGGATGACCAAAAGGTGCTCAATGGCAACTTGCCGCAGAGATCGATATTGAAATCACCAAAACGCTCCAATCATCGCCGGGTGACGCCACTTAAGACGCCCGGCCATGACCTAGAGCCACGCATCCAGACACAGCTGCTCAAGACCGTCCTGGTGGCCATCGTTCAGGTGGCTGTCTTCTTGGTGCTCATCATGGCCTTTACCTATCCGGATGCACGCTGCTAAGTCGCAGCCAGTCGCTCCGTCGGGACTAGCGAGTCCGGACGGCTTTAGCTCGTTTTAATCACTAATTTTAGTTTTCTTTGTTCTACTGACTTTGTTGCCAAAAACAGCGAGAGGGGATACCGGACCGGCTTGGGAACCCTGCAGTATAACAGATTCCCGACCAAATGCGGGTTTACCGGATTTTTAATTTCATTCTGGGGACTTTTACAACTCTTCCCCCAACCCCATGAGACGCGCTCCATATTTACGTATATATACCGCAAATATGTATATATATATGTATATATATTTACTTTCTGGTTTTCTCAATTTGCTTTCCATATGTTTTCTGCCTTCATTTTACTGTCAATAAGCCGGACAAGGCTATGGGTAAAGGGTTAAAGATCAAGGCTCGAATGTTAATAAAATTTAATGTGTACATTGATAAGAAGTTTGCAATTTTTGAATTCGAAACGATTCGTATTAGATTAGAAAAACTGAAAAAAAAAATACTAAAAATACTGTGATTTGTTTTATTTAGCTTTAAAATTGATATGATTCAATATGAATCTATAAAATATGCAATAGCTTCGATTTGATAGAAAAAAAAGCTATAAAAAAGGCTAAATAAGGCAAACTTTTTAGTGTATACGCAAGTCAGAAAAATACAAAATACTAATAGTAAAATACTAAATACGAATACTTCTATTGAATCCCAAATTCTTATAAGATGTATTCACAAAACTATTTGAGATTCTAGCTATATTTTCTACTCAACTTTCAGCGCTTAGGTGCGTGAGAGAGAGAGCGAAAGAGACATCTAAATAATACTGAACTTATTTTAATACCAATAGTATATAATACCAATACAGCAATATTGCTCTTTTCTTTAGCTCTGAGAATCGACAGATCTGAAGCACTTTCGCCTCTAACCGTTTCGTTTATAAATAATAATGTTATAGCATATGCTGAAACGGTTAACTCTTATGCATAACAGCATAAGTATATGAAATACTGATTGGCTTAAAAACTCGAAACGGTTAACCGTTAACTCTTAGACAAACAAAAAATAATTATATAAAACGCTTAATTTGAGAAAGTTTAAGTTTATTTCAAGCATTTTCTTTATATACAGCTAAAATATAGTTATGTATGTATATGCGTATGTGTTGTGGGTTGAGCGTGTGTGTGTGTGTGTGTGTGTGCGGGTTGAGCGTGTGTTGTGGCACCATAACCGGTTTTTGCATCTTAGCTCTATAATTTACAGTTGACCTTTACCCGTTTCGTGTAGACCTGGTGCAGCGCTGCTTTGGCTAGAAAAACTTTTGTGTGTCGGGTAAGCGGATTTTAGCGGTATTTTTGTTTGTTTGTTTGTATTTTTTTTAGCGGGTAAGCGGTTAAGCGGTTGGTGGCTTGCGTTTGCGCGCATGCCGCGTGGCATTGCTAAATGGAAATGCAAAGCAAAAGTTAGAAATGTGTTTTTATCCAATCGGGAATAGTAGTTGAGGAATTTGAAGTTGAAAACGGTTAAGAAAGCGGAAGCGGAAGCGGTTATGATAGAAATTGCATATGCCTTAAGCAGTCGGCGAAGAAAGCAGAAATTTACGATAAAAATAGTCAAGTGTAGAAAAAGACAGATAAGGTAAAGGTATAAAAATAAAATAAGAGCGAATCGGTAAAGTCCGAAATAGTAGAATAAAACGTAAAGCAAAACATATTCTCTAAATATACAGTAAAATAAAGATAGGTGTAGATATAGCTAAAAGAAGTCGACTTAAATCGATTGGGAACTGCTACCCATCGGGTATATCAGCGTCCCTTTACCATGGCTTGTAGGACAGGCATAAGCTGCTTACAAATCGGTTATAAATTGTATAAAAGCTTGGAGACTAACTGTGAATCGGTAAATAAACCGGTTTCTAATCGATAGATTCATTCTTGGACGGATATTTAGGAATTTATCGAAGCAAATTGAGACGATTTTGGATATATTTCTAATCGGTTAAGAATTGCAACAATCATATGGACTTTGAATCGGTTAAGAATTGGATATACAAAAGTATATTAAGCCGGTTAAGCGTCATTAGTAATATAATTACAACTCGATTATGAATAGACGTTTGATAATTAGGAGACCGGTTCTAAATCGGTTAGTAAAATATTGGCAAAGGGCTCAAAGGGCTCGATAGATATCACGTATGTTATATATCGGTAATTGATATATAACGAACCGGTATAAAATCGGTTATACAGAAATATAAATTATCAACCGATATAATATATATTCAACCGGCTATCAATTGGTTAGGTACAAATATATTTCAAACCGGTTGTGAATCGGTTATATACCAGAATATCTCCAATCGGTTATGAATCGGTTATATACCAGAATATCTCCAACTGGTTACGAATCGGTTATATATCAGAATATCTCCAATCGGTTATGAATCGGTTATACACCATAATATATCCAACCGGTTATGAATTGGTTATATAACAGAATATCTCCAACCGGTTATGAATTGGTTATACACCAGAATATCTCCAACCGGTTATGAATCGGCTATACACCATAATATATCCAACCGGTTATGTATCGGTTATATACCAGAATATCTCCAACCGGTTATGAATCGGTTATACACCAGAATATCTCCAATCGGTTATGAATCGGCTATACACCATAATATATCCAACCGGTTATGAATTGGTTATATAACAGAATATCTCCAACCGGTTATGAATTGGTTATACACCAGAATATCTCCAACCGGTTATGAATCGGCTATACACCATAATATATCCAACCGGTTATGTATCGGTTATATACCAGAATATCTCCAACTGGTTACGAATCGGTTATATATCAGAATATCTCCAATCGGTTATGAATCGGTTATACACCATAATATATCCAACCGGTTATGAATTGGTTATATAACAGAATATCTCCAACCAGTTATGAATCGGTTATATAACAGAATATCTCCAACCGGTTATGAATCGGCTGTACACCATAATATATCCAACCGGTTATGCATCGGTTATATACCAGAATATCTCCAATCGGTTATGAATCGGTTATGTGACTAAACATCGGTTGCCACCAACACACTTACCGCACAATCAATGGGAACACATTGTTATCTTCGGGTGCCCGATAGTCACGATAGTACAACAAGTAGGGCGATCGATTGTTGACAAAGATGGGCGGTACACCGCCGCCGGTATTTGAGATGATGGCGATGTCCGCACAGTTACGGAATGTCTCTGCAAATGGCCGAAGGATGAGCCGCCGCCTGGACAATGGACGCAGCGAACTTACCCGCTTTGCCACAGCCAACAGCCTCGGTGCCATTGGCGCAGGTGCCCCACATGTTGGCCGTGTAGTAGGTCCATTGGAGTACGCATTGGGTGCAGGTGACGTAGGGCGGCAGCCGGACGCGATACCGAAAGATGTCCTTCTTCTTGGTGTCGCGCGGTATGAGGAATCGATGCTCTCGGCTGCCCGAAATGAACAGCGGATAGCGGTCGAAGCACTCCTGCGTGGCCTCCTGCCGGGGATTGTTGTTGGGACAGAGATACATCTCGAAGCGGCCATAGTGATTGGCCGTTAGTTCCACCTCCACGTCGATCTCCTGGCCAGCCGTATAGTAACGGGAAATAATGCCCTTGGCGTACTCTCCGCCCGCCTCGTGCGGCCGCGGGGACTTCACATGATACGCATCGCCGCAGACGCCGCAGCGTCCGCTGTTCTGCTCCCACTGCACCGCATAGCCGCCGCAGAAGAGCTCGTTGTCATTGTAGTTAACCGGATTGGGATAGCCGAAGCGCCACATGGCATTTCGTGCCGGCGGATCCATTAACCTTCCATGTCCCAGCACCGCGGGCAACAGCGTCGCCTGTCAATTGTTTTGCATTTACTTCTCTCTCTCTCTCTCTCTCTATCGCTATGTCTGCTTGTCTCCCTCTCTCTGTCTCTGTTACCAGGACTATTTGGCATACTCACCAGTCCAACTAGAATTGTGTACATCTTCGCGCTGGGTCGAGTCGAGCGGAGTCGCATCTGCAAAGCAACACGGGAGACAGTTAACAGACGGCGCATAAATTCGATTGCATTCCCTGCAGCAAACGAGTTTCCCGCACAGTGGTCTACAAAGCAAATCTACTCAACATAATGTCGAAATTTAGATATATAAATATAAATGGAAAATATATATATATCAACTAATTTATATGATTTTTTGCAGAATTAAATAAATTGAACTGATCTCATCAAGTTCTTTGTGATAGATCTGATATTGATTTACCTAAGTCTATGTTTGAGCCAGAGATATAAATGTTTAAATATGCCTCACATAGGCAAAATGATCGTAATGATCAATATTTTACTATCTAAACATCTAAAGAAATTTACTTTGGTATACGATATATATCGACTTAGCTTGGCCTAAAAGCTGCATGTGGGACTATATAGAATACGATGGAAAAGAACAATTTCATTTTCCTTCCTTATCAATGTTGATTGATATAGGTACTGACTCAATAGATATAGAAATCCGATATATAAATATGTTTATATTTACATAGATATATGTACATATATCTAGATATTGATATATACAGATATAGGTAGATATAGAGCTAGATATAGATATAGATATAGATAAAGATATAGATATAGATATAGATATAGATATAGATATAGATATAGATATAGATATAGATATAGATATAGATATAGATATAGATATAGATATAGATATAGATATAGATATAGATATAGATATAGATATAGATATAGATATAGATATAGATATAGATATAGATATAGATATAGATATAGATATAGATATAGATATAGATATAGATATAGATATAGATATAGATATAGATATAGATATAGATATAGATATAGATATAGATATAGATATAGATATAGATATAGATATAGATATAGATATAGATATAGATATAGATATAGATATAGATATAGATATAGATATAGATATAGATATAGATATAGATATAGATATAGATATAGATATAGATATAGATATAGATATAGATATAGATATAGATATAGATATAGATATAGATATAGATATAGATATAGATATAGATATAGATATAGATATAGATATAGATATAGATATAGATATAGATATAGATATAGATATAGATATAGATATAGATATAGATATAGATATAGATATAGATATAGATATAGATATAGATATAGATATAGATATAGATATAGATATAGATATAGATATAGATATAGATATAGATATAGATATAGATATAGATATAGATATAGATATAGATATAGATATAGATATAGATATAGATATAGATATAGATATAGATATAGATATAGATATAGATATAGATATAGATATAGATATAGATATAGATATAGATATAGATATAGATATAGATATAGATATAGATATAGATATAGATATAGATATAGATATAGATATAGATATAGATATAGATATAGATATAGATATAGATATAGATATAGATATAGATATAGATATAGATATAGATATAGATATAGATATAGATATAGATATAGATATAGATATAGATATAGATATAGATATAGATATAGATATAGATAGAGATATAGAGATAGAGATAGAGATAGAGATAGAGATAGAGATAGAGATAGAGATAGAGATAGAGATAGAGATAGAGATAGAGATAGAGATAGAGATAGAGATAGAGATAGAGATAGAGATAGAGATAGAGATAGAGATAGAGATAGAGATAGAGATAGAGATAGAGATAGAGATAGAGATAGAGATAGAGATAGAGATAGAGATAGAGATAGAGATAGAGATAGAGATAGAGATAGAGATAGAGATAGAGATAGAGATAGAGATAGAGATAGAGATAGAGATAGAGATAGAGATAGAGATAGAGATAGAGATAGAGATAGAGATAGAGATAGAGATAGAGATAGAGATAGATATATAGATATTATTGTATTTTATTGATTTGGATGTAAGTTGTTTAGATATCTATATCGTATATGTAAATAATATTTAATGTAGATCGATTTCAGATAAATGTACATGACAGTATTTGCATTATTTAAATTTCTATATAATATTTTCTATATAAAATGAAACATTTTATATGACTAGAGACAATACACATTTATTTATTTATATTTATCTGAGGTATTCCCTCTTTTATAGTGAAATACTCCTCGAATTTTTACTCCACATTTTGTCATTTTCAGCCCACTGTATGAATCTGACAAGGACATCCACCTGATTTGCCTCTTTTCATAGTCTGTGTTTATTTCAGTTTTGTTCACTTAGGTTTTTTTGTGCGGTGCTTGGTTTATCTTTTGATGTTTGAGCTTGTCGCGATCTGTTTATATTTTTATTTTAATTTTAGCCTTTTGGTTGTTTTCTTGATGCTGCGAACACTTTTATGGCCTCATCTAGTTTACGCACAAAGTGGACACGCCCTGGCCAAGGGAATGAAGGGATTGAGTCTGGGTCTCGCTCTGTGCTCGGTCCAGAACGAGTTTTGAGCTTTGATGGGCGCACAGCATGGATGCCAACACCTACAGATCTACGTCTGGACCGGCCCCCTTTGACGGGTCTCTAAAAATATACGTATCTACCAGCAGATGTGCGAGTGTATGTGTCTCATTTATGTATGTTAAGCGAAATATGCACAATATGCATATTGATTAAGACGCGACGCTAACGCTTTGGCCATTGACTCCGCCAGCGGAAGCAACAACAGCTAAACAGCTAACACGTATTATCGCTATCCAAAATTCTGTTTTCATAATGAGCCATTTGCATAAATAACCCAAGCAACGCGAATTCCCAAAAACACAGTTCACAGATGTCAAGTGGCTGATAGGGGGCAAGGATTTCGGCAAATACTCAAAGATATTCAAAGATGAATAAGTCTTTGGGTATAGATTGATCATAACTCAGGATCTTCATGGGTTAGGTATATTCAAATTTGGTATGTGCAGAGGCTCTATGCCTAAAATGCATAGATAAAGAAAGTAATTTGAATAGTTTCTCTACGAGAGGTTTGAGACGTTTTAGTCTATGACTTAATATATCTATAGATATATATATTGTAGTTTATCTCAGGATCTTTTCAAGTTCAGCTGCTGAATTTTGGTATGGAAGTGTCTTTTTTATTGAACTACGAGTATTATGCGCAGTCAGGCATTAATGTTAAATATATTTTTTAAGAAACACCAAATTTCTAGAGTTTATTAAATTATTATATTTTTTTCTATAAAATGATATGGAAGCACTTACAGCTTAGTTTCAGCTGAAACTCACTAGACAAACTTCTATTTCTGATAGAAAAATATGGCTTACATATGCTCAAAGCAAAGCTGTGTAGCTCAGGATCTGTCTAGGCAAAGAATCTGAAATTTGTTATGTAAAATAATTCCTAGCAAATAGTTCAGTTGCATCAATCTTCGCTTATAGCACGCCAAGTTTTCTCGACTTTTATCAAACACAGCGCACGAAGTTCGAAACCCACTTGAACTCCATGGGGGGGTTACTCTCTCTGAAAGGAATCTGTGAGGCAGTCAGCGCCTTTTGAGTTGGCAGCTGATTTTTGCTCTCCACCTGTCTCTCTCTCGCTCTCTCTCTCTCTCTCTCTGTGTGCGTTTAATTGGGTGCGTTGCATGCTGCACTGCAGCAGCCGCAAACAATGGGGCAGCTCCGTGCGGCAGTCGACAGGCAAATTGAAAGCGCAGCCAAGTAAGCGATTAACTGCCTCAACTTTGACGCCCTAAAAGGTGAAGTGCAAAAAAAAATATCAGAAAAACACAACAAGTCGAGCATCAGCAACTGCTGCATGCTCGCTCGCTGTTTACGTAATCGAATTCATAGCTTTACTTGTTGAAAGAACTCAAGATGTGATGCAAGGCAGATATAGAGTTATATAGGTATATAGATATAGGTGTGTCTATAAATGTAGATTGGGAATAGATATGGGCATAAAGAAGATGTAGGTATATATAGCTGTGGGTATAGTTATGTGTATGAATATAGATAGGGAATAGATATAGTGAGAGTTATATATAGGTATATAAATATAGATATAAATGTAGATAGGGAGTAGATATAGGCATAAAGAAGATGGAGAGGTATATATAGTTATGTGTATAAATATAGATAGGGAATAGATATAGTTAGAGTTATATATAGGTATATAAATATATATATAAATGTAGATAGAGAGTAGATATAGGCATAAAGAAGATATAAGATATATAAAGAAGATATAGAGGTATATATAGTTATGTGTATAAATATAGATAGGGAATAGATATAGTTGACTATGCTCTCAGTGACTGTATTCAAGTCTTATATCAAGTCTATAGCATAATCCGTTAGCTGATCAAAATCTACCTACAGCCTGGCTACGCAGCTCAACGTTAACAGCAAAAGGCTCTCAAGCACTGCAGGACTGGCTTTTGGCCTACAAATTTCTAAAATATTCACATAAACAATTTCAGCATTTTCTGCTTCAGTAGCATCGCTTAGCCCTAAGCTATATTTCCATAATCGATTTTTATCACAGACTTTTGCGAGTGTGCTATTCGAGTAGAACTGAAAATACTCTAACGATTACTAAGGCAGTCGTGTTGTATATTGAGTTGCATATTGTTATCCTTTAAGCCAACATAGTGAAATGAAATTGAAATAGTTAGCGTAATTAGGCAGTGTTTGATGAATTTAGTGTGGTTTGCCTTTGGATAGCGTGCGCTGGATTGTGCTCTGGATGGGTCTGTGAAATCGAATGGGGTTGAGTGTGTGATACCCTCTCTTGATGAAAGTATTTATGTTTTCTATTTGATGTGCATAAGTATGATGTGTATGACACCCTAGAGCCATGTGAAGCATTCAAGCTGATATTCCAATAGCGTGAATGCATCAAAGTTAAAGACTTTATAGAGCTGAGACTGCATAGTTATAAAGCTAAGAGTTAAAGCTGGTTTCTAAACAATACTCTGCAGTCGCTCATAAAATGTTATTGCAAAGTAATTATATTTAAGTAGCTGATAGATTGATATATAGTTAAACTATCTATCTATCTATAGTTAATCTATATAACAATATATCAGCTACTTAAATATATATACACAATATTATCATCTTTAACTTTTCACACGAGTCCAATTATACAGCTCTATGCTAGCACCAAGTTCAGCTTACAGGGTATTTGGCAGTCGTATTGTCACGCTTCTGTTCGGCTAGACCCCACAGCGATAGCGTTTAAAATAATTGTGCAGCAAATTAAAATTCACGAAATATTTTTTATTCTTTATTTGGGCCGAAAAAATTGAAAATCAATTCCGAAATTAAGTTGTAATTTAAGCAAATTGCCGAAGGAGCTGCGGCGGCGGCAGTTGTTGTTGTTGTTGTCATTGTTTAATTGTTGTTTTTCTTTTTGACATGCGAAATTAATTTTATTTTTTTTTTTTTGCCTCGTCTGCTGGCTTTTGCGGTGCTCCGCTTTTTGTTTTTCGATGTTGTGTAATTGACAGGTCCCGATTTTACATGTTAACCCAAAATAAAAAAAAAAATCGAGGCAACGAAAAAAATATAAATTACAATTTTTTTTTGAGGCTTACGCAATCGGCAAACAGAAAAAAAAAACAACGTGACGGCGCAAAGTTTTGATAAAATAAATTTAAAATATTTAAAATACATTTTAAAGGCGACTCTTCAGTCACCATATAAGAGCAAAGGCACAAGAAGTTGAAATAAAGTTGAGTAGAGTTCAAGAGATTTTGTTGCTCTTATATTTATAGTGTAGCTATATCAATGCCATTTCATATAAAAGTTGTGTACTTCTGCTACCACATCTCTAATGGCTGCCTATGCCTATGCTTGATGTGAACTATAGATAGAATGAATAAGTAAGAGAGCTGTAGTCGTGACGGCTCGACTACGAGATACCCTGAGCGCTTCTTCGAACGAATAATATTCCAAGAATACTTCGTTTCAATTCTCCTCGTGTAAGAAACTATACATGCAAAAACAAGAGCACACACACACGCTGATCTACGCTTGTATGCCTGTATGTGTGTAAGCATTGCAGGCGGCTTGCTATCTCTCTCTCTATCTCGCTTGCTCTGCAACGTGGGTTTTGCTGCCATAACTTCTTTGATTAATAATTCTGTTTCTAGATGGACAATCGTATTGATATCTTCACATTATAAATATGATATTCCTATCTATATGCCAAACCCAACTGCATGTCTCTAGTATTTGAAATGCATTTTTTACACATTTGGCGGCGTGGGGGCGAATTGGGGACCGGAATCCAAAATCTGACAAAAACCGAAATTGTATTAAATTAGCATCTATATATATGCAGAAGAGTTGAAGACTCTAGCTCTAAAGATGAATTAAATATAATTTTATAACTGATTCTCGATATATTCGTTTATCGATAACTCTGGAAATAGAAAAGTTATGGAATATCTGAAAAACAATCTCTCAATAAAAAAAAAAGAAGTCCATAGCTCATATATCTTTGGAAATCGACGTGTTCAAACATAGGGACGGACGGACCGATGGACCGACGGACAGACGGATGGACGGACGGACAGACGGACGGACAGACGAACGGACAGATGGACGGATGGACGGACGGACGGACGGACGGACGGACGGACGGACAGACAGACGAACGGACAGACGGACGGACGGACAGACGGACATGGCTATATCAACTTTTATCGTCACCCTGATAAAGAATATATATACTTTATAGGGTCTGCCACGCCTACTTCTGCCTGTTACATACTTTTCACGAAACCATTATACCCTGATTTCCCATTTTCAATGGGCTCAGAGTATAATAAACCAGAGTCAACACTTGCTACCCTATACATATAAGGTCTTCCCAATAATTTATTGCAAAAAAACAAAAAAAGCCGCCTAAATCCATAAAAATCGTACAACTACTATTAGCATTACGCATGATAGAAACTTTTTGGCCAAGTCACGATTTTTATTTAATTTTGACAAATTGTTGGTAATTTTTTTGGGGAAACAAATTTATTTATTTCCAATTTTTTTTGTTCGAGGTCGAAACTGAATTACAAATTGAAATACAGAACTTTAGGAGGAGGAGATGGGAGCGATTTGCTTTTGCTATTTCTGCTATTTGCTTTGCTCATGTTTTTTTTTTCTTGATCAAAATTTCTTCGTTGCCGAAGCGAGCGAATTAATTAAGGCGCTTCACTAATTGGGCTCGGTTACGTTTTTAAATGGGATTGGTTCTGGATAGGTCAACATCAAAATTTGTTTAGAAAAGAGAAAGACGCCCGCGCTCCACTCAAGAAGTGGCACAAATCAACAACTGGAACAAAGCCAACAACAAACGAAACGAGATAAACAACGAATCACAAAAAAAAAAAAGAGTAAATACCAATTTGCATACTATAGCTATGCATATATATGTATATATAGTGAGCCCTATTAATGCGGCTAATGGACTTGATGAGCTCATTAATAAATCGCTAGTAAATAATTTAGCTGCGACTGTAAATGTCCATCAAAATAGTTTTGATTTAACACGTTCATTCAACTGTGAAGTAGGAATATATCTAGACATATACATTTATATGGATGTATGTATATTTATGAAACAAGTTTGATGCAAGCTAATTTATGTCTCTTTTTAAATTTGATTGATCATCAAATTGAAATCATATAGAATAGCTATGTGTTTATCGATAAGTTTGTAAAGCTATCGATTACAGCTTGCTTTGCTTGGGATCAAATTGAAGTCGTTAGCTTTAAGCTAGCTATGCTAAAGCTGTCGTTAATTAGTTCTCGATTAAACTTGATCGATATTTATCGATAACTTGGCCATCATAACTTGATCGTTATGTTAGAAATGCTTGAGCTTGATCGCCCTTAAGATGGCTAATTACTCTTAGTTTAAACTATTTTTTCTTTCCTATAACACAGATCTTTCTATAACTCATATCTCTAGATATCGATTCTACAGGCATTACGAATCTTCGATTCCTTTGTTGCACTTCGAATGGAATTCGATGAGTTTCTTGTCGCCTGCTTGGCCATTGACTGTATGCATATATCTAGATATCTGTATATATATACTGGTGCTTGTATCTGCCATGCGAAGCACGTAGTGTTCGGTAGTTACACACACACACACACACACACACACAGCAGCGAGCTGCTACATGCTCATGGTATATCCATCAAACATGCGTAAATTTTATAATGAAATCGAACGGTCTGACATCGATTGTCAAACGGATCGATCGATCGTAACAATGTTCGATCGTTTGATCTAAAAACCTAACAATCCCTCAACTCCATGTGTATAAACATGTTGTTCAAGGCAGAAATGTGTCAATGTGCCAATTGGAATATATTTTGCTGCCTTCTTTTGTCTGTCACTTTTTAACTTTTTGGCCAACCGCAAATAAATAAACGTTTTTAACAATTGCCAATTAGAAAATTAGAATTGATTTATATATATATATGTATATATATCTGATGAGTAAAGCTTAACTGTTCAGATGATGTAGCAGCAGAAGCGCCAGCTGTTAGCGTGGGAACAATATAAGCCTTAAATCAGAAACAAGTTGTTGCATTTGCTGTTGTTGGCCACAATTGATGACCCTTGCTTAACTCTCTGGCGTCCTGTCCACATTGCGGTATTTAAAATCAAAATGTATATATATGTATATGTATATGTAGTACTTATATAAGCAAAGAGCCGCCTTTTAAATGAGATGCAGCAAGATGATAACTGACACTGCGATTCCAGCGCTCGGATTGCGTGGTCAAGGTCAAGCGAATGTGGCTAAGCTGCTAAGCGAAAGAGAGAGTGAGAGCGAGAGGGGGAGGGAGAGAGGGAGCTCAAAAATCCATCTAGCTGATCCAATTAACTGGACTAGTCATTCGTTAAGCTGAATCGAGAGCTATTCTTAGCAGACATATGAAATGGGATTGATGATTGATTTTGATGGATAAGATATGGCCAGCTACATAAATCTGTTATACATTTGTATAACAGCGAATAAGTTACGATTTGATTTGATTAGCTAAACAAATTCAGCAACTGTTATACATATGTATAAGAGAGCAGTTATATATAACAGATTATATTTAGATTCTGTTCCCAAAGAGGGAAAAAGAGTCTATTGGGTTTTGTTCTATTAACAAATGCCTATTCAATTGAGATGTGCTAAGAATGTAAGTTACAGTCTATAGTAAGTCAATAGTTTAGCGCTTTAAAACTGTTATACATGTGTATAACATGTGTATGAGACACCTGTCTAGCTGAATATGTATGTAATTCTGCAAATGCAAGCTTGAGCTTCACACAACGAAACTGTTATAATTCTGTATAACAGAATAGGCTGTAACATTGATTCGCTATCGACTGATTATTAAGACTCTTACTTAGGCAACTCTAGCAAAAGTTCTGAAAGCAGCTAGAAAATCAGAAAAATCAAATTCCTCAACTGTTATACACATGTATAACAGAGGTATATATAACAGTTGATAATTTTCTATTAACAAATGCCTAAGGCTATTCAATTGAGATGTGCTAAGAATATAAGTTACAGCTATTGTCTATAGTTCAGCGCTTTAAAACTGTTATACACGTGTATAACATGTGTATTAGACACTGAATATGTATGCAATTTCGCAAATGCAAGCTTGAGCTTCACACAATGAAACTGTTATAATTCTGTATAACAGAATAGACTGTAACATTGATTCGCTATCGACTAATCAGTTAAGACTCTCAATTAAGCAACTCTAGCAAAAGTTCTGAAAGTAGCGCAGCCTACATATAGTATGTAGAAGAGCTGAATGGAATTTCAAATATTCTTATAATGCAATATATTTTATATATTTTCTTTAAAGACTTTATACTTTATACTATATATATACTTTATGTATTTTCTCTAAAGACTTTAATTGAGTGAAAAAGCTGTAATCTAATCTTGAAATTGGCATAGTACTTGCCTTGTGCTAAAGATAGAAAGTAAAATGTAAATTTCATAAATTTTCTTGCGCAATGCCGATGACTAAATAATTTCCCGTACGGGTCAACAGAAATAAAGTGAAAAAAAATCGAATTGAAATGTTGATAACTTTTGCTTTCTTTTCAAAAATGCTTAACCAAAATCGGGCGCAAATGCATTGCCCAATGTGCCGCCCCGATATCCCTCCAGATACCCTGGACTTTAACAATGGGCGCGACGTGATGTACATAAATTCGGTTTGTCGTTGCTGTTGCTATTTGTTTTTGTTTAGTCAATGCGATTATCGAGCATTCGAGCATTATTTTGACTGCTTACCAATTTGGCTTCTGGCTAAAACTGCTTGAGTCAGAGCCAAGTTGAAGCGAAAAAAATAAAACAAAAACAAAAATTGGAGAGAAAAAGAAAAACAATTTGTTTAATTACAATTAAGAGCTCATTGAAATGCACAAATCGCTGTTTGCTGCGATTGGAGCAGCACATTAAATCCCGGCCTGGCCCAAAGAGTTGACAATACTATCACAGCCGAAACACTGTACAGGAATCGCGAAGCGAGTATATTGGTTGCTTGATGACTTGTTGCAGTTGAAGAAATTTTAGATTTGAATTAAGTACAAAATTAAGCTTTAATCAGTTTTTGTTTAGAAATGGCATTGAATACACTCTACAGGAATTGCAAGGCGAGTATATTGGCTTTTAGATATTTTTTTAGTTTCGAAACTCTATATTGAAATCTTTTCAATTTCGCCAAAGAATTTTAGAGGAGAGTATATAGGTTTTAGAATTTATTCCTTTATTATTTAAAGATTCGCAAGAATGCTAAGATAAACGAGCTATAATTTTATAACTTATTCTCGATAAATTTGTTTATCGATAACTCTGGAAGTAGACAAGTTATCGAATTTCTGAAACAAAACTTGTACTGCGCGTGCAATATACGAATCTAACGATTCCTAACCTAACCTAATTAAGTCTCTAGATCTTATATCTTCGGACAGACTGAGAAACTGACATGGCTATATCGACTTTGCAAGTCAACTTGTTCACGAATATATATACTTTATGGGTTCTGCCGCGCCTCCTTCTGCCTGTTACAGAAAACCCTGATTTCCCATTTTCAATGGGTTCAGGCTATAAAAAAAAAACAGTAAGTTAATCTCTGTTAAAAGATAAACTGTTGAGAAGAGTCTTGAGAACATTTAAGTTTTGAGATCTAATTGACATTTTGCATATCAAATGAGTTAAAAGTCCATTAGGATTCGTCTATATATAAGAATTGCTTTCAGATTAACTATGAGTAGCTTTCAATATAATTCAGATAGATTCTGCTTAGTGTTCTGTCTGATTGATTATGTTTTAGTTCTGGTAACAGGGCATTGCAGAGTCGAGTACGCCCATTGGCAAGATTCTCAAATGTTTTTCACTGATTTTTTCCACTCGTAAACCCAAATAGAAGCGATAATGCTTATCGCTGGTCACCACGAATGGTTGTCCATGTGTGTGTGTGTATTCTATAAGCACTGCACATTGCACACACACACACACACGCTCTAGCATAAGCGCTGCGACTCTTTAGTATGCCAGTCGGGTGCTTTTCCAATTGCGTTGACTTTGAACGCTTTTGACAGCCGCACAGCAGGCAATCGAAGGCATTTTCGATACTGCTCGAAATGAACTACGAAGAGAACTGAATTTTCGATTGCTGTGTACACAGATACTGCAGATAGAATATAGCATGGATAGACAAAATTGGAGCAAGGCTCAAAGTAGCGCTCAATGCTGCAACTTCAATTTGCTGCAAAAGACTTGATGGATATTTCGGAATATTTATGAATAGATCGGATGTAAGCACAATATATATAAATAATATAAAAATATATATTTTAAATATTAAATATTATTTATTATATATAGTATATTTTTAATTATTAACTAAAAATAAAACTTGTTCGAAGCTTAGCGAATTGAACTTAATCTGAGCCAATCTAACACATGATTTTTCCATTATATATTTTCTTTATTAAATAAAAACACAATTTAAATAAAATTTTAAGCAAATTCGAAATATTTGAAAAAATGTATTTTTAATTTTTATTGAATTTTTATTTATTTATTTAATTAATTAAATTTTTTTTGCATTTGCAAATACAAACACAATTTAAATAAAATTTTAAGCAGGCTCAAAATATTTGAAAAAATTTATTTTTAATTTTTATTGAATTTTTATTTATTTATTTAATTAATTAAATTATTTTTGCATTTTTGTCTTGCTTCCCAGTTTAACGAAAATTTATGTTTATGGCATGAAATGTCAAATGAAATCACATAAAAAACATGAATAAAAAAATTACAATAAACTGCACAAGAAGTAAACAAAGGCAAAAGGCAAAGAAAAAAAAATTGATAATAAAATAAAAAACAAATATATTTTCTGCACTTTACATTTTATGCATTTTTGTCAACAGTTTTTTGATGTGCACAAAATTTAAAAATCAATTTTTTTCAAGGTCTCGCAGGCACGCACGCGCGTAAAGCAATTTTTCTGGCACTTCTTTTGATGCATTAAATAAAATGTTCAAAAACACAAATTTACCTTGAGAGCAGCAAATTTTCTTGTTAACAATTTTTCACTTGACACTTTGTAAAATAAAATTGAAAAAAAAGGAGCACGCGCTCTATGGAAATGTAAACACGGCAACTGAAGGTGCGGCTGGAGTTGTATTGGGAAATGCGAAATGCTTCAAATTGGATTCGCAATTGGAATTCGTATTGGATTTGGAATTGGAATTGGAATTGGAATTTGGGTAGTGTGTGACCGGCGCGTGCTTTGCGTTTGTGCAGCTCGAGCGTTCTGAATTCGTCCGTCGTTGTGCGCTCGAATATCAACAGCTTCAGCAGCCAGCGACAACAATAACAACATTGGCGACAACAACAATACTCAAAGGTAAATACGCTTCCGAGTCCCGTCTTATTTTTAATATCGAATTTCGACGCTGGGACGCGTTGCGTTGCGTTGCGTCGCTGCCAGTGGCTCTGCTGCTGCTGCTGCTGCTGTCTCATGCTTTCTGCTTTACGCTACGCATGCGCAGTCGGCGCGCTGCTGACGCTGCCTGTGTCGCTGTCGCTGTCGCAGTTGCTGTCGCAGCTGCTGTCGCAGTTGCTGTCGCAGTTGCTGTCGCAGCTGCTGTCGACGTCAGCGTTTCGCTTATGCTGCCTTTCGCATTGGAGATGCGCGCAGCTGTGATTTTTAGCGCTGCGCCAAGGGCTTTACAGTTGCAGCTACAGTCGCGGCGAATTGTTAGCGCACAGCTGAATGTGTTTAGTGTGCGGCAATGTTTCTTTAGCATTCATGTATTATTTGTTTACTTAAAATTTTTTAGCCATTAAGTATTTGAAAAGTTTTAGGTTAATTTTAAGTATTTAAGCTATTTTTTATTATTTTTTTAGTTTACAAATTATTTATATTTTATAAAGTTATGTTTATGATTTTTTTTCTAATGATTTTGTCACTGTGAAATTAAAAAATATAAAAAAAAAAAATAAAATAAATAAAATAAAATTAAAAAAAATTAATAATAAAATAAAATATAATAAAATAATCAAATCATAAATATCAAGATAAAGCTGATCATTATCAAAATCTTCTATATGCTGATAAATGAAAAAAAAATATATATATATTATAAAAATATATTATATATACATTCATATTAGAGCTTGCTAGCTTTTAACCAGGGGCCGTAACAGTTATAATTTTTAAAATAAAAATTAAGAAATAATAATTATTTTTGAGTTATTAAAATTATTGTTAATTATTATAATTGATTTTTATGATAAGATTTTTATGATAAAAATTAAAAATGGTTATTACAAATCAATTTTTATATAAAAATCAAATCATAACTTTTATTTTTGATTTTTATTATAAAAATCAATTTTAATAATTAAATAAAAATTTTTTATTAAAAAGTGCAAATAAAAGTTTATTCTTTTTTTTTAATTCGCCGTAAAAAATAACTATATCCCACTCTTTCTGGTTATTTTTTTGAGCTTGATTTTTTTTTTAAATCATAACTGCTATTTGCTGTCCCTGCTTTTAACAGCTAGTTGCGCATCTCTAACTAGTTGCGTATGCTAAGGAAGCTACGCATCGCTCTCGTCTGTCTCTCTCTCTCTGCCTCTGTCACTCTCTTTGCTGCAATTGTTGCGTCTGCTTTGTGCGCTCTTCGCTTGGCACTTGCAAGTTGCAATCGGGTTTCAGTTCTGCTCGCGCAGGGACTAGACTAATGTTGCCTGCTGGCAGCAGAGGCGTGGGTACGAGGCGATGGGGCTGGGGCTGGGGGTGGGGCGTGACACTGAGGCGCTGGCACGTCCATGTGTGTGGGTTGTGTGATGCAGTCAGTGTTTGGAATTGGGTTTCTGGTCTGCTTAACGAGCGCTGGCCTGAGCCGTGCCCTGGGCGTCTGTCAGCGTGGCTAATTGTCAGCCTGTCGACTGATTAATCATCCGGCAAGTGGAGGCCACTTACATGCTACGCATGCCAAAAGGGCCACAGTTTCGCTGACAGCCTTGGCCAAGTATTTCCGCAAGCGCCGAGGCATTAAGCCACAGCAAAAGAGAGCGAACAAGAGAAAGAGCGCAAGACGAGAAGACGCAGAGAGGGAAGTATGTAGTAGCTTAGGCCAGTAGCGTCAGCAAAAGGGGGGAGCGTTATATGAGCTACAATTTGTCATGAAGTAGAAGGAAGGGCAGTTGCTCAGAGGAGAGTTGAAGGGCATTTAATTTAATTTATTTCAAAGACATAAAAAGGGAAAAGTTTTATTCTGGCAATAGAGTGATCTTGGATAGAGAATTAAAAGTGATCTATAATGTATTTTTTTTTTTATCAAATTATATAATTTTTTATGAATGCTAAAAATAATAATAATATAAGAAAATAAGAATCATATAAATAATTAAATAATTTAAAAAAATAAGAAATTTTTACAATAAAATTAAAAAATTTTAAATACAAAAAAAATTTTTATTGCATTTTTATTTATAATTTATTTATTTTAATATAATTGTATATAATTAATTAATTATAATTTTTTATAATAATATAATTAATAATAATACAAAATATATTTTAAATACAAAAAAAAAAATTGTATTGAATTTTTATTTATTATGTATTTATTTTAATATAATTGTATATAATTAATTAATTATAGTTTTTTAATTTTTTATAATAGAATAATTAATAATACTTGACAATAATACAAAATATATTAATATAAAAAATATATGATAAAAAAAAATATATAAATAATTAAAAAAAAAATTACAAATATTTAAATTTATTGTCAGATAAATATTTCTATATTTAATATTAATTATTTAAATATTTTTAATTTTTATTATATAACAAAAAACTCCAAATAATTTTGAATCTTCACTACTATAGTATAATATAATAATAATAATAATAATAATAATATAATAAAATGTGGATTTCTATTATTAAAACCCTTGCGTAAGCCTAGACGACGCGACGTCTCTGTGCGCTGATTTATTTATGTCGCATTTTGTTAAAGCAGATTTTGATTTATGTCGTCCACTTTGAGTGCTGAATATGAAATCAATAGATCGATTTTGGGGCCGCTTAGCAAATTGAAATCGTGACTTGGAGCTTTAGATAAGACGGCGACAAAATGTAAACGTAATTTTTGGTACTCCGAATCGTGCACACCACAAAGACCCAGCTGCCGAGCGACGGCGGGTTCAACGAACTGTTTAGTTTATTCGCACACAAAAACGAATCTATTTCGATTCGAATTGCGCGCGTCAGCCGTATAACAGTTCGTACGTATAACAGCGCAATTTGGGCGCATGGGCAGCACTGGAGCCACGAACAGCTGTGTGCCGAGTGCGCAGGACATGCAGCTGCGAGAAGCTGTTAACAGTTAACAGAGCTGAGCTAATGAGCGAGCCGAGAATTGTTTAAGTGAGAGCGCGAAAGTCTCTTGCTCTCTCTCTTAGTCGCTCTGCATCTATCCCTCTCTCTCTCTGTCTCTCTGGAGAGGCGCATTTAATGCTCGACTTGATGACTAACGCCAGTGTCTCCGGCTCCGGCCACGGCTACAGCTGCGTCTGCGGCCATGCTTGCATGCGTGTTGGCCAAATGCCAAGCAGCCAGCAAAAATGACGAAAAAATGCGTAACTGAAGCGGCCAAAGCGACAGCTGCCAGAGCCGCATATGCCCAGCGAAAAGCGAAAGTCGAGCAGGCGCCGATTGCCATGAGGCAGGAATCGAACATGTAATTAGCGGCACACAAACACAGCCACACTTGACTTGGCACACACACGCATTCCTTGTTGGCGGCTGCATTGGCGCACTTGAGCGCCAAGCACATTACGCATACGCCCCGTTGGCCCGCAAAGTGCCAAAAAAAAAAATGAAGGAAAAAGAAAGCAACAACAACTTGAAAGAGGAAAAATGGCAAAGCGAGCAAGCAGCAGCAACAACAGACTTAAGCTTAGCATTAGATAGCGGCTGCTGTCATTGCAGAGGCAGCAGGAGGCTGGGAGTGGGGATCGCGAGCAGGGGCAGAGGCTGGCAGAGTGGGGCTTGTGGGGATGCGTCATTCACTGGCAATTTACACGCTTTTTTTGCAAGTAATTTAATTTCAAATATGCGGCGTGCTCTTATTTCTTCATGTTGTTGTTTCTGTCTGTGGGCGTGGCAGCTGAAATTGCCGCCTTAGCCTGTGCGTGTGCGTGTGCGTGTGTGTGTGTGTGGGCGGCTTTTTGTAAGTGTCATTAACACACAGCAAAGCGACCGCAAAAAAGCGCAAAAACATCTCCAACTAAATAATACGCATACATATGCATAACTCTGGCTTTAACTAAGTGTGCAGCGTGTCTGTGTGTGTGTCTGTGTGTGTGTCTGTGTGCCATGTGTATGGCAAGCTAAGCAGCTACAAAAATAAAAAAATATAAAAATTAAGCAAAGAATGAAACAACAAACTAACAAGTTGCTCTCCCAGCTTTAAAAACCCAACGAAACGCGCAGAGAGTTTGAGCGGCGAGCAAATGCCCTGTAAGATAATATGAATACATGCATATATAATATAAATATTATAAAATATGATCAAATAATTTTAAATTTATATATTCTATTTTATTATTATTTATTATAAATATTTATTATAACATATAAATAAATATTTGATATTATGTAGCATCTGTTTATAAAATATATTATTTTTATATAATTGAAACATTTTCATTAACTTTTAAAATTAATTTATCTAAAATTAAATATCTTCACTAACTGTCAAATTATTGTAATCGAAAATAGAAAATATTCATAAAAATCATAAAAATATTCCATTTACTTTCAAGAAGCTGTTCAAGCACAGTAAACGAATAGAATGTTGCACTTGACTTATTCAATTCAATTCAATTCAATTCAATTTATTTCACTCTTTGTTATAATTACAGTTTTGTGAATAGTATCTTACAATAATTAAAGAGTTTAGACTAAGGATTAGGCCTTTTCTGCTTAGATATTTTTTATAGGAGTATGACATGGTATATAAGATGACATAATTATTGGGGGAAAAATCAAAGAAATAGAAAACCCCAAGGTAATTTATTACAAGCTAACTTAAACACTAATAATACTTAAAAACTAAATGGCTATGCCAGGTCATTTATATGTGAATATGTTGATTCACAACATTTGGTTATGAAATTTTGCGATAGTCGCGATAATCTAATATCTACCAATTCGACATTGGCTCGACAGTGTAGATCAGACGTGGAATGATGCCAAGGAAGATTCAAAACAAGCTTCAAGACTTTATTTTGTGTGATTTGCAACTGACTTATGTGACATTTGGCTATATCTGACCAGACTGGTGCACCGTAAAAAGTAACTGATTGGAAAATAGACCTAAACAAAAACATTTTGTTTTCTATGTTCAGCCTCGAGTTTCTGTTTATAAGGGGATATAGCGTACGGATTAAGTGTTTGAGTTTTTTGTTTGTGTTGGTTATATGGTCTTTGAATGTAAGTCTTTTGTCCAAAATAATACCCAGATACCTGACATTTGGTTCCCACTTAATATATTCCGAGCCCAATCTGATATCTGTTGTTGGAACGTAGATGTCCTTTCGTTTTTTTGTGAAAAATATTGCCTTGGTCTTTTCTGGGCAGACTAAAATTTCCATTGGGAGAAATATGTACCTAAAGAGTCATATGCTGCTTGGAGGTTTCGTACTATATCTGCAGAACGAATTCCGCCACAAAGAATTGCTGTGTCGTCCGCAAAAACCGAGGTTGTGCATTGGGGTAATATTGGGAGACACTTGACTTATTCATGGCACAAATTCCGAATCATCCTATAAATTGCCTCTCTTTACAGGGTATCAAAATGTTGACAAAACAAAAAATAAGAAAAAAAACAAAGTTATATAAACTAAAGCCAAACCTAAGAGCCAAAAAATACACAAGTGCTAAACGTGTATGAGCGAGTGTGCGAGTGTGTGTGCGTGTGTGTGTGTGTGCGTATGTCAGCTAAAGAGATGATACAGATTGCAGGGCATTTAGTTATGCAAAAGTGTTTCGTCCTGCGCTCAAGCCCTCGCGGCTGCCCCGCTCAGTCAAGAGTTGCTTAAATAGGACACCCACACATACACACACACACACACACACACACACACACACACACACACACACACACACACACACACACACCCGCCCGCAGAGACACCCGCAGTGTGCTGACATTTATGACTATGATAAGGCATTTTTTTTTTTTAATATTTATTAAAATTATCAACGTCAAGATATAATGTGTCAGAGCCAAAAAAAAGAAAAATTTGATTGAAAATTGCATTTGACGTTTTTTGCGCAGATTTTAGATTTCCGCGCTTCAATTTGATGTCAGCTCATTAATTATGTTAAATCTCTTTAAGCCACAAAGAAGTCGCTGAGAGAGCGATAAACAAACGTATTAAATTGCGAGCTCATCGAAAATTTTGATTTCTTTGAATGTAATTCAAATAATTTAAGAGATAATTATGGGAGATTCAAGAGTATTTAGAGAAAATTTTGTTTAAGGATTGTCTAATGCCTATAAAGAAATATTCGCTTAGTTTAGTTTAGTCACAGATTAGTTGCTATTATATACTAGTTACGCCAGATATACCTACATATATCTGATATCTCTCTACACATTCACTTAGACCAAGCCCTAGTAAGACTGCTTAATCTAAAAAATAGCTGAATCGGCTAAAAAATCGATATGCTACAAAGGGCGTTCTAAATAATTTATTAATTCATTTGGTCGGGAACTCAATAGAGTTCCACCTGTAAAGTAAGCTGACTGTGTCGATATGAGCTTAAAAAATATAGATTATTTTTATCCTATTTTCATTATATTCTCTCCAGTTGGCCTACTTCAATATGCATAATACTTTTAGCTTCAGGTGATAAGCTAATACAAAGGCAAGCAGACAAATAGAATGAATCGTTGCATGAACGGATAGAAGACGCTTAGACGTTAGAACTTACGGACGTATAAACGGACGGAGAGATATGTAGATACAGGCATAAACTAATAGAGGTTTGGACAGGCGAGCAAGTAGACAGAGCGGCGGATGGAACGGGTGGACAGAAGAACGGGGGGACATAGCGGGGGGACAGGCGGACAGACGGACGAAAGTACGGGCGGACAGAGACAGACGGACGTACGGAGCGTAGGCTGCACAGATCAAAAATTGAACAGGTAAACGAGTGCAGATAGAGACGGACGGATAGGTGCTTGGTTGATGTAACAGACGGACAGACGGGCAGTCGAATAAAAGACGAAGGGACGGATATAGAAAAAACGAAAGAGAGAGAGAGAGGGAGAGAGAGAGAGAGAGAGAGAGAGAGAAAGAGAGAGAGATAGACAGAAGGAAGAGGAAGAGGAAGAGGAAGAGGAAGAGGAAGAGGAAGAGGAAGAGGAAGAGGAAGAGGAAGAGGAAGAGGAAGAGGAAGAGGAAGAGGAAGAGGAAGAGGAAGAGGAAGAGGAAGAGGAAGAGGAAGAGGAAGAGGAAGAGGAAGAGGAAGAGGAAGAGGAAGAGGAAGAGGAAGAGAGATAGAGATAGAGATAGAGATAGAGATAGAGATAGAGATAGAGATAGAGATAGAGATAGAGATAGAGATAGAGATAGAGATAGAGATAGAGATAGAGATAGAGATAGAGATAGAGTTAGAGTTAGAGATGGAGATGGAGATAGAGATAGAGATAGAGATAGAGATAGAGATAGAGATACAGATAGAGATAGAGATAGAGATAGAGATAGAGATAGAGATAGAGATAGAGATAGAGATAGAGATAGAGATAGAGATAGAGATAGAGATAGAGATAGAAAGAGAGATAGAGAGAGAGAGAGAGAGAGAGAGAGATAGAGATAGAGATAGAGATAGAGATAGAGATAGAGATAGAGATAGAGATAGAGATAGAGATAGAGATAGAAAGAGAGATAGAGAGAGAGAGAGAGAGAGAGAGAGATAGAGATAGAGATAGAGATAGAGATAGAGATAAAGATGGTAAGTAAGTTAGAAAAGACAGAAATTACTCTACTTAAGAGTGGAGACATTTCATTGAATCAATACGAAATAAAGTTAATATACAACAGCAATACATATATCGAATCAATTGCAGCTAGGGCTATTCATAAATATAGTCAATATTATTAGATAGCGAATTTTATGGTAAGTGCCTTATAGAGTAGCCCTTTGATAGACTTTGCTGACTTTAAAGAGTTCTTTTCTTTTTTTTTTGGAGTCGCCTACGTCAGGCACATTAAAAACGTTGCAGGGCGCCTGAATTTTACAAAATATTACTATTAAATTGGAATTCTGATGCTGATTTTATTATTATTTTGTTGTTCATATTTCACAGAAACAAATTTTATGCTAATGAAAAGTTTTTTACATTCAGATTCCGATTTAGATTTTTCCATTTATGTGAGACGATAAAATGGCAAATGGTCAGCGCGAGATGATCTATCGAGCGAGCTGCAGGGCTACAGCTGGCATTGAACTCCATGAAATATGTCTGAAAATATATAATACACAAAATTTGTTCTTACTTGCGATCATAAAAATGTGTTTAACAAAAGGCGCAGCAAGTCCATTAAAGTGTCATAAGCTAAATGACCAAAAAACCAGATCACAACTTTAATAGACCGACAAAAGGGAATCGAAATATATAAATAAAAAAAATATTAAAATAAAAATAGTTAAGAAAATATTGATGACAACAAAATATCGTAATCAAATATTCATAGCCGTTGATTGAAATGAAATTTCGCTCGTATTTATTGTTAATTTGGCAGCTGCCGCTGACAAATAATGTGGCTAATAGTTGACCATGCCACGCCCCTGGCCAACGACGCCGTCCCACAAATTCCATCTATTTTCGGACAATTGTTTTTGGTGACATGCCAGAGCGTTTATTGGCATCGAAACGATTAAGCTGCAGTTGTTTTTTTTTGTGGTATTTTTTAGAATACCCTGTAAACAGGAGGTGACTGTCATGGGGTATAGGCTGCTAGCAAAAGTTTTGTGTTTAATGTTAAATTTGCTCTGAATTGATTGATTTTTGTGAGACTTTTGAGACTTTTGTTAAGTTATTTATATAAATATATTTATTTAATTTTTTAAATTTTAATTTATATAAATTCATTTTTAGTTTATATAAATCAATATAAATTAATTATTTATTTTCTATTATTATATACAATATTATGAAATTTGCCTTGATCTAGATATTTTTATTTTGCCATATTTTGGTATTCCTTTGATTCTTTACAGGGCATTGCATAGTCGACTACTTGCATGCATTATAAAATCATTTGTAGATTAATTACTTATGCTCGCTTGACTATTGACCACCTGCCCAGCCGCTGCCGCTGCTAACCCGACGCTTTGCCCAAAAACTGGGCATCATTGTCATAATTCTATAGCGAGAGAAAAAAAAGCAAAGAAAAATTTCTCGAAGCGACACATCGAAGTTCGTAATACTCTAACCAAGCAAATGCTGCATAAATAATCGAGAGTAATCTTATTATTATGGTAATTCTTTGATTCGAGTTGTGCTCAATACGTTTCGCGAGCTTTGAAACCTTTAGAGTTAAGGCTGACATCGAAAATGCAGCTGATAGAAAGGAAGATCGGCTGAGGATCACATTGAAGGCAGCAGAAATCTATTAAAGAAAGGCGAAGAAAATTTAGCATATTTTTTTACCAGCTCACTTTTATCTATATTAATGTAGGCATTTATTTTTCATTTTATTCATAATTTTTATTTATTTTATTTTATTTTTTTTATTTTTATTTATTTTTATTTATTTTATTTTATTTTTTTATTTTTATTTATTTTTATTTATTTTATTATTATTTTTTTTTATTTTTTATTTTTATTTTATTATTTATTTTTATTCATTATTCATCATTTTATTTTAGATTATTTTTAGGGATCGTAACAGCTATAATTCTTAAAATAAAAATTAAGTAAAAATAATTCTTTTTTGAGTTATTAAAAACAAATTATTTTTAATTTTTAAAATAGATTTTTATGATAAAAAATTAAAAATAATGATTACAAATTAATTTTTATATAAAAATCAAATCATAACTTTTATTTTTAATTTTTTTTTTTTAATAAAAGTTATGACTTGATTTTTATTTGAAAAATTGAAATATGATATTTATTTATTTATATATTTATTTAAAAAATATTGACGTAACGAGAGTCAAAATAGCCTAACAAATAACAATTTTTACAATAGAATCAGCAACCAATATAGAACTATATATATGATCTACGCATCAATACCTTTCAGATGATATATAATATGAATGTAAATATGTATTTGTGCATGTATATTTAATTATCTGTTTAGGCTATTAAATTAACTTAACACGATTTGAATAATGCGTCCAATTATGTTCTATATTTGATTGTCTTCTCCTACGACGGCTACAATCTGACTCTTCTTCTTCAGACTCACTCGTTATCGTTTTCGATAACTAACGATCGCTCCAACAGTTCCGTCGTTCCTAAGCTAGGAATGTCATAACTCTTTAAAATCCCACATTAATATTAATATATATACATTATATAAATCTTAAATATTATAGACAAAGCGTAGGCAAAGTGAGTGACAGAATTATGATACCCTTTCATAGGGTATTAAAAAACGTTTTGCTTGAGCTTCTTTTATGGAAGCTGTTGCTGCTGTCGCTGCTGCTGTTGCTGTATTTTGCGCATTGTTTTGATTAGCTTCTGTTTGGCGGCGCATTCAACTTTTGATACGATATAATAACAACATCTATAGTATAGAATAGATGATAAATGGCCATATGATGTATGGATGCATTGCATATTACTTTAACCGCGAGAGTTCCCTGTCGGTACGTTTGATTGAGTGGCCAATGGCCACACACTTGAACAGGATTCAATGTGTGCATGATCTAATCGACAGTCGAGCAAATACAAATGAATATAAACAAATATGCATACAGACTTACATACATACATAGATATATATAAGTATAAATACGTCTGTTTGGCTTGCTGATATTGTCTAGTCATTTCGGGGTTAATTTGTCTTCATTGCTGATAGTCGTAATTCTGATTGCAATTAGCAAATTGTTTTGACTCGTTGACTACGCATTGACAGGCCACAGCTCGCGGATATTTCGATCTGTGCACTGAAAGAAAATGAATACTGAGTTCTTTTAGATTTGCAGGACAAGAGAGGTAAATAATGGGAATGAGAGAGAGCGAGAGAGATTGTGAGAGAGGGAGAGAGAGAGAGAGAGAGAGAGAGTTAGAGTCAACTATAGGAGTGAGTGAGACTGAGAAACGGTTACATAGAGAAAGAGTGAGAGATAGAGAGAGTCAGTGAGTGTGAGAGAAAGAGAGAGAGAGAGTGAGATGGGGAGAGAAAGAGAGAAGGACATAAACAGAAAGAGAGAGAGAGAGAGAGATAGTGAATTATGGGGGAGAGTGAGACTGAGCAATGGAGACATAAAGCGAGAGAGTGAGAGATATAGAGAGCCAGTGAGTGTGAGAGAAAGAGAGAAAGAGTGTGATAGTGATAGAAAGAGAGAAGGAAAGAAAACAGAGGGGGAGAGAGAGTTAGAGTGAATTAAGGGACAGATTGAGCCTGAGAAATTGAGACATAGAGAGAGAGAGAGAGAGAGAGAGAGAGAGAGAGAGAGAGAGAATGAGCGAGGGAAATAGAGAGAGAAGAGAGAATTACATAGGCAGAAAGTGCAAAGCAGAGGGAGAAAGAGAGAGAGAGTTAGAGTGAAGTAAATATACAAAAATAATTATGGGAGAGAGTGAGACTGAGAGATGGACACGTAGAGAGAGAGGGAGGGAGAAAGATAGAGCGAGATATGAAGAAGAGAGGGAGAAAGATAGAGAGAGATATGAGGAGAACGAGAGAGAGATAAGGAGAGAGAGAGGGAAAGTGCAAAACAGAGGGAAAGAGAGACTTAGAGAGAAGTAGATAGAAATAGTTAAAGGTAGATTATAGATACAGCATCAGAGATAGATAGAGAGAGAGAGAGAGAGAGACTGAAAGACAGAGAGAGGCCGTGAGAGAGAGAGAGAGAGAGAGATAGACTGACAGACAGATAGAGGCCGTGAGAGAGAAAGAGAGAGAGACTGACAGGCAGAGAGAGGTCGTGAGATAGACAAAATTTTAAGGATGGCGATGGAGAGAGAAAAAGTAGTATAGAAAAAGTTATAGAAGGTAGGAGTTGAATTCATCACTAAATTAATAAAATATATTCGACATTTAATTTGTAGCCAAACCTAAGAAATTTGTTTATTTTAGAAATTGATGAGCTTCCCTCTCGATTCATCTATTTTTTTTTTTTTATTAAAATTTTAACCTTAAGAATATATTTTCGTTTATTTAAGTAACTATAATTTGTTGATTTTGAAATTTGTTCATTCAGTTTTTTGCGAGATAAATTTGCAAAGCAGCTGTCAAAGCTGGATTACCCCATTCGAATAGTCTAATTGTGTGGAAAGGATTTTTGTTGTTGGGGAATTGTTGTGAATATGTGTGAATGAACTCACAAATAATCCAAAGCCATAAATGATTATTATTTAAATGTCGATTTAATGATTTGTTTATTCGCGCAACTTCTGACACGCAATTGTTTTGGGCTTTATCATATATTGCTGGGATTACAGCAATGCCAAAATTATCACAAAGATAAAAAACACACTTTTTTTACTAATGAGTGCGACAATTGCGTAGAGCAAACATCATGTGGTTATTATGGAGTGGAGTGGGCTGCTATGAGGTCCTAATGTGTGCTAAAGTATTGCATTAATGTAATGTTTTAAATAATAATTTTGTTTGTTTATTTGAACAGAAGTTTTTATTGCTTTGAATAATTATATATGAATATTGTGGTATTTTCAGAGAAGAGAGAAACGAGCTAGCAGAAAATGTAGACAAATCCAAAGCAGAAACTATTCAAGAGCAAGAGCAAATATGCTCGGAACAGATCCAGAGACAAAGTCGGACCTGGAGGCAGCAACACGGATTTCAGTAGCCATCCAGAGCATATAGAAGTGATTCCTGCTTAAAGAAAAATGTACGATAAAACTGACTTCTTCTTAACTCTTATTATTATTATTGCTTATTATTATTTTACCATTATTTTTAAAGTTATACATTTTACTAATTTATTTCTATTTATTTGTTTTTTTTTCTTTTAATATTTATTTTGATACATTTTCTATTATTTATAATTATTTTTGTTTAATATTAGTTATTAAATATTATTTTATTATTATTAATATTGAAATTTATTATTTTATTATTTATTATTTATTATTTTGATAAATATTTTTTTTATTATAGATTACTATTTTCTTTGAAATATTTTAATAAATATTCTTAAGCTTTTAAAAATGTTATTTAATTTTATTATTATTATTTTTAATTTTTTAATTTATTTTTTTAATTTTATTTAATTTTATTATTATTACTTTTAATTTTTAATATATTTTTTTAATTTTATTATTATTGTTTTTAATTTTTTTTTATTATGTATTATATTTGCATAAATTAGTGTTATTATTATTGTTCATATTATTATATTTTTTAATAAAATTTCATTTGGAATTATTGCGCATATTTTTTTAGTTTTAAATATTTAATATTTAATAAATATATTTTTTTATATTTATTAAATATTTTTTTAAATATTTATTAAATATTTATTAAGTTTTTTTTTTTTTTTTTAAATTTTCTGTTTAACTGTTTCCTTTTCTCTGTTTTCTTTTTGTCTTGACTTGGCCCGCAGCAAACTCTCCACTTTCTCAGTCAACCTTCAGATGTGAGCAGTGAAAGCACGAACCACAGCTTAAAAGCTGCTATAAAAACGTCATGCGAAAAGCTTACAAAAACATGTCGACAGATGGCGCCACACGAACAGCTGGAGTCGACTCAAGAAATTAAGTTAAACTAAAGTCAAATATAAAAAAAAAATAGAGAAATTTCTAAAAAATAAAAAATAAAACTAAGACAAAACTAAAAGTTATGGATAAAGTTAAATGCTCATATAAAGCTAACCTATTGGAGGGACAGCAACAAAAACTGATATCTGAACATTAGATAAATAATCTATAGAGAGAAGTTACATTACGTGCTCATTCCTAAACATGTATATAGAAAATTCTTAAAGTGTCTGCAGTTCTTTTGTTGTTATTATAATAAAGTTGCTCTGCTTGGAATGCGATGCTTTGGCTGCTTGGAATGACCTCAAATTTCAGCCCGTAAGCCTCTTGGGCAGAAATCAAATCGGTTAAAGTCGCATCAAATGATAATATGAAAATGTTCTATTGCCATAACAATTGTGTGTCCTTTATCTTTATTTGATTTTGTATTTTTTTGTTCAGTTCTGTGGAAACGAAATGCCAGCCAGGATAGCAGCAAGAGGAGCGGGAGCAGGAGCGGGAGCGGGAGCTGGAGCGCGAGCAGGAGCGGGAGCGGGAGCAGCAGTTAGTATAACACTACGGCAGCTGCATTGATTTCTATGCCAAAAGGAAATTCGATAGCCGGTAACGTAGGTGACAGCGCCAGCCAGCAGCCAGCCAGCAGCAGCCAGCAGCAGCAGCCAGATGTCCCATTGTCTGGCCGTCCATCTGTCTGTGTGTCCTTGGTCCTTGGCGTGTCCTTCTTCTCTTGTCTTGTGGCTGCCTTGGCAGTTTCTCATACTCAGCAGCAAGCTCGAAAGTGGGCATGCTATTTGATTTATGACTTGAAATCGGCATGTATATCGATAGTAATCGATAATATCGTTGGCCTTTGGGAAGGAATTATAAGAAGTTTATCTAACAAACCAATGGAAAATTTTGCATAGAATAAACTATTTAGATTATTATCGATTTTCTTTTACATTTATCGATAAATATCGATTTAATTGACTCCCATATTATTATGCCAACTCGAAAGTGGGCATGCTATTTGATTTATGTGTTGATATCGGAATGTATATCGATAGTAATCGATAACATCGTTGGCCTTTGGAAAGGAATTACAAGAAGTTTATCTAACAAACCAATGGAAAATTTTGCATAAAATAAACTATATGAATTAATATCGATTTTCGTTTACATTTATCGATGAATATCGATTTAATTATTAATATTGTGTATATCGATAGTAACCGATAACATCGTTGGCCTTTGGGACGGAATCACATGAAGTTTATCTAACAAAACATTGGAAATTTTTACATAGAATAAACTATTTAGATTATTATCGATTTTCGTTTACATTTATCGATAAATATCGATTTAATTTACTGCTTACATTTTGTCAGCTTACATTTTATTTAGTTGATTTTTCCATTATACTTACACAGGGTATCCATTGGTCGTTCAATTGTATGCCTGCTTGGGTCAAGTCTTGCTTGTGTTACGCTCTTATGCTGCTCTTTTTTTGGTCGTAGACGACGCCAATTGAATTATGCGGCTGGCAAACAAGCAAAGTATGGCGCAACCCTCCTCCCAGTGTTGTTTCCTTTTTTTACAGTGCTCCTCCTTTGGTGGTCCGCCTTGTGCTCGGTTGAGACAGCAGTTTACCCGCACTTCCGCAACGTCTGCTCGAATAAGTTTCTTTCAGCGTCTGGAATTGTCCTTGGTCTGCTCTGGTCTGGTTGCGTCTGGGCTGGTCTGGTTTGGTCTGGTTTGGTCTGGTCTTTGCTCTGGGTTGGGGTTTAGTCTAGTGCGGTTTCTGTTTCTGTTTCGGTTTCGGTGCGAGGTCTTTGAACATTTATTTAAACTTTGATTTACATAAATTGGCATAGATTTTGCATTTGCCAGGGAAACTGAAGCTGAGATTGCGAACGCTGATTTGTAGTCGGCCCTGCACTAATTTATAGATAAGCAAAACATCGCTGTCATAAAACTGCTCCACTAGAAAAGGGGGAAAAAAAAAGACAGCAACGAAATGTGCAAGTTGCGCAAATGGCTGGATTAGCGTCAATTGCCCGAAAGTCTGCCCCAACTGAGTGAGGGTGCTGAGCTGAAGAAGGTGAGGCTCTACCAGCCAACAGGCAGTGCTGCTCCTGCAGCTCCTGCAGCTCCTGCTGCTCCTGCTTCTGCTCTGTGCACTTATTTGGACATTTCTGAAAAAAAGCAAATTAAGATGGCTGGCTCAGGAGGCGATTGACTGACTTCCGCATATACTGTAAGATTTTGAAAAATACTTGAACGAATCAATAGTAATTTCGTGTCATATCTTCAGCATCTGCAGTAGAAATTCCGCTGAAATCTATATAGAGCTAATAAGAGAGTAGAATGATATAATGTGAGCAGATTATAGAGAGAGAAAGAGAGAGAGTGAGAGGGAGAGAGAAAGAGAGAGAGAGTGAGGTTAGAGCGAAGGAGGGAGAGCGAAGGAGGGAGAGCGAAGGAGGGAGAATAGAACGAGTTGACAAATTAGGAAATACATTAAAGATTACTTTAGTCGACAGTGCTCAACGTAGACTCCGAAAGAGCATGTCGATTCGGAGTGAATTCATTCATTTATCATTCTGAGTCAAAAATAATAAATAAAATAAAGTTTTCATTAAAGTCAAAGAGCATCAACTCTGTCGCATGGATATTGCAGCATAAAATTCGGAGTAAAGTCCGAAAAGTTACATGTATATTCGCTTGCTTTCTGCATGCGAGTTGGCTTAAGATATGTAGAGAAAATCGCATGTTACAGAGATTGATAATAGCAGAATTCCATGTTTCAGACTCTTAGACTCAATCGTATCCAGGGGCAAGCTTGCGCTGCCAATTGGAAGTCATTTAAATTTCCTAGGGTATTTAAGAGTTGCCAATCAATTTGAGTTTTGTTGTTTTTGTTGGGAATTTAAGGCGAATGAAAATCGTTTTTCGTTGCGTAGTTGATGCAGCTCAAAAGCTCAACACCCAAAACACGCCACGCCCCGCACACTCTGCCGCCCGCCCGCCCGCCGTGCCACTTCATTCGTTTCAGGCACTTTACCCACTATTAAATCGGGCTCCTGTTTCAACGAGCAGCAGCTGCCTGCCTGTTGAGGTACGCACACACGCATAAATGCCGCTACTTTGCGCCTAAGTGTATTTGGTTTCTGTATACAGCTGGACGCGCTCTCTCTCTCTCCCTCTCTCTCTCGCTCTGTATGAGTGTATGTGCGTGAATGGGAGGCGCTGCTTCGCTTCGAGCTGCGTATCAGTGTCTCACATATACATATATATGAATAGCTTTATCTCCACTTAACTGTCTATCTACTGCTCCCTCTCTCCCCCTCTCTCTCTCTCTCTCCCTCTCCCTCTCTCTTGTTCTGATAGTCTTTTGCTATTTTACATACATTTTTGTTTTGCAATGGTTTTCCTCTTATAAAGCAATATGATAAAGCTGTGCTGAAGCTGTTGAATGATGAAAGCAGCAGAGATAGAGAGAGTGAGAGAGAGAGGTGAAACAGCTGCACTGTTATAGCTCAATTAATCGATAAATATTTGGAAATGTCTCTTAATATCTATTATCGATAATTATCGATTTGTTAGTATTTTTTTGATATACTATTGTAGTATGACTGCTAGTAAGTATTTCCGGTGTTCTACAGGCACCAGAAAGATTGTACAACAGTTGCATTTTTAACAGCGATAAATATCGTTATTGAATTAATCGAAATATTTAAATCGAAACACTTTAATTTAGATTTTAATTTGGAACAATACATATTTAACTAATTTGTGGTATGTGTTTCATTTAAAGTACTTGGTATAATTGACTATCGATATTTATCGATTTGTAAATATAGAATTATGTAACTACTTAATATTAACATTTTACTTTAAGTATATGATATTTATATAATTTTCACTCTATAAGCAGCAGCAAGCATGTAGAATCATTGCATTGCTAAAATCGATAAATATCTATAAAAATTTATTCGATATATTCGAGCCACAAAAGCTAGAAACAACTTCAGTGGTACCTTAAATGCTTGCATTGCTTATGCGAAAAGCACTAATGTAAAATGATTGTTATCGATATTTATCGAACTCGATATTTATCGAACTCGATATTTATTGAACTCGATATATATCGATTATTATGATATAAAGTTATATAATAGCTTAGATGTTAACATAGATAACTAATTATAAGTAAATGAACTTATTCGATATATTTAAATCGATATACACAATACATATACGTGAATCTATTGTAATCGATATACCAGATTTTTAAAGCAAATATTACAATTATTTATCAGTTAAGAGAGGTAAGTATATACTATACCTTAGGGTATTTTATAGTCAGTCACTCACGTTGCTGCTGGCCTTACCTCTGCCTTTTAATGAGCAACGATTTGACGTAGCTGGCACTAGAGCTATTGCTCCTGCTGCTGCTGCTGCTGTTGCTCCTGCTGCTGCTGCTGTTCCTCCTAATTGCATCGGATGGGCCTCGCTATGTCATCCTTATGCACAACATGAGCTAAGGCTGATGGCGGGCGGGCCGTAATCTAGGACACTGGGCTCCGATCACTGTTTGCGTTTTTATTAGTGCGTGCACCGAAAATTTGTTTACTTTGAGGTGTTATTGCCCAGTTGCTGTTGCCCAGTTGCTGGGCTTGGGTGAGCTTATCAAGCAGCTGCTGTTGCAGACAATTTGAATGCACATCGGCAGGCGAGTGGGCGAAATAGCATGCACCAATGGCTAATCAGGCACAGTTGCTGTCAGCTGCAGTTGCCATTGCTGCTGCTGTTGCAGTTGCTGTTGCTGCTGCTGCTGCCATTGTAGCTGCAGCAGCAGCCAGTTGGCTGTCATTGCAGCCACATAACTTGGAGTCTGGCAATTTATGCGGCTCAACATGCAGCTGCAATCTGAACCAAAGAAAAACTAGAGTCAACTGAGAAGGCTGGTATTTCAATTAGGCCTTGACTCGGCTCTGACTGAAAGCTAAGCGCAGAAATGTAAAATTTCGAATAGCTCAAATGGAAACCAGACTAGACTTTGCTGCAATGCGAGTTCATCATGAGATGGCTTTAAGCTGCAAGCGAGCAGCATTTCTACAGCAACAGAGGCTAATGTGGCAATCTATGTTAAGTAACATATGTTAAGTGTGATCTGTTAATAGCTTTCTCAATTAACTGTTTATGTTTCTATCTATGTATATCAAGTATTCCTTGCCATACTCTCAATTGACTTTGACTCGCTCTATGTTAACTAACATATGTTAAATGTGCTCTGTTAACAGCTTTCTCAATTAGCTCTTTCTTTATGTTTCTATGATAGAAATTCTATCTATAAAAACTATTGATTGCAATATTCTCAATTGACTTTGACTCTCTCTATGTTAAGTAACATATGTTAAATGTGCTCTGTTAACAGCTTTCTCAATTAACTCTGCTAACTGCTAAGTGCTATCTATATCAACTATTCCTTGCAATATTCTCAATTGATTTCGACTCTCTCTATGTTAACTAACATATGTTAAATGGGCTCTGTTAACAGTTTTCTCAATTAACTCTTTATGTTTCTATCTATATCGCAACTTTCTCGATTGACTTCGAATCGCTTTAAGAACAACTTTAGCTGTTCATCAATTAGTGGTTAGAGAACTTTTTTTTCTTCTTTTTTTTTTGAACTCACTTCGAGGCGAGTTGTTTGTCTGGTAATGAATACGTGAGTATTTTGCAATCAATATCCTTGAAAATGTGTCTGATAGCGGCTCAGCGGCCCGGAGGCAGTTGCCAAGGCTGTGGCTCGGCTCTGACGCGGCTCGTTGGCAAAAAGGGAAAAGTTGATGGGATTTCTGCAGCAGCGATTACCATTTGGGCCATTAGTCCGCCTGGCCAGGTTCAATGATTTTCCGATGGCAAGTGAGTTTCCATGCCAGGCTCTTCGCACAAGCATCTTTGCGCTTGCCACTTGATGTCCTCACACATGCTTGCCCCTGCTGCTCCCTTGTAGAGAGTGTGTGAGAAAGAGAGAGAGAGAGAGAGAGAGAGAGCCAAGCGAAACATAAAGTGAAAAGAAACAGCATAAAAAGAATAACAAACAAAAGAAGAAAACAACCAAATAAATGCTGTATACCCTGCAAAGTGGGCAGAGGCGTGGGGTATTTCGTTGAATGCATCAAGTTGAGCAAATTGAAAAAATAATATATTGAAAATATTTTTATACAAAGCTATTCCTTGTCTACGAGGTATCTTTTAGCCTATCCCCGACTTTTAGGCTACTCTAATGCAGTCAATGTACAATTCAAAATACAAAAATTTTTACAGGGTATGCTTAGTTCAGTAATTTACTTAATTTGCTAAAATTTTGCCCTATATGTGTTTATTCTTACTATATAATAACAGGGTATCTCATGATCTAGCTTAAAGCTGACTTAAAATTTGTTTGCAAAAGCAGGGTATTTCGTAGTCACAATAATTTCTTCTAGTTTTAATTTATGCATTTGATCAGCGAGTTTTTTTTGAATTTCTGCATGGCTATGCACTACTATGGATTTACAGGGTATTTGTAAGTCTACTTGGTGCAGCAAAGTTTCTGTATACTTATATATATCAAATAATGACCGATTGAGTCTTTATATGCTTCTATATACTATTTCAATCAACTGCTTAACAGTTTACAGGGTATGCAATAGTCGCGATCTTTCTTTACTCCTAGACATTTCTAGATTCGCGTTAATTGTGCTTGTCCCGACCTGAAATGTCTTGATAATGTTATTATTATTATCGTTGGCCATTGGCGGTGCAGCAGCTGCTGGTGGGGCAGTTGCTGGTGGGGTAGTTGTTGCTGCTCCTTTTAACTGAGTTTCAATTGATGCAATTAAGTGACTTTTGGGCTCTTTTTATTCACATTGATATTCGTTTCTATTTCGTTTGGGCCTGGCATAAGAATAGATAAAGTGTTTGGCCCTTCTTTTTTTCTCTGAGCCTAATGCTAATTGATTTATGCGCCTTGGCCCCACTATGCCACGCCCACAGCGCCGTCGATCACAAATTTGTCACGCAAAGAGCCGAGTGTGGATTTTCACACAATCGAATCGAATCGAATCGAATGGAATTTCAATTGATAAACTCATTGATAACATGCAATGGATGGGCGGGCGTTGGGTGTGCTATGAATAGCCTGCTGAGAGAGTGGGTGGGAGAGAGTGAGATTGAGAGAGAGGCTGGGAGCTGAAAAGAGCTATCCCAGCTGTGACTTAAGAACAGGCATTAGTGGGCACTTGCAGCAGATGGAATCAATTGTACTTTCAACTCTTTGCCTATTCTAGAGCTAAACCATCAGCTCCCCATCCACAGCTAGCTATAAGTCGATTTGTATGTCGGCGTGTGTGTGTGTTCTATTTTAGAAACAGTGGTTTGTACATGGAAGAGAAGTATTTTGAGCTGAATATTTCTTAATATATAAATTAATGTTTGGATCATGGGCTAATCCATATAAATTCCAGTAGTTATTCCTTAACTTCAAACAATTACAGCTGCCGTTTGATTACTCAAGCTCTATTCGCGAGATCATCCGAAAAGAAGCCATGCTCTCTCGCTCTCGCTCTCGTTCTATGCAACAGCCTTCGGCACATTTCGTTTTCGTTTTCGATTGAGCGCCACGAATTGAACTATTCGTGTGACGCTCGTTTAACGAACATCGTTTGGCTAACGATACGATTGGCGCTAGCGCAATGAGCGTAAGCGAGCAGGTAGCAGAAAGATTACATGCAAACTGTCTTCACACACACACACAAACACACACACATGCTCACTCTCAATTCACGAATTGGTGTGTTTGGCGCACACAGCTTACGCATACAACCAAACGACTGCATTTCAAACAGAGCAAAAACAAAACGAAAGAAAACGATTGCGAGCCGATCGCAAACGAACTCATTGAAGAAACGTTGCCATTGGTTGCTCTCTGAGTTGTTCTCAGAGTGTGAGTGAAAGACGCCTATTGGCAGGCAACGAATAACGGTCAGCAGTTATATGCGAGCTACATGTGCATTTGTATGTATATGGCCTCTATTTGTTGTGCTTCAATGAATTGCATTTTGCACTGCAATTTGCTATATACATTTTTTATATGAAAATTTCAAGATTATTAAATCATTTTAAATCATCAAATTAAAAATCAAACTAAGTGATCTAGAGATTTATATGGAGATGTATATATTGAGAGTTTATGTATTGGAAATCAGACATTGATCTTTCATTCATATTACTATTGCTCTCTCAGCTTAAATTGCAGTTTAGAACTTGCTCTATTTCATAATATTTAAGATTTCATAATAATTTTGTATTTTTGTATTATTTTTAACTTGGCAAATAACCCTTGCACCACTGTGCGCAATCCAGCTGCGGTTTTGGCTGCGTCTGAGTCTGCGTCTACGACTGGAGCTAGCTTAGAGCTTTTGATAACCCGCTGTTTGCTATATGGCGGCATTATGCATTGTTGTTGTTGCTGTTGTTTGTAAAAATACATTAGTGAAATGCGAACAAAAGCGTCTGGCAACGAAGCTGAGAATTAGATGAAACGTTAGCTATTAGCCAGGCCAAAAGCAGGCAGCAACAACAATGGCAGCAATAATGGATACATAGGTCATAATGCGAGCAGTTGAAACTGAGCCGCATCGTATTAAGTGGCGCCCCTTGGCGCGTTCAATCCATTTTCATAAGCAAAGCAAAAAGAAACATAATAATAATGGTGGAACGCAAGAGAATTGAAGAGCGAAAGCCAGATGAGATAGCAAGAGATATGAGCAAAGCTGTGTGCGAAATAACAGAGAAAACGAGAGAGATAAACTGCATGCAGTTCTCATTTTAATTGGATCTATATATACATAGCTTATAGAGTATCTAGTATCCAACAGTATTGCTGAGATTTTTCATGCAAATGAACTTTTTTTTTCGTCTTGAAAATCTTAGACAAATGAGCTGAGCAATGGCAAAAGAAATTGCAATAAAATAAAGTTGGTTTGAGCTATTAAGTTATTTATGATTTTACTTAAAAGTTAAAGCTATGCCATTAACTATGAATTTATTTCGTTTCATGTATTGTATTAAGTTTTAGATAATTTGACTCGATATGTCGGCTCAACTAAGAGCTCAACTCTTTAATGAAAGTTGACTTAAGATCAAATGGCAAATCTTTCTAAACATGTTTATGCCTGAATGTTACCGTTAACTTAAATAGCTGATAAAATGCAGCTATTGAAAATAGTATCACACTTGTTGGCTCAGCATCGATTATATAGAAAGCCACCTGATATAAGATTAAAGCTTTGCATAACAATTAATCGGGTGTCGCTTAGGATCTCAAGGGTCTTGAGACATTTCTAAACAAATATGGGAAACCTTCTTGGAAACAGCATTCAGCCTGCTCCATCTGCCATCTCCCCCCATCCCCCCTCCTGATCTTCTCTTAACATTCATTTCAATTTTAATTTACAATTATTGGTTGAGTCGGGTTGGGTTGCTGTTTGGCTGTTTGGCTGTTTGTTTATTTGGCTGGATTGGGTTTTTTGGGCTTGGAGCGCACCACGTAATGTTGGCTAAGAAGCAAACGCTGGCTGGGCCCAAAGGACGCATGACCCAATTGTGCCAAAAACTTTGCCAGCTGCGACTGAAGGGCAGATGGACTCTACTCCATGACCTATTCGTTAAAAGTACGCGGGCATTGGGGTGTGTTTGACTAGCAGATACCCGCTACAAGTCAAGAAGATCTTGTTAAATCGAAATGGAGAGCGCTGGGAATGGAGACATTTCAAGCTAAAAATCTCACAACTCTTTGGCACAGCTGAGCTGTGCTTGATGCAGCTGGCCACGCCTCCTGCTGCCAGCAACATTCATTTGAACAAGCTCCATTCGTGCTGCTCGCCCTATAGGGTATGCCAAGGAGTTGAGGGCGACGCCTACGTCGCGTGCTGAACATGGGCCAGGCGACGGCCTGTCGTGTTTTTTAGCAAACATATCATTGATATTTGCGCTGGGCATTGGCCATGTTGTTGTTGTTGCCTGCAAATGAAACTTTTGCCAGCAATTCTTGTTGTTTTTTTTTTTTTTTTTACGGCAACGACATTGAAAGTTACAAACGAGCCCTTCAACTCTGCAGGCCCCAACCCCAGTTCAGACCCCAAACGAATCTTTTTACATCGCAGTTTTCGGTTGGAAACTTTTTTTTTTTGTGTGGGTACTTGGGGCATTGCCTTAAATGCAGACACGTTCAATGGGCTTTCAATTGTAAAAAAGGTAAACAAATTAAGTAATTTATGGCAATAAACTCTCGCACTCGCTGCGAATGACAAAGCCGACTTGAGACGGGGCCAGTGCTGAAATATTTATACAAAAGTCAAAAGGCAAAATTCAAACGAAAATGTTTTCACAGATTTCTAATTACATTTAGCCTAGTTTAAATAAAGCTAACAAAATTAAATGGAAATTTCGAGTTGTATTTTAAAGCTGAGCAACAGAATTCAACTTTTGATGTAGGTAAAATATAATTAAAATATATATGAAATGCTACGTTATCAGTTTTTGATCAAGTCTTTTATTTAACGAAGAATTATTAGAATTTCTATGAAATATTTGAGTTGATGTTTAGATACTTAACTATATTGCATATAAATATTTGTTAGTAGATTTATTTTAAAGTTCTATTTAGCTGGCATTAAATATATGCCGTGGCATCACAAATAACTGTTAAGCTTCGCGCTCCATTGGCGAGATCAACCGAAAAGAAGTCATGCGCTCTCACTCTCGCTCTAAGCCAGAGTCTTAGTTTAACGAACATCGTTTGGCTAGCGATGCGATTGGCGCTAGCGCAATGAGCGTAAGCGAGCAGGTAGCCGAAATAATCTATGCAAGCGGTCTTCACATGCACACACACACACACATGCTCACTCTCAATTCACGAATTGGTGCTTTGGCGCACACAGCTTACGCATACATACAAACGACTGCATTTCAAACAGAGCAAAAACAAAACGAAAGAAAACGATTGCGAGCCGATCGCAAGCGAATTCATTGAAGAACCGCTGCCATTGGTTGCTCTCTCAGTCTGTTTCTGAAAGTGTGAGTGAAATGCGAGCATTGACAAACTCTCAGCTATTAAGTGAGAGCTCTACTGCTCTTGTCTTGCACCAGCATATACACAGTTATTTTTTTAGTCTACTTTAACTTGCGCCTTTATGCATTGGTTGCTCTCTTAGTTTTTGTTCTCAGAGAGTAAGTGAAAGACGCCTATTGGCAGGCAACGATTAACGGTTAACAATTATTTGCGAGCAAAATTGAGTGAATATTTGCAAACTTTGACTTTGACGCCGCATACAAAAGTATACAAGCAAATCAAGAAATCTCTTTAATTTTAAAGTATAAGTGACAATTAAAATGAAGTGAAATTAACACAAATGTAAGCTTGAAAAGTTCAGAATGTTTGATGTGAGTTAAATTGGAGAAATTGAGAGCTTTTACTAATTAATGCAATCTAGCTCAGATGAGTTTTTGGAATTATTTAGATTTGAGCGATTATTGCAACTTGATTATAAAAAATAGAAAGTGTATTTTATATTCTATAATATATATGTACATATGTATATAATATATTCTTCATTATAAAGATTGTTCCTATAAGAGTATTTGACTTTGTCTCATCTGAAGTTTTGTTTTTTGTACTTGTTCATTATGCTTTTATTTGTATGCCAGAGTATTGGAGGTCTACATATTCACACCATATTTTTAATTGAAATACAAATTAGCCAATGAAGCAACTTGGAGCTTAGCCTCTCACCTCGCTGGCCACACGTCAAGTGCATGTGCATTAGCCAGCTATTAAGAGTCATTTATATTTAATTACAGTTAATTAGTTCATTATGCAATTTTTATGCACTTTAAAAAAAAAATGTAAGCTCCTTAAGCCTACTTTGCCCAGCTTCTTCGTTCACTTCAATATTTGTTTGGTTTATTAAAGCTTTAAGTCGCATGTGCTCATTTTTTTTCTGTGGCATTGCATAATCTGTGTGTTTGGTGCGCTTCTTGTGATACGCATATTTGTTAACAATCGCGGCAGTCAAAATACGCACAAAACGCACACACACACACACGCACACAGTGGAACGTGGCTGAGGCTGAGGCATTTGCTCAGTTTACCACATTATTACCAGGGTGCTTGGGCATGACCCAAGGTCTGGCGCTTCCCGTTGTGGGGCTTATTACTTTGTAGTCCCTTTTGCCCGGGTAGCCAGCACGAGCGACCCGACACGCCCAGCCGCCTCTGTGCCAGGGTCGACGACGACGACGACGGAGCGAAGTTTTGTTCATTTCATTTTTGTTTTGGGTTTTGCGTATGTGGCCGCTACTTATTAAGCTGCCCTTTTCAGGCTGCAGCTGTGTGAGTGTGTGTGTGTGTGTGTGCCTGCTGTGCGTGTGTGTGTGGGGCTACGTCTGTCTGCTATAAAAACAAATTTAATTTACGTAATTTTCAGCAAATGTCTACATCAGTTTCAGTTTCAGTTTCAGTTTCAGTTGCAGCTGCCAAGACGCAAGGGAGAGAGGTAGATGGAGTGAGCGAGAGGCAGAGAGCGAGAGCGAGAGCGAGAGTGAGAGCGAGAGCGAGAGTTGTGTGCGTGTTTATAAATAAATGCAAATTTTCTGATTAATTTTTAATATGCTCATCAAATTGAAGCAAAGTTCTTTGCTGTTTTGTTCTCATGTCAATTTGCCAGCCGAACACACACACACACACACACACACACACACACACACATGCACTCGCTCGCTCTCAGCTTGTTGCCCGCATAATTCGCTGTTTATACCCTGCACCCATTGAAAATGGGAATTTAGGGTCTATTGGTTTTGTGTGAATGTATGTAATAGGCAGAGGGAGGCGTGGCAGACCTCACAAAGTATATATATTCTTGATCAGCAGAAAAAAATAAGTTGATATAGTTATCTTCGTCTGTCCGGCTGTCTGTCCGTCCGTCCGTCTGTCCGTCCGTCCGTCCGTCCGTCCGTATGAACGTCGTATTTCGGAAACTACAAAAGCTAGAGAGCTGAAATTTCACATGAACAATCGTATGCTAGTTACGCAGTATTGTTTTTTCGATAACTCATCTCATTTCCAAATTATCGATAAAAAATCGAAAATTCGTTTCCATTTTTTACGTTTTTTGGGCATAACTTCTATACCGTTTTAGCTAAAGACTTTAAATTTGCATATTTAGATAGATATTATGTATACGCAGATTATGTAATTTCATTTTGGATGCCACGCCCACTTCGTCCACAATTACAATAAACTCATTTAAAATACTAGAGACTTAAAATTCGGCAAATAGACACATTTAGATACTCTTAATCTACTCGGACATTACATGACGATCCGTCATCTAGAAAAGTTCAGCCCAACCCACCCCAAAGCCACGACAGCACGAAGAATAGTATTAGCTTCTTTGCAGTGGTCTAGGGTATCTCGCAGTCGTGCCGTCTCGACAAGAGCCTTCTTACTTGCTTTTTTGTTTTTTCTCTTTCACTTTGTTGCTTTGCTTTTTTCATACGCCCCGTTGTCCCAGCTCTTCTGCGGCATATGCTGAGGCGTTGCTCGCCTGCTTCGGCTGCCACGTATTTGCGGCACTTCCGTGCGTCATTTCGGCATTGAGCTGATGCCTCAGCTAATTGCGCTAATAGGCGACAATTTGATTTGCATGCTTCAGCTCCAATGCACTCGCGATGTGTGGAGCATATTCGGATTTCTATTGGCATACAAGAGGCGATAGCTGAGCGTATTCATTATTGCTGCTTCTTTTAGAAAGAGAGAGAGAGAGAGCGTGTGTGTGTGTGTGTGTGTGTGTGTGTCTGTCATCAATGTTCTTGCACAATGCAACACTTAGAGGCATGTTAAGTCGCCTCGGCAGCTGGCACTTTTGCGCTTCATTGTCCACTTCTTCTGTTTGCTCGCCAGTCCTTACGCACTTGTCGCAATTTTCCATTCATTTCTTTCTGTTTCGCATCGCTCTCTCTCCCTCTCTCTCTCTCGCTCTTCCCACTCATGCGAACAAACATCAATTATGCAGAGCAACAATTCCTCTTGGCGTCAGTCAACAGAGGCTTTTACCACATCTACAATCGCATCTAACGGCTCGACCAGCCAGCCCACCCAGCCCAGCCAGCCGGCCACGCCCACTCTGCTGCGCTGTCCATCAGTGGGCAAACGCTGTTTGTGTGTTTCTTTCATTTGTGCGACGCCTAATCTCGGGCTTTTGTTGCTGTTGTTGCTCTTGTTTGCTTGGCCGTTGCCTTGGCGCTAATTTCCATGCATTGCATTGTTGTCCATCGTTGTTGTTGTTGTTGCATCCTGTGGCCCGCAACACGTTTTCCTTTTGCTCTTATCCTCCTGTTGTCGTCGTCGTCGTTGTTGTTGCTGTTGTTGTTATGCAGCGACGCCATTTTAAATTTGCATTTGCTTAGCTCTTGCCACTGCTGCGGCTGCCGTTGCGGCTGCTGCTGCTGGCAGCGCTTAAAATTGCGCGCAACATCAATTTAATAATAATACGGGGAAAAAAAAAGGAAAATATAAAATGAAAAATATATATAAAGACATAGTATATACATGTGAAGTGAGAGCGGCACGACTCATACATACCCTATAGCTGTCGATTAGCTGAGCATTTGGCAGATAGACGAATGATCTATGTATATCGATATTAATCGAGCAGTTTTATCGTTTCGATTTGGCAAATATTAGCCGAGTATTTAGTTGGTATTCGAAGCATATCGAGGCAATGTTTACGAACGAACTATGCATATCGATATTAATCGAGCAGGTTTATCGTTTCGATTTGGCAAATATTTAATTTATTTTTTATAAATTAAGGAACGATCTATGCATAACGATATTAATCTATATTTATCATTCCGATTCGGCAAATATTAGCTGATTATTTAGGTAAATGAAACATATCGATATTAATCGAACATGTTTATCGTTTCGATTAAGCAAATATTAGCCGAGTATTTAGTTGGTATTCGAAGCATATCGAGGCAATGTTTACGAACGATTTATGCATATCGATAATAATCGATATTTATCGTTTCCATTTGCCAAATAGGCACAAGATCTACTTTAGGCGAATAGAGCTGTGTAGATATATTTATGTAAGAGCTTTCGATAGTTTTTTCAATTTGATTAACATATCTTATAAATATTATGAAGCAGGGAGCAAAAAGATCTTTAGGCAATCTGATGCCAGACATTCAGCTCGTCAATCTACCTCATGCTTAGACATACAAAATCGCTCGAGAGCATGTTAAATCTGCAACCTTACAGACGGCAGAAACAATCATAAAAAAAAAATAACAACGCAAATGTCGCCGACGACTGTCGCGCAACAATAACAAAAAATAAAAAACAGCATAAAAATTATACATGCATAAAATAAATAAATAAAAAAAAAAATGCTGTAAAAAAGTTGTCGCTTGCCACTTTGCACCGCATTTTGTGCAACAACAACAACAATTTTATCATAAAAAATCATATAAAAGTTTATTTATTTCCTCTTTTTTTTTTGTTTGCAAAGTTTGCTCGAGTCGCGGATTACCCTGTATTAAATTGCAGCTAAACTTTAGAGTAACAAACTTAAAGTTAGGCAAAATAAACAAAAATTTTTTTATTTTTCTTTAAATATTTATATTATTAAATATATGTATATTATTATAAATATATACTTATTTTATTTATTTTTATTTATTAGTATATACTTATTTTATATTTTGTATTTAATAAAAAAAAGTTTTTTTTATGTTAAGTAAAAAAATATATAAAAAAAATTATATATACATATTTTTTTATATTAAATAAAAATATATTTTTCATCAATATATATATTATTTAGATGCCATCACATAAAAAACTACAATTTTAGCACAGCTCTAAAAGTGCACATTTCCCGCCTCAAATTATCACCTGTATATACCTTTGGTAGATACCCTTTAGAAAGCGAGTTTGCCAGCAAAAATTCAACAGCAACAACAATAATTGTTCGTGTCAGTTGCTAATTAAGTCATTTACCTAACGTTAGTCAGATAATTATGCAGTTGAACAATAATTGTGATACTAAGAGATGACATAACGGGGCATAGAGTTGATAATAATAATAATGAGTTGCACGAGTAAGCCATGTGGCTCCATTGTGGTGCAATGTTATCCATAAATTAGTTTGAGTAGAGAAAGGAAGCGAATAGAGAAGTGCTTGCTAATTGAAATTGTGTTTTGCTAAAGCTGCAGCGCGAAGGGTGAGAGAGAGAGAAGGAGAGGGAAAGAGCGAGACTGAAGTGAGATATTTTGAGAGCAGTTGCAGCAGAGCTATTCTAGAAAGGTTTAACTCTAGAGAGAAGCTGAAGAGGAGTGCTGACTTCAGAGAGCACTGATCAGCGCTCGCAAATAACTGCTGACCGTTAATCGTTGCCTGCCAATAGGCGTCTTTCACTCACACTCTGAGAACAACAACTCAGAGAGCAACCAATGGCAACGTTTCTTCAATGAGTTCGTTTGCGATCGGCTCGCAATCGTTTTCTTTCGTTTTGTTTTGGTCTGTTTGAAATGCAGTCGTTTGTATGTATGCGTAAGCTGTGTGTGCCAAACACACCAATTCGTGAGTTGAGAGTGAGCATGTGTGTGTGTGTGTGTGTGCATGTGAAGACCGTTTGCATATAATCTTTCTGCTGCCTCTTCGCTTACGCTCATTGTGCTAGCGCCAATCGCATCGCTAGCCAAACGATGTTCGTTAAACGAGCATCACGCGAATAGTTGAACTCGTGGCGCTCAACTGAAAACGAAATGTTCCGAAGGCTTTTGCTTAGAGCGCGAGCGAGAGAGCATGAGTATGTGCGGCTGATCTCGCGAGCAGAGCGTAAGTAACAAAACGGTTAACCGCTATTTGCGAGCTACGCCAATGATGAAAGGTGAGGAAAAGAAGAACAACAAAAATAATAATAAAATGAACCAATGAAAGACAATTAGAGAATAATATTTTTGCTTTGCCTAACGCTGCTTCGCTTTAGCTTTATCTATTTTTAAGGCAGTTGTATTGGGAAACAGAGAAGTAAAGTGAGAGAATGAGACAGAAGAGCAGCTTGTGATGCAGCTATGGTTTCATTAACTTTTCCCTCTTGCCTTCTTTCGCACTGCGCTGTCGAATGCTACGCGTGCGCATTTAGCTCTGCTTTCAATTGCAAATGCTGCCGCTGCCGCTGTTGCTGTTGACTGGCTGAGAGGACATTTGCTGCTTTAAAACAATAAGGAAAAAATAAGATTGAAGAAGAATACTTTTGTGACGTCAGCGCAGCGGAAGAGTTGCTGTGCGATTGCCGTGCCGACTGTTTGTTGATTGCTGCCCCAGTGACCCACTTGGTTGGTAACGTGCTGCGGCCTGGCCCTGCCCTGCCCTGCCCTGCTCTGGCCCCGTGGCAGCTGCAAGACAATTGCAACAAAGACGAGAGAAGCCGCTGTCGCCACAGTTGCCATTTAAATGTAAAACAGATTTGCCACGCAACGTTTTGGGGCTGGGCGCCAAAGTCAAAGGACTGGGCGCTAGCTAGCCAGCGGGAGGAGTGAGGAAGAGAGGACGAGAGAGACAGAGAGAGAGAGAGAGCTGACGATTCGTAATTGCTTTCAGGCCTGCGCATTGCACGGCATTCGCTCAATTTCGTGGTGAGTTTCGAAAGCTTTGGCGCCAAAGAGAAATAGCGCTCTTGAGCTAAGAGAAATGCACACGAGAGCAGACAGACAGACGGGGAGACGGGCAGACGGGCTGGCAGTCGCTGCTATGGCCCACGCGTAGGCAGATTTCCGCTTTATTTGCTAATTAAACAAACACTTTGCGAACAAATTCGACAACTTGAAGAAACTGCAAGCAGGCTCAATGCTCCAAGTGGGGCATCTGCTTAAATCTGTTGAAATTCTTGAGCTACACATTTTCATTTTCCCCCCTTTTTTTTTTTGCCTTTGCTTTAACTGCCTGAAGCTTAATTGCCTGACGAATTGAGCCATAACGGGTATATAGTGCGTTGAGTGCTTAAACAGCCAGCGAATGGAAGAGAGTGAGAGAGAGAGTGAGTGAGAGAGGGAGGGCAGAGGGCGCAGTGACAGAGAGCGAGAAAGGTGCTGCATGAGCCTGGATGAATGAGCGAGATAGTTTGACGCCCTCTTTGGTTCCATATCATTATGACAAATTCCTCTTTAAAGTTGAAACAAGTTGAAAGTTAAAGTTTGCTGCCAAAAGTTTGCTCTGCCGCCACCAGGTTTATGAAATATCTTTGCCGGCTGAAAGACTGCGCAGTGGACTGAATGCTAACTGCTAGAACTGTATTATATATATATAAATATATATATTATATATATTACAACTGGGAAAATATAAATATCCCAGTGTATGATGAAAGTATGGTACTTAATTGTTATCGATTAATTTTCAATCATAGTTTTTGTTTGCTTCTGTAAATATCTGTACCTTTAGATAACAATGAATAACTAATGTTAAATTATTTTACAGAATTATGTTATTTCCAGTAAAAATATTTGTTATCGATATTAATTTTATCATATTTATATAAGCAATTGCTGACTTTTGCAGTCAGGAGTGTCTGTTCATTACAGAAGTTTAAGTATTTTGATATATTTCAGTCAAACACTCTAGATTACTGTTATCGATAAACCTTTCTGTTATCGATCAATATTTATATACACGTTTATTTGAACAGAAGTGTCTGTTCTTTCTAGAAATTTAATTATTTTGATATATTTCAGTCAAACACTATAGATTACTGTTATCGATAAACATTTCTGCTATCGATAAACATGTATATACACGTTTATTTGGAGAGAAGTGTCTGTTCTTTCCAGATGTTTAAGTATTTTGATATATTTCAGGCAAACACTTTTGATTACTGTTATCGATAAACATTTATTTATATACACGTTTAGTTGGACATAAATGATCTATTGATAATTCGATAATTCATTGGAATTCATTGTACCTACCGCTCGATAAACTAGTCTATATATGAAACTAACGAGCTTGCTGTTCTCGACATTAAAAATACCATATTCACTGAAGTTATCGAAAATGTTTTCAGCCTACTTTGTGTTTTATTATTTCTTGTTTAGTTTCTGATCAATAGCTCGTTAAATAGATTACCATACAATAGATTACATAAACGCGTCGTATATAGTTTTCTACTTAGACTATATATGACTGTTATCGATAACATTTCAAACATATATATTTTATTATAATTACATTGAATATTCGATAAATATTGCCGACGAAAATTGACTCTGTTCTTTCATTAGCTATTGCAGAAATTCCACTATTCGAAGTTATCGATAACAAGGAATGCATATATTTTAATATATTGATATATCATTCTCGATAAACATGCTGTTCATATTGATATATTAAATTGATAATGAATGGAGATATTGAATACATGTAAATCGATTTGCTTTGTCAGCAATCGTAAGCTATCTATGTTGTTATCGATAACATTTGGTCGTTAGTTCAAGTTCAAACCTGTTTTCATTCCATTAATTATGGAGCGTTACATGATTGTCATTGAGCAAACATTTGTCGATAAGTGAGCAATCGATTGCAATAGAAATGCCATCAAGTGGCAACTCCATCAAAGCAACCGCATACAAATATGGCCAGATAGTGTTGCAACATGCTGTTATCTTTCGCCTCACGCCGACTTCCTATTGCTGCTGTTGTTTGTCATTCGAGTTGTTGTTCGAGTTGTTGTTCGAGTTGTTGTTGCTGCTGTTGCTATTGGCAAACTGTTTGTTTATTTAAAGCAATTGAAAATTAATTAATTTACTTACGTAACCGAAACTGACACAAAACAAATAAATGCACACAGCACACAGTAGTTGATTGTCGTTGTTGCTGTCAGCTGGGCACAAACACACATTATATATATACATATATATATATACATATATATATATTTGTATATGTATATATATATATAGACAGACTGAGCGACGTCTGGCTGGCAATGACAATGACAACGAGGCGTTCAGCTTGAAGTTTTGCTGCATCAAACAAACAAACAAAACAACAGACGGCTGGTGGGCGTGGCTGGCGCTTGTCCTTAAATTATAATAAAGCAAGGCCAGCAGCAGCAGCAGCAGGAGTAGCAGCAACAATTGCAACAGCAGCTGCCGCATTAGCTGCAAAACGAAGTTGGAAAATGATGCGTCAACTGAAAAGTTGCCAGTAAATGTTGTTGTTGTTGTAGTAGTTGTTGTTAGTGAAGCTGCTATAAATTTATTGCTTGCAATTGTTAGAGTCAAAGTTGCTGCTCCTGCTGCTCCTGCTGCTCCTGCTGCTCCTGCTCTTCAGCTGCTCTTGCTCTTGCTGCTGCTCTTGCTCTTGCTCCTGTTCCTGCTCTTGCTCCTGCTGCTCCTGCTGCAGGTATGCCTGCTTACCTCCCTAGCCTTTGCTCGCTGCAGCTGACGTGCGTCAAATCGAATGAAAACATTATAAAGTCTAAGCTATATTATATACATATATATACATATATATATATAGCTAGAGCAACTGTAATAATTTTGTTGCTGTGGCACTTTGCACTTGCTCGCTGACCAAAACACACAAATGAAATTTGTTAGACGCAAGCTGTGTGTGTGTGTGTGTGTGTGTGTGTGTGTGTGTGTGAGTTTTGGCAGCCTCGTCTCGTTCTGTCTCTGCACCGGCCGCCCACTGGCACTCCCTCCTCCCTCGGTGGCTCTTTCTGTTCTTGGCACCCTCGCACGCTTTGTGTGTGCGCAATCATAAATTTTTGCATTATGAAATTAAAATTAAGAACGCAAAATGCCTTAAAAAAGGCGAGTGCAAACTTTTGAAATTCTGTTGGCTCTCGGCCAACAATTGACAGCAAATTTAATTCCCACAACAACACCGACAACACCGACAACACCGACAGCAACAACAGCAACAACAGCAACACGAAGTAGCTGCAGCATTTGCATATTTCCAGTAGTAAATTAGATTTTTGCTTTCATCTTCGAAAGTTTCGCCCAAATGTAGGCAACGTTTTTTTTCTTTCCTGCTCGACTTTTCATTGCTCGTGCTCGAGTCCAAGGAATTTAATTTCTCAAGCAAAGTATGTTAATTGTGTGCCTGAACTTTAAGCAAACAAATTGTCAAAAGCTGCTAGAATTTTAAAATATATACATGATATTATATGATATATATATATATATATAGATCTCCATTGCAAAATTTAACTTCAGCAAGTAGAACTCATTCGCTTAAATTCGCCAGCAATAACTCAATATGCCAGCCGTTGTGAGAGAGCAGAGAAAATTATAATGTTTTTTTGCCTTGATTTCAATAGATTTTTCAAACTTCAGTTGATCAAGTTGTAAAAAAAAAAACCAACTGCAGGAGAGGAACTAACTGCTCGGCAAGGGCAGCCAAAACAGGCCAGCGGGCAGGCAGCCAAAGGCAAAAGCAATGTCAACAACAGCAGCGGGAGCAGCAGAAGCAAGCAGTTCTGCCAGCAACAACATCAATTGCTGCCAAATGTTGCCAGCAACTATGTTGCTGGCGTGTGGGTGGGCCATGTGTGGGGCCAACAGCAACAAAGCGTCGCAGTGAAACAATAGATAATGATGACACGTCAGCTTTTGTCATGTGACAATAAGCACAGCAATAGCAGCAAACACAATAACAGCAGCAGCAGCAGCAGCAGCAACAACATGCAAAGCTACTCGATGTCAGTTGTCAGCAGCAAAGGCGCGCAAAGTAACAACTTGAATGAAGCCGATGAAGTGGCGCTACCTAGCTCACTCACACACATGCAAAAAGTAGAAAGAGAGAGAGAGAGAGAGAGAAGTAGCTGCTGCTCGCTGTTTGTGTCTAACCTGCTCTGACAACAACAGCAGTAGCTACAAGCACAACAGCAACAGCAACAACGACAATGGCAGCGTCTTTGTTAACTGACAGCAGCAACAGCAGCAACAACAGCAACAACAGCAACAGCAACAACAGCAACAACAGCAACAGCAACAACAGCAGTCAGGCAGCCAGCCAACGATTCGCAGCCAGCTAGTCAGCCAGGTAAAGGCAATGGGCAATGAAAGAGATCTGCGTGTGTGTGTGCGTGTGTGTCTGTCTGGAGCAGCGCTTGGCGTTTTGGCGGTTTTGGCATGCGGCGCCAACTGCTGCGGAAGTCAATGTAAAGTAACGGAAAAGCAGCCGCAAATACTCAAGCATGCAGACACATGAAGACACACACGCACACATGTATGCATGCATGTGCAAATACACGTGCAAACACAGGTGTACGTGTACACAATAGACAACATTCACTGGCACAGGCGACAAAAGTGTCGAGCGCCATATAGTCTTGATTGAACGAGTATATTAAATGCATAGCTGCCAAATGAGAGTTAAATGTTTTGCTATTTGCGTTCCATGCGCGAGATCAGCCGAACAGAATAATGCGTTCTCGCTTACGCTCTAGGCAAGAGCCTTCGGCTGTTCGTTTTCGATTGAGCGCCACGAGTTGAACTATTCGTGTGATGCTCATTTAACGAACATCGTTTGGCTAGCGATGCGATTGGCGCTAGCACAATGAGCGTAAGCGAGCAGGTAGCAGAGAGATTACATGCAAACGGCACACACACACATGCTCACTCTCAATTCACGAATTGGTGTGTTTGGCGCACACAGCTTACGCATACATACAAACGTCTGCCTTTCAAACAGAGCAAAAACAAAACGAAAGAAAACGATTGTGAGCCGATCGCAAACGAACTCATTGAAGAAACGTTGCCATTGGTTGCTCTCTGAGTTGTTGTTCTCAGAGAGTAAGCGAAAGACGCCTATTGGCAGGCAACAATTAACGGTTAATTGCGAGCTATGATTTATATGCTTGCATTTATGTATGTTTATATGTGTTGGGTGCTCTCTGCAAGCCTATTAGAAAGACTCTTGACTAGAGAGCAACTTTCGTGCTTTGTTTCGCTCAATCTTTATGCATAGCTGTAGCATAGTTTATCTATGTATGTGTATATATACAGATCTCTCTCACTTTTGTCGCCTGTTGTGGTGTGTGTGCGGCTCGAGTCACGAACTGATTTGGCAGAGTTTTTGGTTGTGGTTCGTTTGTTCGCTGGGGCAGCTGGTTTGATGTCTGGCTAGCGCTATTCACTACTCACTACTCACTCACTCACTTGCCACACTCAGAATTCATTTCTATTCGTTTGCTGCTGTTGTTGTTGTTGGCTTTTTAATTTGGTTTGCTGCCTTCTTGGCTTTTAGTTCAGCTTGAAATGAGCTGAAACTAAAGTCGAGTCGAGTCGAGTCAAGTTGAGTTGGCCTCGGCCTCATCTAGTCGCTGACTGTCGACAGTTGGCCGTACGTGACCCACTGTTTGCTGGGCTCCAGTTCCGAGCGCCTCTTTAGTTCCAACTTTTAGTTCACAAGTTTCGCTCTCTGACATTTGACGTTCCGCATTTCATTTCAGTTCGTTTTCGTTTTCGGTTTTTTTGTTCCCTCTTTTTTTTTTTTTTTTTTTTGTTGTATTTTCTTTGCCATGGTGCGTGCCTCAATTGTCGCTGGCGTTGCCAAGTTTTGGTGCGTGTGTAAAGAAAACTATGGCAAAGCAACGCACACACACGCACTCTCTCTCTCTCTCTCGCTCACACACACAAATATACATAGATTCATACAGCTGAACAAAGCGAAGTCAATTTAATTTATTTTGTCACTTTTGTTGTTTGGCAATTTGTTGTTGTTGTCATCAACATCTGTGTGCGTGTGTGTGTGTGTGCCATTGACTTATTACACACTTCTGTAATGGTAAGCCCCCCCTCCCTCCCTCCTTAACATTCTGCTCAGACCCCAATCGTTGTTTGTCCTTTGTTTTCAATTTGCTGACGCATTTAAATTTCTATTTGCGCTGGCATCGATGCCAATTGCTGCTTCTGCGGCTGAGTTGCCAACGTAATTGAGTCGACCCCAACACTCACACACACACACACACACACATAGAGCATACTCTTTAGCTGGCAATTTGGACATAACGTCAACTGGAGCGCAGCTGCCATTCAGGCTGCATCCATTTGAATTGACGTCAAGGCATTTGCGCAAAGGATTTGTCTCGTCCTCCACATTAGCTCGGCATCGGCAGCTAGGAAACCGTTTGCATTGAGCCTCCGTTGAGCTGCTCAACTTAAATCCGAGCAGAAATTCATACAGTTTTTCCTCTGGCAAATAAGCCAATTAATGACGGTGTGGGTGGGTGTGGGTGTGGGCTAAGAGGCTGGCAAAGTTCCCACTGTGTGTGGTTCACTGAGGGGTGCGGTTTCCTCGAATGGTTCTAATGAACTAGTTCTTTTTGATTTGACTTAAGCCGTAAGCCTTTTACACTTTTAATTGGTTGAAAATTTGCTGCCTTGGTTCATCTTTTTGAATGCAGTTTTAAACTCATATTTGGCACTAGTTCCGGTTCCGAATTGAGCTTGTACTCTCTAAATGAATTGTGAGTAAATTTTGTATGTTCAAAATGAATACATTTAAATAAATTACAATTCCGCTCAGTTGCCATTACAGGTTCTGGTTCCGGTTCCGGTTCCTGTTCCGGTTCCATTGTTCATAATTGCATGCAAGTAAATTGTATATATGCTAATTCATTTGATTTTAAGAACTTTAAATTTTTCGGTGCTGGTTCCGGTTTTGATTCTAGTTCTTTTACTGATATAGAGGTGAATTGTGAAAAACAAAAATCATTTCGCTTCTGGTTCCGATTCCCATTTGGCTAATTGTATGCAAGTGAGTTCTTTATAATTGACATTGTTCAGTACTGGCTCCAATTATCATTTATCTTTTATGGTTCCGGTTCTGGCACTGGTTCAGGTTCTCTTATTAATATAAGAGCTGAATTCTGTATTTGAAAGTTAATATCTTTCATTGCAAAAATTCAATTTTTAGTTCCAGTTCCAGTTCCAGTTCCAGTTCCGGTTCCGGTTCCGGTTCTGGTTCCGGTTCCAAGTCTATAACTGCTGAATTTTAAAACGTATCTACTTTTGCACATGACACTTAATTTGATTTCGGTTCCAGTTCCAGTTCCAGTTCAGCTTGGGCTTTCAACTCCAGTATCAATCCGTTCACTTGCAATTTCGTAGGCCTCCCGCCTTGGACCCATCGACAAAGCATTACAAAGAGCTGATTCAATGATAAACGATGTTCCACAACACAGCTAAGCCGTGCATAATTTGCTCTGCTTAGTAGTTGGGCTCGCAGCACTTGATTAATCACAGCAATTGCTAAATGCTTCTCGCTTGGTTTCACTTGAGTATGGAAAATAAAATGAAAATCAAGAAGGGAAAACAACTAACAGTAGCGGAGGACGCACAGCTGGCGCTTCAGAGTTGTTGTCGCCCTTTTTTAAGGAGCTGCTGCTGAAGATAATCCGCGTTCATCATGTCCTTGGCCAACATAAAACGCTTGAAATGAATGAGCGAAATTAAGCGAATGGCAGGCCATGGGCGGTGGGCGTGGCCAGTTGACACAGTGGCTGGTCAGTGGCGCAACCGGAGCGCGTTGCATTAATGCAAAGTTTAAGTGTTGCAAATGACGTTGATAATGGCCAAAACGTTGCAGGGTGGCGGGTAGGAACGAGTGGCAATGGAACAGCAGCTGAAAGCTGCACAGATGGTAAGTTGCTGCTGCGAGTCCTTGTTGTCCTTGCTGTCCTTGCTGCTCTGCGCTTAATATGTAATTTATAATTTTGATTGCGCTGCCGACGTCGCTGCCGACGTCGCCGTCTCAGTCGCTGCACTTAATCCGAGCAGATAAATGTGTTCGCTTATTAATAATATGCGGTTGCCGGACTGCACACAGACTCATGCCTGAGTGTTGGCATTAGCGAGACATGGGGCGTGGGGTGCGCGGGGGTGCGCGGGGCGTGGCTGGTTGGGCGTGAGATATTAATGATGCGTAATTTATGAAAATTCTACAATTGCCGAGCGTTGCCTAGGGCGGCGGACACGCCCATCACCATGGCTGCAGCCAAACAAATTATAGACAGACCAAGACTCCCAACCCCTACTCCTACCCCTACCACAACCCCAACCCCTTCCGGCAGCAGCGGCTGCTGTTAGGCAAATGCCTTTCAGCTGCCTTTGCTTTCTTAGCCAAAACTTTATATGAAGAAAGTTTGGCGCAGCCGTCGACAATGGCAAGGGGGTGACGCTGGACGGAGGGGCGGGCTGTCTGGCTGTCTGGCTGAATGCAAAGCGGATGCGTGGGCAAGACAAGGCAAGGCAAGGCAACAGTTTATAAACAGGCGTCGCGACGTCGTCTATGAAAAGCTTGACACACAAAAATTAATTTAAATTACATATTTGCACAAAACACTCTGAACTGCAGTGGGCGTGCCAGATGTGCGAATGTGGGCGGCGAGGCATGGCTGGGAGGCAGCTCTAAGCTCATCCCAGAGGCCAGCTCCAGAGCATGCCCATACCCCAAACTACACGCTCGTTATCGTTGTTAACTGCTGCTGCTGCTGCTGTTGTTGTTGTTGTTTGCCAAAAATAAAAATAAAAAAAACCTCAAATTATACAAATTTACGATGTTTCGTTGAGCGCGCTCTGCCAAAAGCCAGCAACAGCAACAGCAACAACAACGGAAGCAGCAAAAGCAACAACAAAAAATTGCGCCACGCATAGCAGCAGCAGCAGCAGGAGCAGCAGCAGCAGGAGGAGCAGCAGGAGCAGCAGCAGAGCCAAAAAATACAAATATAAATGAATTTTTCATGAGCTCTAGTCGCAATTTCAATGCTCTGCCATAAACAGAGAAGAGATGGAACGAGAGAGAGAGAGAGAGAGAGAGAGAGAGAGAGAGAGAGAGAAGAGAGAGAGAGAGAGAGAGCGCTGCCCATCGAGAGCTGAGTGGAAACAAGACAGGTAATTGGTTTGCTGAAATATACAATTTCTATGCAAAAATATGTGAGTGGAGTTTACCAGTAAAACGTTCAAGAAGAATGCATAAGAAAGGGAATAAAGAAGGCTACAATAAAGAAGGAATAGAAGAAAGACGAAAAGGGCAAAAGGAGAGAGGACTCAAAGAGGAAGAAACAGACGAAAATTACAAAAAGAGAGAGTTTTTGGGTGAGAAAGAGGGAGAAAGAGAGAGAGAGAGAGAAAGGGAGAGGCAGAGAGAGTGAGACAGTGAGAGAGGAAGAGAGTGAGATAGAGGGAGAGGCAGAGAGGGATTGAAAGCGAGAGAGAGAGAGAGAGAGAGAGAGAGAGAGGGAGATGGAGGGAGAGAGAGAGGGAGAGGCAGAGAGGGAGAGGCAGAGAGGCATAGAATGAGAGAGAGAAAGAGGCAGCGAGTGAGAGAGGGAGAGAAAGATAAGATTGTTATATAAAGAGAGAATAAGAGGATGACAATGAGTAAGGCAGAGAACGACAGAGAGCGGAGAATTGAGAGAAATAGAAATAATAGAAACAGAGTACAAGATATGTAGAGAAAGTGGGACAGAGATCTCGAGATCTCTCTTGAGATACAGAGAGAGAGGGAGAGAGGGAGAGAGGGAGAGACAGAGAGAGAGAAAGACCGAGAGAGAGAGAGAGAGAAAGGACGAGTGGGAGGGAGATATAGTGAGTGACAGAGAGAGAGAGAGAGAGAGGCAGATAAAGCGATCGTATGGATAAAAACATATAAAGATAAAGAAGCATAGAGAGAGTGTGTGAGTAACTGAAGGATAGAGTGAGATAGGAAGAGAGGTAGAGAGCGAGGCAGTGAGTGAGAGTGAGACAAATAGAGATAAAGAGACTCAACATACAGAGAAAGTAACTGAAGGATAAAGTTAAAGCGAGAGAGAGAGAGTGAGCGACAAAGAGAGACAAATAGAGATTATAAATAGAGATCATTAGAGGTCAGGCAGCTGCCATTTTCGCTGTGTAGCGATGAAGCGCACATTTCTCTCATTTGACCTATAACTGTTAAGCAACCTGTTGAGGCATCGCCCTGTATAAAGATTCATTTAAAAGTTTGAAGAATTCTCTGTCGAATGCCTTTTAAATTTCCAAAATATCTTACTTGGTTCAAAAGTTATGATTTTTGCAACGCAAAATGAGCAAAGGCCCCACTGTGCGACGCGTCGTAGGGCGCATTAAACAAAAGCCAAAGCCCAAACTTTTGTAGCGGAAAACGGAAATGTTTTACATGCATGCAGCGCTGGCGCTGGCGATGGCGTTGGCGATGGCCAACAAAGCCGGAGGGGAGTGGCTGTTGAGGGGATGGAGGTGTCAGGTGTGGCAATGGGGGGAAGGTGCTAGGCTTTGGCTTTAGCGGGGCGCAATGCGGCGATTGAGGTGTCTGCTGATGTTGATGCTGCCTGTTGTTGTGGTGTAGGCAGTGACACGAACACACACAGACACGCACACACACAGACACACAGATGCATGTATATATAGTGTAAGCAAACTCGTGTCAGTTGCGTAATTTTTCTTAACAAGCGCCGCCGCAGCGTATGCAACGCTGAAACATCTTCTTCGACGCGCCACAGACTTGCCTCCATTGCTGTGGTTGACTCTGCATCTGTCTCGCTCTCTCTCTCTCTGTCTCTCTTTGTGTGTTTGTTTCAGCTGAGCTTAATTAGTAATTGTGTTCAGAAGACGCCAACACACACACACACACACACGCATGTGCACTTTTCTTTTCCTTTTCAGCATATAAATCGCAGTTTCTGCTTTCGTCTTGCTTTTCTCGTGCCGAGACAAACAACTGTACAACGCAAATGTTGCCAACCGCAACAAACGTGCGCAGCGCCGCGTTGCCAACTTTATGGCAGCAACAATAATGCGTTCGAAATTTGATAACATAATCCACAAATTGCTTTCAACTCGAACTCTCACTCTCGCTGCCTCTCTGTCCCTCTCTCTAGCTCTCTTCGCTCTCTCTTTATCTAGCTGCCTCTCGCTTAAGCCAATTGCCTGCGGCCAATGCGCCAGTTAATTAGCTCATAAAATATGCACACTGGCTAAGGATTCGCACCTTGGGCCAGAAAAGGTGAACTGTTGTTGCCAATGTATCCGCCTTCTGGCTAAATTAAATAATTGAGTGCCAAAGCAACAACAACAACAACAACAAAGCGTAATAGAAAAGAAAGCAAAATACAATAAAAAGTGAAATATTAATTGCTTGAGACGCAGAGTCGCAACTTGTATGCCCTATAAATGAGTTGGATGTGTCTATATGTGTATAATAGGCATAAGAAGGCGTGGCCATGCCTATAAACTAAATCATTAATATATCTATTAATATATTTTAACTAATTCCAATACAATCTCGAAATTTATGTTAAAAAAAAAAAACATAAATTCACTAAGTATTAAATATTTTAAAATTTTAGTTAGTTGCTTATCGATTTAAATCGATTCAAAGGTTCAAGTTTTGGAATAAAATCTGAGCAACATCTTAGAAACTAGTTGAAGATGAAATGTATTTCACTTTGCAACAAACGCAACTAGTTGCTGTGCATATACCCCACTGCATAGCAAAGCTAGGGTATCAAAGAAAGGGGCAAAGGAAGAACTGAAAATCAAGTTTCGGCTGTTGTTGCTGCTGGTGTTTGTTGTTCGTGTTGTTGTCGTTGTCTTTGGCCATGTATTGCAGATGAGCGTATCTGAAGTTTATGAACTTTGTAATTACACACTTTATTAATTTATGCGCTGCGGGGGCAGGATGAGGAGTGGGGGCGAGTGGGGTGGGCGTTGGCAAAGCAAAACTTGCGGCTCAGCCAAGGGCAACCAAAAATAAGGCGCATAATAAAAGAAAATAAATTCGAGATGAGACAGAGAATAGCTGCAGAGAAAGAGAAAGAGCAAAGGAAAGACAGAGCGAGAGAGAGAGAGAGAGAGCGTGAGACATTTGAAATTCAGGAACAACATATTAGGAGCAGCACAATAAATGTGCAGGATGTTAAGGACGGATGCTGGGGTTACAGACCGAACAATAAAAGAGGAAGAGGAAGAGAAAGAAAAGCAAAACAAAGGACGAACAAAAATGATGACAGGCAGGACTCGCCAGATAAATCTTATAAATTAGGCAGATTTTTTGCGAAATTAACCTTAATGAATGAAATTTCCAGAGAACAAAATAATAAAAGCGAAGGAAAACAAAAATAAATATAAATACAAATATATTTATTTGCTTAGATTAGAAAAGCAAAAGTTAAAAAAAAAAAAAAATTAATTAAAGTTCGGCCTGAATTCAAAAACATTTCTGAGAGCAGTTCTCACGAAATTCCAATTCCAAGTTGAAGCTAAGCCCTGAGCTGAGCTAAACAGATCTGCAGCTACTCAGACCGTATCTCACAACTGTTCAGGGTTAATTAGCCAAGTGTGGGGGGAAAAAATCAACTTTTACGAACTTTAAAGGGCTCGACGGATTATATTGAGCTGAGTAGGGCCGAGTCCGGAATTATCAGGCTTAACATAAACTGCTCAACTTTTTGTGATGTGTAATTTTGTGTTATATAACAATATAAATATATATGTATAGATATATTTATATATTTGAGCTGTTTATGGATACTCACTTTAGCTGTAATTGCAATGCTCTCAGCTGGGTCTAGCGCAGCATTAACTCTAGCCCTACATAATATAGAGCTGCAAGAAAGCAAAAAAAAAAAAGCGCCGTTCGAATTAATAATGCGCAAAGTGCGTTGATTGGCTAGCAGTCGAAGAGTCTTGAGTGAATGAGTGAGCTCGTATATGACTCAACAAAACAAACACGAATTGTAAGAGAGAGAGAGAGAGCGCATGTAAATAAGTAGCCCGCGCACACAAGTAAACAAATGCATATACATGTAACAAGGCACTGCAAGTGTATGTGTGTGCATGCCCGTCGCGAAATCGTATTTTTCATTCGCATCAACGCTTCAAGAATACTCTTTCCGCAAATAATTAAGAAACTGCAAACATGCACTTGGCAAACGCTTTCAACAGTTCGCTATACTCTTTATTCGGAAGGGAAGTAACGGGATCGGCGAAAAGAGATTTCAAACGCTACAGGCTTGTGTGAGACAGCGCTGTGAATGTGAGTGGGAGAGGGAAGGCAGTGCATGTAGAGATCCGTTCGTTTCGTTTCTGCGCTGCGTAGTAGCATTATAAAGAGCATGCATGCATCTCCTCTCGCTCACACTGTCACCCACTCGCTCTTCAAGCTAAATGTGCTGTGGAGTATGTATGTATGTATGTATGTATAAATAAAACGGCTTTTATTATGCTTATGCATTGCTCGTTGGCTTCTGCTTCAATTTCTTTTTATTCGAATTCGTTCTCTGCTTAACCTCAAATTATTTTCTACATATGACAAATTTGTGTATTTAAAGCATTATCAATAGAGTTTGATTTACTTCTTTATTCTCATTTTTTTTTGTAGTGAATTGCACTTAGCTTAAGGCGCTGCAATAAAACTCTTTTCATTTGGACAGGCAAGTAGATAAAATGAACTTTATACATATATGCATACGCTACTCTCCCCTCTCACTTGCTCTTTCTCACTCTGTCTCTTGCTGCATCTGTCTACAGTTTGATATTTGCAATTAAGATACTGTCATTTATTCACCTAGTCAAATTTGCACTTTGCAGTTATTTAAAATTCAAATATTCATGATATATGGCCAAACAATTGACTTTGCTCAAGAAAATATTCGTCTATTTTTAGGTTATTTTTTTATTTCTTTTCTCTTTTTGTGCTTGAGGCTTGAAATGTATATTCATATGGAGTTTTCTTTTGGCATACAGCAAATAGAAATTGTTGTGGCCGAGATGTGCAGGCAGCCGTGAGAAATGAAATGTAAATTCATGTTGGGCAATTTATTTGATTTCAATTTCCATCTTCGTTTTCAGCTGCCGCCTCCTCTGCCCCTGCCACGCCTACAGGCTGATCATCAAGGAGCCGGGCAAAAAATATTTACAATTTAATTAAAGTGCAAATGCCAAAAGTAATGGCCAAGCAACGTGTAAGCAAAACTTACAAATGGCGACAGACAGAGAGGGAGAGAGAGAGAGAGAGAGAGTGAACACAATAAACTGCAACTGGGCAACAAATTTCTTTTTCTGTTTTTATCTTTTTTTGTGCCGAACGGTAAAAGAGTGTGTGAAGTGTGTTTATCTTGGCGCTGCGAATGCCAGTGGAATAATATTTTATACGCTGCATACCCTCAATCCGGCAGCACTCTACTCAATCCCCAACCTCTCCCCCTCCCCACCACAAGGTGTCGCATTGCTGGGGCAGCATATATAATGGCCTTGCGGATGTTTCGGCCACGAGTTTCGAGTTGGTCTTCGCTTTGCATTTGGCGCGTGCTTCAAACTCTTTACCCGAATCCTTACATTGTCCTTCCCTTCTCGCTCTCTCTCTGTCTTTCTTCCGAGTTCATAACTTATGTATGTGATGTGAGTGCGTCCCTTGCCCCTCTCTCTCTCACTCTCTCTCTGTGTATTCCTCTTTTTCACAGTTTTCGGTTGAGGGCGACTAAAAATTATGGCGCCCAAATGGCGTGCAACTATTTCAATGTGACATTCCCTTCGGGTGGGGCATCTGCAATAAAAATGGCCAAGTTATTATTTACCAGCCAGGTGCAGGCGGCAGTTCGGAAAAGTCAATGAACCGCTATACAAAATACTCAAAAAAAAAAAGACAAAAATAAAGGAAATTAATGAGCTCAACACACGCTCTGAGAGTGAGGATGAGAGCTGATGATACAGATTCAGTTACAGTCTTAGTATGATGATGATGATTGTGCTAATGCTAATGATAATGCAGATGCTGAGGCTAATACTACTAATAATGATAATACTAATGGAGATGCTGAGGCTGATGTTAAGGCAGATGCTGAGATGATGAGATCATAATGATAATGCAGATGCTGCAGCTGATTTTACTGCTAAAGATAATACTATTGCAGATGTTGACTCTGATGCTAATGCTAATGATAATGATTATACATAATAATGCAGATGCTGACTCTGGTGCTAATGATAATCCAGATCCTGAGGTTGATGCTAATGATAATGCTAATGATAATGCTAATTCTAATACTAATGCTAGTGCTAATAAAGATGTTGAGACTCAGACTGATGCAGACGCTGAAGCTGACGCTGAGGCTGAGGCTGAGGCTGAGGCTTAGGCTGAGGTTGAGGCTGAGTCTAAGGCAGAGTCTAAGGCTGAGGCTGAGGCTGAGGCTGAGGCTGAGGCTGAGGCTGAGGCTGAGGCTGAGGCTGAGGCTGAGGCTGAGGCTGAGGCTGAGGCTGAGGCTGAGGCAGAGTCTAAGGCAGAGGCTAAGGCTGAGGCTAAGGCTGAGGCTGAGGCTGAGGCTGAGGCTGAGGCTGAGGCTGAGGCTGAGGCTGAGGCTGAGGCTGAGGCTGAGGCTGAGGCTGAGGCAGAGTCTAAGGCAGAGGCTAAGGCTGAGGCTAAGGCTGAGGCTGAGGCTGAGACTCAGACTGAGGCTGAGGCTGAGGCTGAGGCTGAGTCTAAGGCTGAGTCTAAGGCTGAGGCTGAGGCTGAGGCGGAGTCTAAGGCTGAGTCTAAGGCTGAGGCTGAGGCTGAGGCTGAGGCTGAGTCTAAGACTGAGTCTAAGGCTGAGGCTGAGGCTGAGGCGGAGTCTAAGGCTGAGTCTAAGGCTGAGGCTGAGGCTGAGGCTGAGGCGGAGTCTAAGGCTGAGTCTAAGACTGAGTCTAAGGCTGAGGCTGAGGCTGAGGCGGAGTCTAAGGCTGAGTCTAAGGCTGAGGCTGAGGCTGAGGCTGAGGCTGAGGCTGAGGCGGAGTCTAAGGCTGAGTCTAAGGCTGAGGCTGAGGCTGAGGCTGAGGCTGAGGCTGAGGCTGAGTCTAAGGCTGAGTCTAAGGCTGAGGCTGAGGCGGAGTCTAAGGCTGAGTCTAAGACTGAGTCTAAGGCTGAGGCTGAGGCTGAGGCGGAGTCTAAGGCTGAGTCTAAGGCTGAGGCTGAGGCTGAGGCTGAGGCTGAGGCTGAGGCGGAGTCTAAGGCTGAGTCTAAGGCTGAGGCTGAGGCTGAGGCTGAGGCTGAGGCGGAGTCTAAGGCTGAGTCTAAGGCTGAGGCTGAGGCTGAGGCTGAGGCTGAGGCGGAGTGTAAGGCTGAGTCTAAGGCTGAGTCTAAGGCTGAGGCTGAGGCGGAGTCTAAGGCTGAGTCTAAGACTGAGTCTAAGGCTGAGGCTGAGGCTGAGGCGGAGTCTAAGGCTGAGTCTAAGGCTGAGGCTGAGGCTGAGGCTGAGGCTGAGGCGGAGTCTAAGGCTGAGTCTAAGGCTGAGGCTGAGGCTGAGGCTGAGGCTGAGGCTGAGGCTGAGGCTGAGGCTGAGGCTGAGGCTGAGGCTGAGGCTGAGGCTGAGGCTGAGGCTGACGCTGAGTCTAAGGCTGAGGCTGAGGCTAATGCTAATGCTAATGCTAATGCAGATGTTAAAGCCAAATATTGAAAAAGAAAACTCAAAACTATCATAGAAATGCATGACAAAAGATAATGCATGAAAAGATGAGAAATAATATATAAATATAAAAAAGATAAAAATTTTTACATGTTTAAAATATTTTAAAAATGTAATATTTAAATATGAATAGCATTAGTCGTTTACATTATATCGCCCAAAAAGAGCTGAAGCTTCCTCAAAGTGCATTCGATTGCCATAAAAGCAAACTGAAAACTGAGTAAGATTAATAAAATAAATTAAAGGAAAATCAAGCGAATTAAACTCAAATATTTGCAAAATAATTCTTAGATGAATTATCTAAAAGCTTAAATATATTCATATAATCTTTGCAGTGATCAAAAAGCAAAAAAAATTGTCGCAAATGTGAGGTGAGTTGAATGAGAAACAATTGCAAAATTACAGAAAGCTGCTAATTAGCATGGCTATTTACAATACCTATGCTTATTGTTCAGAAAGTAACAGTTAACTGTGCTATATATAGCTGAGAGAGAGAGAGAGAGAGAGGGAGAGAGAGGGAGGGAGAGAGGGAGAGCGAATGCAGCTCAAGTTGACTTCAAAGCATTTTGCTCTAATTGCATCAAATGCTGCACAAGCAAAACACAAAACTACATATAATTATATATGTATATATATATGTATATGTGTGTGCAACTGTGTGTGGATTATGTGATTGCTAGAATAGCATTTTGGCATTGGACTTTTGGTTTTTGGGGTTTCCCGTTGCACAGTCGGGCAATTGCAATTGTTATATGATGATTGAGTAGAAATTGCTCTGGGCTTGCAGCCTATTTGATTTGTGTGTGTGTGTGTGTGTGTGCATATGTGATAATGTGTGCGCAGTTTAATTGAAACGAATGACCACACAATGCACACACACACACACACACACACACACACACACACACACACACACACACACAGAGAGAGAGGTTTCGTGTGTGCATCTATTAATGTCAGCCACAATTTTATGTTTCACGTTTCATTCCATGCCATTTCATTTTATTGTTCATTTCTTGTGCGTGGGCGTGGCCCCACACACACACACACACACAGCTAGCTTTGGTCGCATTACAATATTACAATATTTAAGCACTTAATATATGCGTTAGCTGCGCGCTATAAAAACTTTACTAAATATTAAATATGAATACATCAGCCTCGCTCTCTCGCTCTCACTCACTCTCACTCTATCTCTATCTGTATCTCTCGCTATCGCTCTCTCTCTCGGTATCACTCTCACTCTATCTCTCTCTGTATCTCTCTCTCTCTCTCTGTATCTCTCTCTGTCCATCTCTTTAGCTTTCGTTTGCAGCATTTATATTAATGCCAGCGCAATGTCAATAAATTTCAATATTAAAAAGCCCCCAAGCGACTGCAACTGCAACTGCAATTGAAATCGGCTAATAAAGCCATTCAATATATATAAAATATATATAATATACATGCACACTTATACATATATCTATATATCAATATATTGTTCATTGAAACGTGCTCACCTGTCCAACCCACCCGCCTGCTCAGCTGCCCCACCCAGCCAGCTAGCTCTTCTTCAACACATTTCTTTAAAAAGAAAACATCGAACTGAGTTGATTGAGCTGCTGTCAAGAGCATGAATATTCTAATTTCGACTTGGCCTCGAGCTGCGCTCAGCTGCCTGCTGCCTGCCGCCTGCTGCCTGCTGCCTGCCGCCTGCCGTCTGCCGCCTGCTGCTGTTACAGGGTATACTCGTTAGGCTGACAAGTTGACAGCTCTGAGCTGGTAATTTTATATTGCATATGCATAAATGTAGCCCACACACACACACACACACACACACACACACACACACACACACACACACACACACACACACATGCACACAGGTGTGCCAAAGCTGTGTTAAATAACGGATTTGCTGCTGTCATACGCCTCGTATGAGTAATAAATAAATCGTCTACACCAATTGCTGCATTTTATTGGCACATTGCAGGCTAATTATGGCGCCAGCTCTCTCTCTGTGTGTGTGTGTGTGTAGGTGTATCCATCACACACACACACACATGCAGAGCTGTCACAGTTGATTTGGCTTTGCAATCAGAGCGTTCGTTCGATCGTGCAATGAATAATTTCCGCTATAATAAATTTTACAGCACAAGATGCGATTTGCGATGTGATTTCAGCAGCTCACTCACTCACACTCACACTCTCTCTCTCTCACTCACTCACTCACTCACTCTCTCTCTCTCTCTCTCTCTGTGGCTCTATAAACACAGCTCGCATACATTTTATGCACACATTTATTATTTATTGTTCAAGTCGATTTGAAAATCAAGCAAAATGCTCTGAAAATTATTTTAAATGTTGCATTTTATGATGAAGTTTTTCCAGTTGCCATGTGTTACACTCCCTCTCTCTCTCTCTCTCTCCCTCTCTCTCACTCTCTTCCTCTCTCTTTCTCTCTTCTTTTTTTGCTGCTTTTCCTGCATGTGCTGCTGTCAGCATTGATTATTATTTATGCGCTTTTATCCACATTTCTTGTGGCACTGCATTTCGATTGATTTTGCCTTTGCCATTTAATGATAAACAAATAGCCTGAACTGCATTAATATAGCTTTTTTTTCTTTTTTAGAGCGTGTAGAGTGTGCAGAGTGCTGCTGAGCAGGAGGCGTGGCGTAGGTCACATAAAAAATGTGTGAATATTCGAAGTAGGCAGCCAGAGCTGGGTCGATGGAGCTTAAGGCGCTTGCACAGTTCCAGTTGCGATCTAACAGCAAAAGTTTAGCTGATTCTCGGAACTAGTTCATTTTTTTAGCAGTTTTGATTGATTGGCTTATTAGCTTCGAGCGCTGCTTAGAGTTGTTGCCATAACAGCTTGATGGCTATTAAATTTCAAGCTGCTTCAACGTACTTGAAAAATTGACACATCAGCGAGGGAGACGAAGTGAGAGTGAGAGAGAGAGAGGTAGGGAGGGAGTGATGTTGCTGTGGCATTGAAACTGTGTGGAATCGCTTAAATATTGACAGAGGCAATGCATAAGCATGGCGCATGCATACGCACACACACACACATCTCAATCGGAGCAGCGAGTTTTGTGGATTGACAGCTGACAGGAAGTGGCAAACAGCTGCAGAGTTCGTTGTGAATTGTCACCGCGTTGGGTTATTTTCATCTCTCTCTCTCAGCTTTTTTTTTTGGTAGTGAGGAGGGTACGCCTGTCTCGCTGTGCTCTTAAATATGCTTCAAAGCGCTGGCAGAAGCAATCAGAGCCAACCAAATGGAACCCTTACGTTGGCATTTCAATGTAACACCAAACCGAAACTCAAATTCGAACTCAAACTCAAACTCTGAGCGAAACCAAATCAAATCCAAAGCCATAGTCGAGGCCAAAATGAATAACGCAAAGCGACGCATGACTGAATGCCAGCCAATGAATGTGGTGTAACCAGCACGAGCTCCTGCTGCTGCTGCTGCGGATGAGCCTGAGCCAGCGGATATACGTAACTGGCACTGCGGCTGCGAATGGATGGGGGAACAACTAGTGCGATGTAGTGAGAACCGAAAAAATATCAAGGCGAGAATCGTTTATTCGCGCTATAGACGAACACTGAGTACCCTTTGCAAAAGGTGCTGGAGGGAGAGCGAGAGAGAGGGAGGGAGCGAGAGAGAGTGACAGGGATCTTATCAATTGATTGAGTTAGACCATGAAGAAGAACTACCAGAACTAGATAGATGAAGAATAGATAGAAGAGTAGATAGACGAATCCTTAGCATAGGAAAAGAATGAGATTCCTTCCGGTAGAGACAGAATAATAGAATCATAGGGAGAGCGAGAGAGAGAGAGAAAGAGAGAGAGAGGGAGGAAGAGAAGTAAAGTGAGGGATCTTATCAATTGATTGAGTTAGACCATAAAGAAGAACTACCAGAACTACAGGAATTCTATACGATAGTAGAAACTTATCAATAGATAGGAGAGTATATAGACGAATCCTTAGCTCAGGAAAAGAATGAGATTCCTTCCGATAGAGACAGAATAATAGAATCATAGGGAGAGCGAGAGAGAGAGAGAGAGAGAGTGAGAGAGAGGGAGGAAGAGAAGTAAAGTGAGGGATCTTATCAATTGATTGAGTTAGACCATAAAGAAGAACTACCAGAACTACAGGAATTCTATACGATAGTAGAAACTTATCAATAGATAGGAGAGTATATAGACGAATCCTTAGCTCAGGAAAAGAATGAGATTCCTTCAGATAGAGATAGAATAATAGAATCATAGTGAGAGCGAGAGAGAGAGAGAGAGAGAGGGAGGGAAGTAAAGTGAGGGATCTTATCATATCGATAGAGATAGAATAATAGACTGTCAAATCTACAGAGATCCTTAGGAACACAGAGTTGTCGCCTCCCCACTAAAGACAGGGTATAGAAAGGAGAGGAATAGCACGCGATAAGGCTAGACCAGGAAGGCAACATAACTGTCCTGTAATGTCCCTGAGGCAGGCATAACCTTGGCGCTGAAGTGGATATATTGTTGAGCTAGCTGTTGATACCCCGGACAATTTGAAGCACATGGCAACCCTTGGCGCAGCTCTTAAAGTCGTTTTGTCGCCAAACGGCATTCAGCTAAATTCGCAAACTTCACCCATCGCCCACTTGTGTGTAAATTGTAGCCAATCATGATTTAATAGATAGGAAAAGAAGAGGAAAGGAAAAAAAAAATGAAAGAGTTCAAGTGGATAAAGCATAAAGCGTTATGCACAAAAGGCCACGCTGAGGTGAAGCTGCTGCAGCGGGCAGCAATATGCCAGGAGCGCAGAGGGGGAGCTGGAGTAGGGTTGGCGAGGGCGAAGAAACCACTTTAAGAGCTCCCCCAGGATCGATCTGAGCTAAAGCTAAGGCTAATAGCGGCCAGCTGGCGACATGTCCTGGCAAAGGGCGCAGCAGTTATGACGCGAACAACAAGACAATAAGAGGGGAAAAATGCCTAGGAAAAAGAGGAAAAGGGACAGGAAAGGGCGACAGCTGCAGGAGTGAGCGACTAGCAGATGCCCTGTAAATGAATGTAAATGGGCACATTGAAGCTCTGGGGAATGCTCTGTAAACTATGAGCTAAGTTGTGCCTGAATAAAGCATCTGAAGGAAAGACCGAAAGCAACTGACTTGACTTCAGATATCAATGCTTGCAGTTGAACTATAATTGGTTGATTGATTGATTGCTTGATTGATTTCAATCACATTACTGCCATTCACATTCATACGCAGTCTAAACGCTGTCAGCACTTCGTGGGGTTTTTTGGGCGAGGGTATACAAGGAAAAATAATAAAAAAAAGAGTAGTAAAGAGAAGAAATGGTATTTCTTGAACGCAACAAGGCTGCTAGATGGAAAGGGCAGGGAGTTGGATGAGGGGACGGGTTGGCAAGCGGGCCGGACAGGAAGTAGACAGGATATGCGCTGTACAACGACACTTGACGTTGGCCGGAGGCAATGGCAAAAAGGGATAACATTAAGGCACAGAAACAGATCCCGGCAGGCCGTGCGGGCGACCCATGTTGCAGCCTAGAACTGAGCCAAACAGCAGCAGGCAGCAGGAGCAGGAGCAGCAGGAGGAGCAACAATAATGTGGATGCCATCGTCGTCATCGTTGCTGTTGATGACGGAAATTGATAAACGCGCCAAAAGGGGATATTTCGTTGCCGTTGTTGCTGTACGCGCAATCAGCGATTGTGCGGGGAGCTCGAGATGGGGCTGGCTAGAGCAATGCGTGGGCGGACTCACAATAACCGAAATCAAAATCAAAATCAAAAATTGAGCAGCTTTTGATGACAGCTCAAGTAGCGACGGCGGCACCAATGCGAGCATCGAGCGTCCCACTTATCGATTACATTGCCCAAAGGGCGCGAGCCGCAAGAATTTGGCGCGGTGAGAGGGGAAGGTGGATTGGGAATGGGATTCTATATGTATGTATGTAGGTGAAAGGCTGTGCTCGTGGCTTGTGGCTCACGGCTCTAATTGGCACTGCAGGCGTTGCTCTTAGCCCGGCAACGTGCAACATAAATTAATCAAATCGCAAAATGTGGCAAGCAGCCGTTGCAGAGCAGAGGAAGAAAATTAAAAGAAACAAACACAAGTCTAAGAAATATTGGAGATTTACATCAATAGGCCAAGCCGACAACTGAGTGCGCTTCAGTGTGTCGAGAGGAAGCGCCTAATATTTATTTGAATAATATAGTAGAGCATATAGATGAGGTTTTAAACAGAGCAACATGAAATATAGAAAGCAGTGAATACAGATCAGGAATATATTTAAATACAGTGCCTTCATACTCCATACTTGGAATGGGACCCATTATTTTTTAAAAATTTCTATAGAAATTATGACATATTGCTAATAATTATATATATGTCTATAGTGTGGAAACCGCTTATAACAACTCCGCTTATAACGACTCCGCTTAAAGCGACTCCGCTTATAACGCCTCCGCTTATAACGACTCCGCTTAGAGCGACTCCGCTTAAAACGACTCCGCTTATAACGACTTCGCTTGTAACGACTCCGCTTATAACGACTCCGCTTATAATGACAATTTCACATTTTAACCGATTAAATCGGTTAATAATCACCGACTACGACGTGCAGAAGAAATAATGATAAAATATTAAAGAGAAAGAGAGAGAGAGAGAGAGAGAGAGAGAGAGAGAGAGAGAGAGAGAGAGAAAATGAAAGACGTCACACAAATGTTTAAAGCATGCACGCATAGCGAATTCCATGATATTTGTATTTTATATTCTATAACATATATTTTTCTTTTTATTAAAAAATTAAACTCGTTTTCATTTAAAAAAAAATAAGAAGTTGTTCTTCTCTCTTTTGGTTTTGCAATGCTTCGTGTATAACGACGTAAAATCGCCGGTCTCTTGAGCGTCGTTATAAGCGGATTCGTCTATTTATATATGTAGATACATTTTCAGCTTACACAACTCGCACAACTTGAAATCAAATTATAAAATGCTCGAAGGACGTAGCGGAAAAAATAATACAATAACCAGTGACAGCAACAAATGTTAAAAACACGAAGAAGCCTAAGAGAGGGACAGAGAGAGAGAGAGAGAGAGAGAGAGAGAGAGACAGGCAGACAAGTTGTCCCAACGCAAGCAATGCACACTAATGAGCCAAGAAAAGCACGGAATAAAGCAGCAGCAAGAGCAAAATAAAATAAAAACTTAAAAATAGTAAGAAAAAAAAAATATTGAAAAAAAAAAAAGAAAAGGAAATACGTCACAAGGAGAGAACGTAGAAGAAGCAGAAGCAGAAGCAGCAGCGGCAGAGCAGCTGCTGAGAGAGAAGAGCTCGGATTTTTACAAGTATTAAAACAAGCAACGCCAAACAATAGGAAAGGCGACAGCGAATAAATTGTAAACTTCAGTTTAACCCATTGTCAAGGCCTGTCGCTGGCAGAAGCAGTGTGCGAGAGAAAGAGAGAGAGGGGGAGAGTGAGAGCGCGAGAGAGAAAAGGCAGATTGCAATGATGCCATTTAATGAGTTGCTTATTATGATTAATTGGTTGTCTGCCAGATAGGGCCAACTGAGGGCCAACTGCTAATAGCTGATGACGCTCGAATGAATTAAATGAAGTACAGAAACACACGACAGTTATTTCCGAGCGAACTTACTGATATGACAATTAGTTCATTTGAAAAGCTAAATATGATCTTGATAAATATTTGACAGTTACCTTCAAGTATATATAAATGTCAGGTAAATTGACAAGATAATTCGATACTGCAGAGGGATTTCAAATTCTTGTGCTGTACGCACAAAAATCTGATCTGACTGATAATTAGTTGTCTTCAAATTATCTTATCAGGTTAAATGCATCTAACAGCTATCCTAGCTTTCTTTCTATCATTCTATCTTCATGATAAATATTTATTCTCAAGTCAAATGTCTGGTAAACTGACAAAGTACTTAGCTACTGCAGAGGTATTGAAAAATCTGAAAAAAAATCTGCATGATAAATAGTTATCAGTTTAAATATATTTCACAGCTAGCTAAGCTTTCTTTTTATCATTCTATCTTCATGATAAATATTTATCCTCAAGTTAAATGTCTGGTAAACTGACAAATTACTTAGCTACTGCAGAGGTATGGAAAAATCTGAAAAAAAATCTGCATGATAAATAGTTATCAGTTTAAATGTATTTCACAGCTAGCTAAGCTTTCTTTTTATCTTTTTATCTTCATGATAAATATTTGACAGTTATCTTCAAGTTAAGTATGCCTAAATGTTAGGTAAACTGACATAATACTTAGCTACTGCAGAGAGGTTGGAAAAACTGAATAAAAATTGCAAAAATTAAAGCTCATGATAAATAGTTATCCTCTGGTTATCTTCAGACGAAATGCGCTTAACAGCTAGCTAAGCTCACTGATATCACAAAATGCTAAATTCTTAGCTCTACAAATCTAAAGCAGCATAAGCGACCACAATTGCAAGGTGTGGCCGCAAAGTTGTAAACTGCATGATAAATATTTGGCAAACAGATAAGCAGTTTCTTAGAAATAAGATACACATTTAACAGTCAGATAAGCAGCAGCTCCTTCAATATGACTAGCAAGGCTAGCTAGGTGATCCAAGCTGGAATCAGCTTGATTTATTTAACCGCATGTCAAAGAAAAATCTAACCTCATGTTAAAGTTATTTGCTAAAATAGCATCAGGCAACCGCCACTTCAGTGGCACATATCGTTGATTAGCTTTTGCTTGGCTTGGCTGCCAGACGTTGCAAGCTCCCCAGCCACCCTCACATGCCCCATGTTGCGAGCGAAAAATTTCATCGACTAATTGCACGGTGTGCGTCATAATTGGCGTGTCGAGCAGAGACTTGGACTTGGACTTGGCTGACAGCGGAACGAACAGCCAAGACAAATAGCGTGATGTCAGCTAAAGACAGTGCCAGATTTCATGGTTGTTAAACAGCCAGACTAACAAACAGACAGACAGATGGGCTAGCAGACATGCTAGCCATGCTAGCGGAGTATCGTCTATCGAGGCGTAACATCTGAACGTGTGTCCAGCTCAACAATTTCACCTCCGGCAACAATATGAGAGCGAGTGGAGTGGAGATCTGTGAAAAAATAGAAACATTTGCATGCTAGCTAGGCAAACAGAGCTCCTCTTGTTTGCATTGACTTTTATGGGTATACCCTGTAATGGAATATGCATGGGGTATATGGGGTTAGCTCTTACAAATCTTGCTCTGGTCGTATCGCTTGCGCATGTTGCGATAGCCTGTTGCAGTAACATTAAAGAGATAGCTAAAGGATGCATTAGAGCGAGATAGGTAACTATAGAGAGAAAGAGATAACTGTAGCTGTAGCTGAACGTGGTTCCGGTAGAGCTGTAAAACTATCGATGGTTGCAACATTCAATAGTTTCGATGGTTTCGCAAGAAATATTCAATAGTATCGATAGTACTATCGAAAAATTGTCAACTTCAAAATGAATGGATATTTAACAATAAAAAAGATTTTAATAAACATTTCATTTGTTTAACAAAGTGAGATCCTTCATGGACTTTTAAAAACAAAAACAAGTTTTAATTAAATTTAAATTAAATGTTGGCCATTCAGTCTTCTGCCAAGATCCAAGAGTTGCTGTCGACCTGCAAAATTGCGCCAAAACAAGTGATGTGAAATGATATGACCCCTATCGATAGTACACAAAAACCATCGATAGAGACGCAAAACTATAAATATTCGATAGATCGATAGTGCCATCGATTGTTTTACAGCTCTAGATTCCGGATGTAGTTGTGAGCAGTGAGAGGGAGAGGGCTAAGCGTGTTCTTCGCACAGTGTTGCTATTAACTTAGAGGATGTATTAGAAAGAGAGATAACTTGTGAAAGAGAGACAGAGAGATAACTATAGCTGTTGCTGAACGTGGTCACGCATGTCATTGAGTGAGAGCGAGAAGATAAGCAGCCTTCCTTCGCACAGGGTTGCTATGATATCGATGAATGAGATCAGATGACAGAAGAGCTTACCAAAGACTGCTGTCTCGCTTTAGCTGGAGAAATGAGCGACATAAAGAAATCGTTAGAGAGAATATTAAAGCTAAGATATATACACTTTACTAATGTGACAAAAAAGACTTTAAAATTGACTTAGTTTTATCTTAATAATGCAAACAGTTTGATCTTAATCTAGCAAAATTGCAGTACAATCGATAACATTTATCGAATTATCGCTACTGCTGTTCGAGTGGCAGTCTTTGGCTAGCGCACTCCAGGATATCTGGCCGGTTATTCATGCACTCAGCTGGCAGCACTCCATCTTTATTATTGTTAGTATCTCTAGTTTGGTACTTCCATTGCCCCTTGTTGCTGCTGCTGCTGCTGCTGTTGTGATTTGTGTGGCTTTCAAATTGCGAAATTCGCGGAAGCTGACATTTATTCAACAGCCTGGGCTGCTGAACGGGACGAGGGCGCGGCTGGGGTAGTCTATTGTTTGGGCATGGCCTACATAGCCACATCTATATCCACAGCACGAGTTCCACCTCGAACTGTAGCAGCGGCAGCTTCAGCTGCATCTGCATACATTTTGCGTGCTATGCTGCAGGCAGTTGCCCAGACAGACAGAGAGAGAGGGAGAGAGGGAGAGGGAGAATGGGTGAGTGAGTGGAAAGCAGTGCTTGCTTTATGGCTGGAGCTTGTTTTAGTGATTGTTGTGAATGGAGCGGGGGGGGGGGGGGGGGGGGGGGGGGCGTGGCATGCATGGGCAATGCTGAGAGGTTGCGGCATTGACACCTACAACTTGCAGCGCTGTTGCTGATCGAGCGCTGAAAATTGCGATTTGTTGCCAAGTTGTTGTTGTTCTTGTTCTTGTTGTTGTTGTTGTCGCATAATTTAACTTATGCAGAACAGCCAACGTGCATCTGTGGCATATGAAGCATTTGTGCGTGGGTATGGGTATGAATATGTGTGTGTGTGTGTGTGTGTGTGTGTGTATAGCTGTGCTGATTGCCATAAAGTAAGCACATATGCCCGGAATTGTTTGTGCGTGATGGAACAAATAAGAGATGAGAGCTGAGCGCTGAGAGTTGAGCGTCGAGTGCTCAGATTTCAATGAGGATGAACTGCATATTATAGTAATGCGCGCTGACTATGTGCACCACAGAGTGAGAGAGAAAGAGAGGGAGAGGTAGAGAGCGATAGAGAGAGAGCTAGAGAGGGAGAGAGGGAGAGGTAGAGAGATAGAAATAGATAGAGAGAGAGACAGAGAGAGGGCAAGAGAGAAAAGGAGAGAGAGAGAAGGAGAGAGAGGGAAAGAAGGACAGAAAGAAAGAAGGTGAGAGAGGGAGAGACAGAAAGAGAGAGAGAAGTAGAGAGAGAGATAGATAGAGGTAGTTAGAGAGTGATAGGTAGAGAGAGAGAGAGAGAGAGAGAGAGAGAGAGAAAGAGATAGATAGAGGTAGTCAGAGAGAGACAGAGAGCGAAGTAGGGAGAGAGAAGGAGAGAGAGCGAAGTAGAGAGAGAGTAAAAAGTAGAGAGAGATGGATAGAGATAGTTAGAGAGAGAGAGAGAGATAGATAGAGGTAGTCAGAGAGAGACAGAGAGCGAAGTAGGGAGAGAGAAGGACAGAGAGAGAGATAGATAGAGGTAGTTAGAGAGATAGAGAGAGATGGATAGAGGTATTTAGAGAGTGATAGATATAAAGAGAGAGAAGTAGAGGTAGTTAGAGAGAGAGAGATAGAGTTAGTTAGAGAGTGATAAATAGAGAGAGAGGGAGAGGGAGAGAGAGAGAGAGAACTATAGGTAGAGACAGAGAGGTAGATGTTGTTAGAGCGATATAGATAGATGTAGTTAAAGAGAGTGAGAGAGATATAGTTAGATAGAGGTAGTTAAAGAGTGAAATTCCAATTGACGGCGTTGGGAAATGAGTTGCAATCAAATGTTCTAGAACTGAGGAGTTATTCGAAGAGCTCTTTAGCTATATTCTATATTGCTACTGTATAAATATACAATTCGGCTATCAGTCAGCACCCAAAGGGAAGAAGAAGCAGCAGCAGCAGCAGCAGTTGCAGCAGATATTATTTTGCTTTGCATTTGACAGTCACAAATTGCAAATCAGTTAGAAAAGCGCTTAAATAATTGCGGAAATTACATGCAATGTTTTCTTTTGACGCTTTTCGTTTGATATACAATTTCCGTGTCTGTCTGAGTGTCTAAGTATCTCTCTCCCTCTCCCTCTCTCTCTCTGGCAGCTTTCTTGGTTGCAAATTTCGCTGTTCGATATTTTATTTTATTCGATTTGTGTGCATATGGAAACATATACATACATGCATATTTCGTTCATTTATCCAGCTTCTACCTCTTCTTCTTCTTCTTCTTCTTCTTCTTTTTTTGGGCAATACCAAATCCAATTTGCTGCCATTTCGTAGTGCACCGCAGAATGCTATTCGTGCACAAATGGAGCGGTGCAGCCGCCCAAAAGCCTCACGTCCACGCCCACCTCAAACAGCAGCCACATAGTAGATGCTGGAACCTTCGCTTCAATAGGAGAGCAACGGCAACAGCAACAGCAACAGCAGCAACAACAACAAACCCTAAAAACCGTAGCGCATACCGAATTCAAATGCAAATTGGCCGCAGGCATTCAACCAGACGTTGTGTCTGTCTGCCTCTGCCTCTGCCTCTGCCTCTGCCTCTGTGTGTGTGCAGGCATATAGTACATATAGAATTGATTAAACAAATATTTGCCATTGAGCCACAAAAGCCCAGCGGGCGTATATCTTCTGTCAATTTTTGCTCATCACTCCCCCAACCTACCTCCCTCCCTCTCTCCCTCTCTCTCTCTGCCTGTCTGTGTCCTGCTCATTTCTTTTATTGTTGCTGCTGTTATGCCAGAACAAATCCTTGCAATTACCGTAATGCCAGCGGCCTTGAAAAATCAACAGAAAAAAAATTGACAAAAAAAAAATGAAGCAAAGAAAAGGCAGCTCTAGGGCGAGCAGGCGAGGGGACGAGGGGCGAGGGGGGCGTGTCGTGTGAAATGATTGTTGCATATGAATTTTGATGATGCTGCCGTTCCATGGTCAGCAGCGACGTCGGCATCGAGTTTGGCTTCAGTTACAGTTTGGCAGTTGCAACTGTTGTTGCCACTTGCCACATGCCACATGCCACTTGCCAGTTGCCAGTTGCCGCTGCTTCGCATGCGGCATGCGCTTGCTGTCCTGGTTTCCATTTCGAGCATGTTAATAAATTGCTGTGTAGTTAACTTTAGTTCATCTCACTCTCCACGACTCTCTCCCTGCCTCTCTCCCCCTGCCTCTCTCTCTCCTTGTCCCTCTCTCTCTCGTTCTTTTCTGGGCATTGTCATGACCTCCGCTCGCTGTGAATGGTGACACACTTAATTTGGGGCTCCACATGGCGTTCATCCGACTCATGAATTTACTCCATCAGCATGCAGAGCGAGCGGCGTGGGGCGAGGGGCGAGGGGCGAGGGGCGTGGAGCGAGCAGAGCTGTGCCCAAGGTCCAGGCATGACTATGACTGTGCGGCTGCGGTTGCGGCTACAGCTGTGGGTCGTGACGGAGCAACGTGTTCGGCACTGTCTCTGCCTCTGCCTCTGCCTCTGCCTCTGCCTCTGCCTCTGCCTCTGCCTCTCGGTCTGGCTGTCACTTTGACTTGTGTCGCCTTAACTTTTGTATTTATGCGAACGGAACGCTCGCTGCCAGCCCAGGCGGCATTAGAAACTGGACAAGTGCAACTTTTCGGCACAGCTCGACAATTAGAGATGGCCGCGCAATCACGAGCCAGAGCACGAGCCGATAGGCAACGAGAGAGACAAAGTTGGGAAAGGAATGACGAGAGAAGTCAGAAGATTGTAAAGTGCTTGGAATGCAGAGGAATGAAACCAAGAGAGAGGCACGAGCAGAGACACGAGTGGAGATGTGATTAGATAGTAGAAGAGAGGCACGAGCAGAGTAAAGGGAAGAAGCACGAGTGGAGATAATATTATAAATCAGAACTAAGAGTAGACTCACGACTAGAGAAACGAATTGGGATGCGTGGAAGTCATAGCGAAGGCCAGTAAAATCACAATGGAAAACAATCTCAAATGGAATCATGAGAGGCACGAGTATGAGTAGATGCACAGGCGAAGTCGTGAGTAGAATGAAAAGAAGAGGCAAGAGTGCAGGTACGAGTGGAGTCACGGATCGAATTACAAATATTGGCACGTGTGTAGGAACGAGTAGGCATGAATAGAAGCACGAGTTGAGACACGAGTAGAAGCACGAGTAGACGAATAGAGACACGAGTAGAAGCACGAGGAGAGACATGAGTAGAAGCACGATAATACGAGTAGAAGTACGAGTAGAGACACGAGTAGAAGCACGAGTAGAGACACGAGTAAATGAATAGAAGCACGAGTAGACGAGTAGAAGTACGAGTAGAGAAACGAGTAAAAGCACAAGTAGAGGTATGAGTAGAAACACGAGTAGAGGCAAGAGTAGACGAATAGAGACACGAACAGAAGCACGAGTAGAGACATGAGTAGAGACACGAGTAGAAGCACGAGTAGAGGTATGAGTAGAAGCACGTGTGGAAGTACGAGTAGGAGCACGAGTAGAAGCACGAGTAGAGACACGAGTAGAGATACGAGTAGAGACACGAGTAGAAGCACGAGTAGACGAATAGAGATACGAGTTGAAGCACGAGTAGAGACATGAGTAAATGAATAGAAGCACGAGTAGACGAGTAGAGACACGAGTAAACGAGTAAAAGCACAAGTAGAACCACGAAGAGAAGCACGTAGAGCAGCACGAGTAGAGGCAACGATGTAGGTATGAGTGAGGGCACGCGTTAAGGCACGAATGGAGTTAATATTATGAATTAGAGGCACGAGCAAACACGAGAGAAAGCAAGAGCGAAAGCTTAAGATGTATCCATCGATCAGCATGTGTACCTGGTTACTAGTAGAAGATATTACGAGTGAATTCAGCTATGGAGTCACGAGTGAAGTCACGAGTGAAGTCTCGAATGAAGTCACAAAGTCGTGACACGCAAAAAGCACGAAATTTGTCTAAATTTTCTGCACATTCGTTACAGAATTTGTCGCGAATCCTGTTCGACTGTAATATGAATGAATAAAATAAACAAGTAAAGCAGCTGTTGAAGCATTAGCGTGACGAGTTCCTCACTAGCAGATAGAAAGAGGGAGACTGAGAGAGAGAGGGAGAGCGAGTGAGAGGGAGAGCGAGTGAGACAGAGTATGGAATGGGACATGTGTCAAATGTTGTAATTGCACTTCATTCGCTGCTGCCCAAATGAATTGCAATGCCAGCAACAGCTGCTGTTGTCGAGAGTGAAAGGCATTAATGCACACACACACACACACACACACACACACAGAGAGAGAAACAAGATTTAGGCCTACAAATGAATATAAAGTGCAGCAGCGGAAATGAAATGAGATTCTCTCAAAAAAAAAAGGAACAAAAATGAGAAACAGAAAACAAAACTAGTTGCAGAAAACTGCGTAAAATGAAAGGGGAAAGGGGGAGGGAGGGGAGGGGTTGGTTGGTCGGTCGAGGGGGGGTCTGGGTTTGGGTTTGCCTGCTGCCGAGGTTGCAAAGGGCAGGGACACGGGGGCACGTTAATAAAATGAATGCTCCACACGCCCTGTCAGCTCCAATGCCTGCGGCCGACCATTCGCATGGCGTCTGGCCAGGATGGAGCCCATTTCCATTTCCATTTCCATTTCGAGCAGCTGTCATTGCGCCTTTTTTTTACCAGTTCCTGTTTTCTGTTTTCCTTTTTTCTTCGGTTTCAGCCGGCTCACGCTCTTTGTTGAGGCCTAAATGATGATGAATGGCCCACGGAATGGGAGCGAATGTGCAGCTGAAACTGCTGAAACTAGAACGGACTAAGGCTGAAGCTGAAGCTGGAGCTGGAGCTGGATGGCGCATCTCGACTGCTAACTGTTGCAGCTCACTGCCTAGGCATTAGCCTAATTAGGCATGCGTATGCCATATTGGCTATAGATTTTTATTATTATTTTATAGCTTGATTTTAGAGTGAAATTTTCAATTGAAGAATTTTTTTTTTAAATTTAAGAAAAATAAAATTTAAATAAATAAATTTAAAATATATAAAAAAAATTAATTTAACTGAGAATAGCAAGCATAAAATTCTGTTAAAAAATATAATAAATAGCAAAGCTTTTACAGCCAATGCTCCTTTCGCATACTGGATTACAGGGTATTAAGCGAGGCGTGTGCGAAAACGCATCTCTGGCATTTGTTTTCAGTTGTGGCGCTCTTTTTGGCATTGTTCACACAACACACACACACACACAGGTGCAATTGGGGATTTTGGAGTGCCACGCCGCCTGCACACCGCCCCACCGCCACCCGCCCCCCGCCTGCGTAAAGATGGAGCCACCAAATTGGAAAATATGTCAGTGCTTCAATTTGGCGTGTGTTTTTGTATCTTTTCCACTTTTCCACTTTTTCTTTTCCACTTTTTGCCATTTGCCATTTTCCATTTTCCATTGGTTTTTTCTATTTCTGTTTGAAATTCTGTTGCAATATTTCTTGCTGGGCTGCGCTGTCCTTGCTTTGCTGCTTCCGCTCGTTATATGCCTGCGTTTTGCTTTTTAAGGTTAACTAGAAATTGGAAAATTGCACTCAACGGCAGCAGCAACGGGTGAGCCAAACGTGCCAAAGCTGCCAACTCCACAAAACTGCAAAGCGGCATCTCTTCTGGCATTCACACGTTTGGCGTTGACAATAATGACAACAACAGCAGCAGCAGCAGCAGCAGCAGCAGCAGGAGTAGGGAGCAGCAGCAGCAGGAGCTGTAGGAGGTGCAGCAGCAGCAGCAGGAGCAGCAGCAACAGTTGCTGACAATTGATAACGAATGTCCAAAAAGGCTAGTGACAGTTGTTACCTAACAATAACAACAACAGTAGCAACAACAGCAACAACAACAGCAGCAACAGCAGCAGCAGCAGCAACAACAGCAACAGTTGCAATTGTAACTGAAACTGTTTTATAGCCACACGGCAACAGCTTTTGCCGTCCCTGTTGCAACTGACGTCAAGTTTGATTAGAAACAGTTATTCCGTTGACTTAAAAGTATGGCTTAACATGCTCTATCTCTCTCTCTTTCTCTCTCTCTCTCACTCTCTATCTCGTTCGTTCCTTTAGTTGTATTGAAAGTTTCTTGAATTTATTATGCAATTTCCTTTGGAACGTTTTTTGCGCTTCGGCTGCAAAATTATTTATATTTGTGGCTTTTCAAATTTATGTATATATCAAACACTTACACAAATATATATAAATAAATATATATATATATATATATATATATAAATATATGTATTTAAATTGCAGCAAAAGTTCATAGGAAAAGTTCGAAGCGCTGCATGAATATTTCTTTGAGTTTCAACTGCACTTTTCAGCCACAATCTTATGCTTGGCTGAGCTGTGTTCTGTTTGCATTTGCGTAAAGTAAATAAAATAAAAGAGGAGCGTATCTTTAAGTTGGCAAAATTAAGAAATTGCAAGCGAACTGCGAGTCATGAAATGGAAAAGCTTACAGAGTTACGAGCAGATTCGGAGCCCCTAAAGTTGTTACTCAATTATGAGCACAAAGTGATTTTATAATCTGAAAAAAATATCTCTAGCTCTAAGAAAACTTGTGAAAATGTGCGAATTTTTACATTACTAATAAACTTAAACTCCAAGTGAAAGAAAGAAAAACAAGGAAATTTAACTTGCTTCATATTAAAGGTAAAAGTGCAAAGGAGCTCCAAAAAGTATCTGGAAACTATATAAGTAGCTATAAAATATATAGAAGCATGTAGATGGTACAAAAGTTTGCTGAAATTTATTGGAAAATATCTTGAAACTATCCACAAGCAATTCAAGTATATAAAAGAAGTCAAATTTATAATAGTAATAATAGCTAAAGAAGAGAGAAGAGGAAATAAAAGTATCTAAAAGATTACGCAAGTAATTAAAAGATAGAGTATATATAGAGTTCTATATAAATCAAAAGCATGGTAAAGTAATAAGGACAATCTAAAGTGACTTTGATATTCAGAAAGTATCTATAAGATACAAATGTATTTAAAAGTTAGAAATTATATACAGATATATATAAATCTAGAGTATTTAGGATAATCTAAAGTAACTTTGATGCTAAGAAAGTATCTTAAAGAAATAAAATTATTTAAAAGAGAAAAAATATAGAAAACAATAGTATGCAAAAGTATCTTTATTGTTGAGAAAGTATCTTAAAGTTATAAAATTATTTAAAATATAGAAAAAATATATATAGATATATATTTATAAATTTACAGTATTAGGGACATTCTATAATAACTTTGATGTTCAGAAAGTATCTTTAAGATACAAAAGTATTTAAATGATAGAATATGTATACAGTTAAAAAAATCTAGAGTATTAAGGATAATCTAAAGTGAGTTTGATGCAAAGAAAGTATCTATAAGATACAAAATTATTTAAAATATAGAAAATACATATAGGCATATATATATGAAACAATAGTATGCAAAAGCATCTTTAATGTTAAGAAAGTATCTTAAGGATAAAAAATTTGTTAAAAGATAAGAAACCATATACATGGATATACACTGCGGGTCTTCGGTTAGACGCACTGCATTTTTCTTTAATATTTGCCTTAAAACTTTCATTTGGATAACAATTTAAAAAAAAAAGTGGATACACAGAAATCTTCTTTATTCGATAAATCTTTAAGTATACAATACAAAAAAAAAAAAAAAAAACAAGTAATTTTGCAAAATATCTGTTTCTTTATTCATTTTATGAAAACTGATAAAAATAAGACACTTTTTTCCAGCTCACTAAAATAGACGCACTTTAACTAATTAAATTTTTTTTAAGAAGTCAAAGTATTTACTCAAAGCTTTATTTTTAGTTTATCTAAATAATTAAATAATAATTAAAAAATAAAATAGTGTAATGAGTACTGCTATCTTTATACGAAGTAACCTCATAGATGCGGTCGTTCATGGAGTGATACAGTGATTCAATGTAACTCAGCGAAATCTCGCTCCAAGCAAGTTGAGATGTTTCTTTGTCTTCGTATTGTTTACCCCCTTTAAATACTTTCCTTGAAAGCCAACCCAAAAAATATTCTATAATGTTTAGATCCGTGGAATAAGGCGGCCAAGTCATGACCCGAAATGAAGGACTCCACGAGCCGTATAGATCGGAGCATTGTCTAGCTGGAAAACCCATGGCAATGGTCCGAAGATATTCGTAATCCTTGGAAATACAGACTGCAACAAAGTTTTGTAGCGCTGAACAGTCAACTTTTCGTCTATGAAAACTAAATCAATTGTTCCTCATATGTGATGGCACCCCAAACCATGTACATATATCTAGAGTATGCAAAAGTATTGAACACAATCTAAAGTATCTTTGTTGTTAAGAAAGTATCTAAAGGATAGAAAAGTATTGAAAAAATATATATAGATATATAATATATATAAATCTGCAATATTAAGCACAATCTAAAGTAACTTTAATGTTCAGAAAGTATCTATAAGATACAAAAGTAAATGCAAATGAGAAGTGTTTGAAATGTACTAAAGTAATTTGCTAAAATTAAAGATTGAAATAGGGAAATGCAGCTACAAATGCTGCTGACTCGAATGGAAGTCGCTTTAACGAGTTGCACGGCAAAGGCGCGCAGAAATTGAAAAAACTTTAACCACGAAGGCAACTGCCAAACGAACGAATTTATGATGAAGTTTTTGGCAGGGCATCAACTGATGGCTGTGTGTGTGTGTGTGTGTGTGTGTGTGTGTGTGTGCTGCAGCAGCTAGAGTTTTCTGTTTGCTTAAAGCGAGTTGGCAGCGCCGTTTGTCTTTGGTGCTGCTGACGCTTAAGCCCAAATCGATGAAGTCTTTTGCCTCCATTTGCACTAATTTGGCAGCCATCGACGTGCAGAGCAGCTAAAAAAAAGATAAATATATATATAAATGAAGCTAGTGCAATTGGGAATGACTTTAGCGGACTCTCAGCCAGACTGGGGAGCAGTGCGGGGGGGCGGCAGTCGGTGCCCAAATGCCAGCTAGACCTGTGCCGAGTGCCATTGAGAAGTTTCAAGCGCTGACTGCGCGACGGCAAAAGTTGGCTGCACAGTTGCACTTGGGCCAAGTGGCGAGGCGCGCGCTCATAAAACAAACAACGACACACACACACACAGAGACGCACACACAGAGAGACACACCTGCATCTATGGCAGACATCGTCATTGTCGTTAGCAAATATATGACCAAAGAGGATCAAAGAGCATTTCGCTGCAGCTGCACAAAATAATTGCTGTCTGCGGTGCTTTAGCCAAAGGACGCGCCAAGCCTGCATAATTTGTAGACCACGCTCCATCTCTCTCAATCACACTCCCCCCCCGCGCGCTCTCTTCCTCTCCCCACTCGCTCTCTGCGTTCGGTTGTAAGTCAAGTTCCAATGCGGCTCGCGCCGGCTAAGCCTCTTTAATGTCATTTGTCATCTGGGCAGCAGTTGACAATATACCCTGTAAAATGTTGAAAGAGTCATCAAATGATATACCATCTTAGGCAGCTGTTTACAGGGTATCTACTCAACATTGTTGCTGCCTGCTGTCGGAGTTGTTTTGAACTGCAGTTTGTCCGTTTGGCATTATGCAAATATTATTTTGTGCCAGCGCCAAGCTGGGGGCCTTTTCAAAGTTGCTGCTGAAGACAATAAAAAGTTCATATATATAATATTATATAATAATAATAATAGAAAAGGAGCAACTGTCCCCTGGCCAAAAGGACAGCCGCACAAGGACCAGGCTGTCCAGGAGGAGGTGAAGATGGAGCAGGAGGCTTGGGGGCGCCAAAAAACTTATTGAAGACTTGGAAACAGCTTCAATTTTTATCGGCTGGCAAAGAAGATGCACGAGAAGCAGATAGCAAATGCTACTAAGAGTCTATGCTATATGAGGAAGGCGAAGTTGGTTTAGACAGACAGAGAGAGAGGGAGGGAGAGAGAGAGAGAGAGGGAGCGAGAACTGGCAACTGCAAGGCCTGTCAGAGGCAATGCCAGAACATTGTGTATACTTTAGTTGGCGATTGCAAGGCTCACTCGGGAGAGGGAGAGACGAAGAGAAGAGAGAGGGAGAGTGAGAAGAGGGGAAGAGACAAACACACACACACACACGCACCACAGCGGCTGTTAAATCCGTTGAGTGCTTGGCTTGTTTGAGTTGCCTGCAACGGTGGCTGCTGCTGCTGCGGCTGAAGAACTCAAGAGCTGAAAGCTCAATGGCAATGGGAAAAAAAACAAACAAGAGAAAACAATTTTTCATACACTCAAGTTGTAGCAAATGTTGTCTCGCATAGGGTATCTACAGTGCGGGCAACAAGCTGAGCAGCTGCAAGAACTGCTCAAGGCAACATAGAATTGATATCTTTATATCTATAAATAAACCAAATTGCCAGATCTCCTCTCTCCTAATATACCCTGTAACTAAAGCTGAAGCTCAACTTGTAGCTGAGAAATGAGAGTGGGAGAGAGAGGTAGAGAGAGGTAGAGAGACATATTTGCACTCGCTTCTCTTGTCTACACTTACAGGGCATCTCGTTGTCGATCATTTGTCTGCCTAGCTTTGCTGTCTTGTCAACGCTTTACGCTCTGTCTCTGTCTCTGACTTAAGACTCACCCAGAGTCTATTAAATGCCTAGTCGGCGTCCTGCCAGCTCTAACTGAATGTCTTTTCCTCTCTCTCTCTCTCTCTCTCTGTATCTCGCTCTCTCTCTCTCTCTCGCCTGACTTTTAAATTGCACTGCACAAAAGACGCATTTCAATTAATCTATACAAATTATTTTCAAGGCGCAAAGCTAAAGATTTATTTGAGCTGCCTCGCTGCTAGTTAGGGTATTTGCTCTGATGAGCGAGAGAGTGGGAGAGGGAGGGAGAGAGTGGGAGAGAGAGGGAGAGGGAGAGAGAGGGAGAGATTTATGTGCTGCACACAGTTTTTGCGCAGTGTATTAGCATTCGTCATGTGTGGCGATGCTGCGTGTGTGTGTGTGAAATCGGAACGCAGCGTCCGCATTCGCATCCGCATCCTGCTGGCATTCTCAGGCTGTCTGTCAGCTGCTGCTGCTGCTGCTGCCACTACTACTGTGTGTGTGTGCGTGTGTGTGTGTGCCACTTACTGTTTTGCAGACAATTAGTTTCGTAAGCAGTTTTCCTATTCTTTTGAACTTTAAGTTTTGTCAGCTGCGTTTCTACTTTGCCTTTTGTTTGCCACCACGACTCTGCATATGTGTGTGTGTGCGTGTGTGTGTGTTGACTTATCAACTTGTATTGTCTTCAGCTGTGGCCACCCCTTTCGCCCGCCACTTGGCGCTAAACAATGAAAAGAAAATTGATTCGAAACTCCTTCTGGCAAAATGAATCGAAAATGAATCGAAAATGAAATGGAACGTGACCGAATGTGGCCACATGTCAATATGCTAATGATCTGGCACAGCCACAGCCACAGACTGTGTCCCTGTGCCATGGCTCTCGCTCTCGCTCTCGCTCTCGCACCCGCTCGCCCTGCCCAACCCTTGGTCTACCCATTCAGCATGTTTCGCCTGATTATTTTGCTGATTGTTTTTGGGGGCGCTCGGACCCCATGTGACGTTAAAGGCTTTAAATAGACATTTCCGTTTGCCAGGACGCCTGCCATATTTGCCTGTCGCCCGAAAATTTGACGAGCTGCCTGTGCCCCCAGCAGGAGGCGGCCAGAGCATGGCCATGTTGTTCTGTAATTGGCGGCCAAAACGAATTGAAACGGGAAATCGCAAATAAATTGAATGAAACGTGCCACAACCACAGAGAGAAAGAGAAAGAGAGAGAGAGAGAGAGAGAGGGGGAGCTGCAAAGGGGTTTATCTGTTGGTCATCTAAGTGCCTCTGTGTGCTGCTGTTGCTGCTGCTGACCGCAAAGTGACGTTTCCGTTTCCGTATCCGTGACGCGTGTGCATGCAGCAATATAAAACGTTGCCTCTGCCTGCCCACCCCCCCTCGCCACACCCTCTCCCACCACCACGCTCACTGTTTAAATATTTGACTTGGAATGCGCCAAGCCCAAAAAAGTGGCACCGTTGCTTGGGGCTCGTCAAAGCAGCCAGCTGCCTGTCCATCCTGGCCGCGCATCCTGCTAATATCCTGCCAGACCAGTGCCATCTGTACAGGTATTTATGTACCTACCTCTCTCTCCCTCCCTCTCTCGCTCTAGTATCAGTTGAATGCAATGAAAATGCTTTTTATTGAAATGCACAAAGCTGCAGCAGGAGGCGCGTGTGTCGCCTGGAAAAGGCTTGCGGTCTGGTCACGCATATCAAATACTGTGTGCGCCAGCCTTTCATTAATAAAGCAGCACATCAGTTGAGCGACTAGCCAGATGCCACGCAAATATTATTTCAAGCTATGCTGCCTGCGAAGATCTAGATTGGACAATAAGGAAATGAGCGGAAAGCAAAGGAAATGAAAAGTCCGTGAAGCCGTTGAAAAATTTGCAAGTAATATGCCAAGGCAGAGAGACGCAGAGAGAGAGAGAGAGAGTGAGAGTGAGAGAGAGAGAGAGAGAGAGAGAGAGAGGGAGAGAGGGAGAGTGATGGAAGCAGAGGCAAATAGTGAGAGCGGACAGAGCAGAGATAACATAGTAAAAGGCAAGACAACTTTGCGCGCTGGCAAATCGGATCAAAATAAGCTGAGCATATCTGAACATTATATTCAATATAAAAAAAAAAACTTATAAAGCAGCCAAAGCTCACTTCAAATATTTGTTTAGCTGCTCAATTTGGCATCTGGCATCGAAACGCTTCAAGTTTATGCTCTAGCATTTAGCATTCGCTTAGCCGCATCAGTTCTGAGCATTTCTATGCTTCTTATAAACATTTTGCTTAGATCATCTTTTATTTCGTTTTCTTTTCTCTTGTGTGCTCGGAAATATTTCGTTTGATTTGCTGAAAGCAGCTGCGACCACTGACAGTAAAACTTAACCAAGCTCCATCAGGCCAAGGCCCTGACTGCGCTCGCTCTCTGTCTGGCAGCGCAAACAAAGTGCAGTGTCCGGCACACACACACACACACACTCGCACACACATACAGAGGCAATGCATACCGCACTGTTTTTTAAATGACTTCCTACTTTTGTTTCTTTTGCTTTTCGCTTTTTACATTCATTGTTTTCCATGAATGAACAGCTGCTAGCGCCCGAAGAGTGACAAAGCGCAAAAGACTGAGAGAGAGAGAGAGAGATAGAGAGAGAGAGAGAGAGAGAGAGAGAGAGAGATAGATAAAGATAGATATTATGTGGGGCGTGGCATGGCAAGCACACAATGCGAAAAATTAATTCTCGCAAATACGTTTACAATTGCGTAATGGCTGAAGCTGCAGTCGATGGGCGGCAAGGGCGGGGGCGTGGCGGGTTGACTAGCAGTTGCATTAAGCCATAAGCTGCAACAAATGACATACTCACACACTCACACACACACAGAGACTCACACACAGCCACAGCAGAGCTGTTATTTGTGGTCGACGACAGCTGCCCGAAAAAGTATGCTATGATTTTTTTTATTATTCTATTTAGCTTGTTTTGCTGGCCTTCAAAGGGATTTGGCTTAGAGCGCGTAAATGTATGGCAATGTCAGCAATATCAGGTTTAATTTAGCTCTGCGGCAGCGACAGCGCTGCACCTGAACCTGGCCTAAACGGCGTATACTTAATTAATGCGTGTGTCAAAATAGATTTGCATGATTGCAGCGAAAACATTTGGCAATTGAAATGTATTTCATGTTTTCGCTTCGGATTATTTATGATGCACATGAATGATGTATAATGTGCATGGCTATTTTATAAATATTAATAAATGTATAGACAGATTATGTGCCGAGCAGTGTTGCCAAATCAGTTTTTTTTTCCCCCGTCAAATCTGCATTTTTTTTGTGAGAAAAATTCCAAAGCAGCGGACAGCGGGCAGCGGGAATTCTGGCATTTAAAAAAATATATGTATATTTATATATTGTTATTTTTCCTCTTTTTTCCCTTACTACTTTAAACATACATTCGTGTTACAATTTTGCTTCTCAGTGTATTTTAGAGCATCTATGCACAAGTGTTGTTCTTTGCAGTTGCATTAAAACCAAATAGTTCAGTATAAACAAAAATGTCAGGCTGTGTGGCTTAACAAGAAAGAATTCAAATGCTAGCTGCAGAGAGTCTTAAACGATAAGACAAGAATGTATAAATTGCAGTCATTGCAAGTGCAGTAAAGCTGCCAATTTATGCTTGAAATATTTTAGTAATTGATCTGGGATTTATATGAAGATTCACAATACAATATACAGTCGAGTCTCGATAATTCGTACCCCGCTAAATCGAAAACCTCAATATTTCGTAAGAAACTGCTGGTCCCTTGAAAAAACTTCGTTAATTCGTAAAAATCCCATACATTTTGGTCCCCTCGTTAATTCGTAATTTTTCTGCCTACTGGGCGATGATCTTGCCTCTTATAATTCGTTTCGAAACCTCTTATAATTCGTAATTCTTGACTTTGCTGGAAGTTAAACTACTGTTAAGTCTCGCAGACTATTTTGCATGGCGCCCTTTTGTGCGAAATTTCGTTTTTCTCTCATTGAATTTACATTAGTTTGCTCATTTTATTTGAAGCGTGAAGACGATTCGTAAAAATGTCAAGCAAACGTTCTCATAACACTTTTTTTTTTCTTTCATATCATAATGTTTTGAATAATGCAATTGATCATTTAATAAGCTTGGTAAACACAATAGAAAAAATAATTATAAAGAATATGAAACCATAAAAAATTACAAATTACAATTTAAATCTTAATTTTTTTAAATACACAATAGTGAAATAAATATTTTATTTATTTTTAATAAGTTAATATTGTTGAAACGACGTGAAATAAAAAAACCCCCTCAATTCGTATTTCGATTTTTTGAACCCCGTTAAATGGAAACCCCGGTAAATCGAAAACCTCTGTAATTCGTAAAAAATTCGGTTCCCTTGCCATTACGAATTATCGAGACTCGACTGTATTTCAATCATTATTAGAAACGTTTTTTGTCTAACTTTGCTTTCGATATTGGCGATACAATACAAGCCTTCTGATAAACGAAACAACTTATAGAAGTGAAGTAGAAATGCTGCCGTGACTACGAATCGCCAATAAAAAAAAAAAAAAATAAATTTATATATCAAAATATGATTGACACTATAGATGAATGCGATAAAGATATTAGTTGTCAAGAATAGAACGAAACACTGACTAAACGTAAACAAAAAAAAAAACTTAAAATAAGGCAAACAACTTTAGCTATTTTGTTAGATTTTTTTATAACATATTTTCACTTTTTTTAATAGCTTTTCTTTTGCTACTTTGGCAACACTGGTGCATAGATATATCATAAAAATAAAGTTATAAAAATATGTTTATGCGCCAATGACAATTCGTAAAGGAAATTAACATTGTTCACTAATTGAATGTGTATATATATGATATATGAATATTTATATGCTCTATTCTGTGTATAAAATACTAATAATAATTATCATAATTTTGTCTAAATTAGCAGCAGTTGATCTAGACTCTGCATCGTGCGAATATAAACTGAATCGTTGGCAGGTTTCATGCATTCGTTTATGAATAAATATATTTATTGAAAATTATAAATAAAACTTATATATTTCATATAAAATAAGATTTATAAATTTTTGCACTCACTTTTTATATAATTATTGCACGAGTCTGCAAACGGTCAAAGGATGATTAAAGGCTGCAAATATTTGCGGTATTATGATTATGTGTGTCTGGCTGGTGTGAGTGTGTGTGTGTGTGTGTGTGTGTGTGTGTGTGTGGGTGTGTGTGTGTGTGTGCGTGTGTGCGTGTCGAAACACTCATACGCATAATTTGCATTGTTGTTTGGATCTTGAGAGCCACACTCACGCATTTGGCCCAGCTGCCTGGACCACTTCCCTTCTGCGGTTAACCTAATTTGCTTTAATTAACATTGCTGCATATTTAATTTAGCAAACATTGCCACACACACACACACACACACACACACACACAGGTATTTAGTTCGCTTTTCAATTAAGTTGCGCATAATTTTTTTCTTTCCTTCTATTTTTTAAAATTTTTTTTCTGCTTTCGTTTTTTTTGCTTTCGCTTCGTGTTTTTGTTGTTGTTGCTGCTGCTCATCGCTTGTCAAATGGTTTCTAATTACGCACAGCTGTGCCTGCGCCACGCCCCCCATGGACGCCCACTTGACTTGGTTGACTGACTTAATTACAAATTGCATTATTTATCGTGCAACAAAGTTCGTCAAACTGCAGTGCGAGGCAGCGCCCGAGCTGCTGCTGCAGTAGCACAAGCAGTTCGCAAGGATAATCATCAGCATTTCGAATGTGTTAATGTAATTTGTATGTGTGTGTGTGTGTGTGTGTGTGTGTGTGTGCATGTGAGTGTTAATGGGGCAAATGGATGAAGAGCTGGCGGGAATCGGGTAGGTGAGGGGCTTGACACACCACTGAGTTGCATCATCAAATATTCTTTTATAGTATGTGCAGGGGATAAGCAGCTGCAGAGCGCAAAAGTTGCAAGTTGTGCAACTGTTTGCATGATTACGCTACAGTATGCACTCGCTAAAGTGCGACCGCGTTGGCTGCAGCAGCTGAAACTTGCGCAACTCTTGCATAGATGAAAGACTTGCGTGGTCCAATTAAGGCGCAATGAATATATTCAAACTACTTGACACACATGATGATTGATTGATTGATTGACTGAGTGACTGATTGATAGATTGATTGGTTAATTGAGTAGCTGATTGAGTGGGCTGAAAAACTTAAATTTCTTGAGTGCTTGACTGATACAGATTTACTAGAATAACGAGCGATTGCCGGCTGCCCCATTCTCGCCTCATCAAAAAGGCTAAAAAGGCTACATTTTAGCTTTTAGCTAGATATAGCTTAGATATAACTTATCATCCGCTAACTAGCAAATAAACTTCTTCAAATATATATTTAAATTCAATTACAAGTTGAAATCTAAGCCAGTGAGATGAAAAGGGATCTTGAAAGAAAATGGATCATAAAGAAGTTTCTCAAGCTTTTGAAAGACGTAGAGAGACGCAGTGACTGATGGACTGTTTGATTGAACTGTATGTCTGTATGATTGATTGACTATCTGCTCGATTCACTAAGTGACTGAATCACATAGTGACTGATTGACAGACTGATTGATTGAACTGTATGTCTGTATGATTGATTGGTTGATTAACTGAATCAGATAGTGACTGATTGACTTCTTGATTGATTTAACTGTATATCTGTATGATTGATTGATTATTTGCTCGGTTTACTAATTGACTGAATAACATAGTGACTGACTGTATATCTGTATGATTGATTGGTTGATTGACTATCTGCTCGAACTGTACGTCTGTATGATTGACTATATGCTTGATAAACTAAGTGACTGAATCACATAATGACTGATTGACTGACTGATTGACTAAACTGTATGTCTGTATAATTGATTGGTTGCTTGATTCGATTCACTAATCACTGAAGCAAGTAATGATTGATTGATTAATTGAAGTGTATGCCTGTATGATTGATTGTTTGATTGACTATCTCCTCTATTCACTTACTGAGTGAAGCACATAGTGACTGATTGACTGATGAATAGACAAGTTTACCGACTGATTGACTGATTGACTGATAAGTTCAATGAATGAATTGACTGATTAATAGGCAAGTTTGGCAATAGATTCATTGATTGAATACTGATTGACACGATTTACATCGGAATGACTAACTTATAATAACTATATGGCTGCTTGGTTGATTGACTGATGGACTTAATCATTGATCAAATCATTAAACTGATTGACTAAAAAGCTGCTTGATCAATTGGAAAAATCATGTTTAGTTGATAAATTAAATGTCTCACTGAGTGATTGAGAGATTCAACGCCTGACTGAGCCTGACTGACTGCTCTCGACAGCTGCATAACTGTTTGATTGCCAGGCTGATAAGCAGTTAATGGCCACCTAGCGAGTGTCTACTGTGCCAGCAGCAGCCACAATAAATATTTGCACAGATTTGAAAGGGGCCGTTGAAGTCGTGCAACTTTTGGAGGCGTCTGTGGGAGCCTCAGAGCAGAGGTAACCGTAATACACACACACATACACACCCAGCTACGCCCACACATATGCATATGTAATATGATGATGGTATGACCCGCCTCTGTCTTTGTGTGGACACATTTGCGGCTGAGCCCAAGTTGATTAAAATCCGTAGCGCTTCAAAGCTCTCCCTATGCTATATGCTAGCTTTATAGTCAGTTATTCAGTGAGATATACACACTCTCTCTCTCTCTCTCTCTCTCACTGCGTGACTGCTCTCTTTGCTGGCTGAGCTGCCATAAATGCAACGATGCCAAAGCAAATCAACTTTTCGTTTCCAAATCACTTTTATTTCAACTTTCGATTAGTTCGAAGCTAAATCAGCAGGCAAAGTTTTTGAAATTTGTATAGTCTATCAGGAACTAGTTTATTAGCAATCGGCAAATGAGCGAATTTCCCTTTGTGGCTAGAAATAATGTCATCAATGTTTCCCTTAATCTTTTGATTTAATTCAGGACTCTCTCAAGACTAATTAGTTTTGAGGTATCTATTTCTCTCATATCATATCATATTAAAGTTAGCTGAAGCTACAAACTCTTCCATGTGTAGATCTCTTCGAGCTCCTCTCAAGACTTAAGACTTTTGTAGTTTTAGATTTGCAATTTGATTTCAATTCTGATTCAAATTGGAATTCATTTCCCAAATGCTTGAGTTTCTTTATATGGTTATTTGGTTATTTGGTTCTTTATTTGACTTTGCCCAGCGGGCGCTGCAATGTGCAAAGTCAATTGGGATGTCAACGTTACTAATTTGGCCATAATTCAGCTGGTTGTTATGCGATCGGCTATAATCGTGTTGGGCAAGCGACTAGCAGCTAGCTGGCTGAATGCAGCTTCCACAATCGATTGAAAAGCGTTCAAAGCCCACTTCGGCTCGGCATAATCCAAATGAAGCTCGTCACGTTGGTGGAGGTCAGCTTAATTACGGTCACAATTAACAGTTGGAAATGCGCCGCTCGCTGCAGCTGGCACACATAGAGCGTACCGCCATGGCTCTAGCCCAGTCCAGTGCAGTTCAACAGCTCCGATCCGCTCACTCCACTCGCACTCGCCTCTCGCATGCGACACATTTCATTTTATTTGGCATGACCTCACATAGGCGAGTGCGAGTGTGTGTGTGTGTGTGTGTGTGTAATCTCATTACAAATTCAAATGCGCTGTGGCTGTGCGTTGACGTTGCCCTCTCGAGCTGGTGCCGAGGGTTGTCTGCCCTTCCGCCACCGATCCACTGCGTAGTCCTTACCGCTGCGAACATGGTAAATGCTGCAACCGCGTTGTCACTCAATTATGTGCCATGTGTGCGCGACATAGCACACTTTTCAACACTGTCCAAAGATGCCACACGGCACAGCAGACGATAAGGGTACAGTTTGGACAGCTGGCAGACGGACAGGGTGCGGTGGACAGAGACAAATGAGGTGCCGGAGCACAGCTAAAGTGGACAGAGGCAAAAGTTGAACGTCGGCTTGCGGCACTGGCGAACAACACTTCAATGGATTTGCATATGAGTGCAAATTAGAGATATCTGAGCAGCTAATTAAGATGAGAGTGCGCTCGGTGGAGTCCGTGGGGGAGTCAGTGAGCGGGCGACAGCTGAAAAGTGATTTAAGTTTGCTAGCTAGGGATCAAAAGAGGGGGAAAAAGAGTTGAAATGAGAGAGGGAGGGAGAGACAGGAATTGGAATTGACAGAGCAAAAGTTGGGGAGATATAGGTAGATAGAGGGAAATACCAGGCGGGAGAGAGAGAGAGACATGGACAGAAAGAGGTTAAGTGAGGGAGAGATAGAAAGATTTCCTTCTACTGGGAGAGAGAAGGAAAGCAGGAGAGAGCAGAAAGAGATGAGGAGAGTATATAAGAGAGTTGGAGTATAAGCTGTAATGGAGATGGAGAGACAGAGAGAGAAAGAGAGAGAGAGAGAGACAGAGAGAGAGAGAGAGAGAGAGAGAGAGAGAGAGAGAGACAGAGAGAGAGAGAGATAGGAAAAGTAAAAAAGATATTGGGAGATAGGGAGATAGAAGGAAACAGTCGGAGAGCGAATGAAAGAAAGAGATGAAGAGAAAATATAAGAAAGAGAAATAGTAATGGAGGGAACAGAAATAGAGAGATAGAGAAAGAGAGAGAGTGAAAGAGAGAGGTGTAAAGAAAGAGTGCAAGAAGAAGTGAGACCGAGGAATAGTGAGATGGAGACAAATTGGAATAGAGAAAATATGAGATGAGAGAGTGAAAGACAGAGAAGAGAGGGAGTGAGAGAGAGAGAGAGAGAGAGGGAGAGACATAGAGAAAAAAGTAAAGAAAGAGGATTGACAGAAGAAGTGAGAGCGAGGAGAAGTGAGAGGGAGAGAGATTGGAATAGGGAAAGTCTGAGATGAGAGAGTGAAAGAATGAGAAGAGACGGAGGGAGAATGAGAGAGAGAGAGAGATAGAGAGAGAGGGACAGAGAATGAGAGAGAGAGAGAGAGAGAAAGAGAGAGAATGAGAGAGAGAGAGAGAGAGAGAGGAAGAGATGGAGAAAGAGGTATATAAAGATGATTGACAGAAGAAGTGAGAACAAGAGGAGTAGTGAGAGGCATTGGAATAGAGAAAGTCTGAGAATGGGGGATACATATATCTCTCGTATTACCAATTAAATAAGCTCGTGAAAATTGAGAAGAAATCATTCTATATTTTTTATTTTTTTTATTTTATTCTTCTTACTAAAAGATTCAATTTCATTTGTATATCTAAAATTGTAAAATTATATTTTCTTCTTTCTCCTTTTCTTCCTTGCTTTCCTGAAAAGTTCTGAAAGATGAAGATGCTCAGATTACATATGCAACTCAATATGCCACCGCCGCATTCAAGACCTGCTATACCTCGCAGCTATGGAAAGTGTCTGAGAGGGAATGCTCAGCTATAAAGAAAAGACAGACAGCTAAGTAGAGTTTCACGTGGTATCTGCTCGTCGAGCACGCTCTGCGCTGGTTCTGTGCTTTATTTGCTTTCATAAATTGAGATTGTCGTGGGCTAAAGGGTGGTCGCAGCCCATTCGGCATCATCATTCGCCACTTGGCAGCTTTATGTCATTGCCGGTTAAGTGATGCATCTAATTTGCAGCTGTTGTCGCTGCCGCTGCTGCTGCCGCTGCCTCTGCTGCAGTCGCTGCTACAGTTGCTGCTGCTGCTGCTGCTGCTGCGGCAGAGTGAAAGAAAACTTGTGAGGAATTTGCATTTGGTGCTTGGAAAAATGTTTGCATTTACTGTGTGCCGTGCGCAACGTAAGTAATGCCAACATCGTCAATCCACAGCTCCCTGCTTCATCTCTCTCACTCACACTCTCACTCCCTCTCTCACTCTCTCTCTCACTCTCTCTCTTTCTTGGCATCTGTCCTGCTTGTCTGTGCCTGCTGCGTCTCATGCTCGTTAATTTTGCAGCATTTCCGCCAGCAATTTGGTGGCAGCTTCGCCGTCGTCTTGTGGAAATATTACGTATACGCGATGGAAAAAGCGCTAACCGGAAATGCAGGAAGCGGATATTACACGCTCCAGAAAACACACAGCATAGCGCGCCGCGCCGCGCCGCCAGTCGAATAGTATGCACACAGATATGACTTTTGACGACAAGCTGAACAGCGCTGAGCAGTGCTGAGCCTTGCTTCAAGTGGGCTGCCCAAGGGTGGGCGCTGCGAGCCAAAGCAATTGCGACATTTTCCTTATTGCAGCTGCTGCGCGTTATGCATGTCTCGTATTTGGACAGCTGGTCAATGTGAAAACTGTTAACTGCTCTCGCTGTCAAGCGACTTCGCGTCAAACGGGGCGTATACTCGATGCGGTGCTTGTTGATTCGCATTGAGTATACGCCGCATGTGCCGGCGTTTTCAATAGGCGAATTAGCGAAGCTTCCTAGCTTAGCTTGTGACATATATATATGTATATTTATGCATAAATGTATGTTTTCCTATAGCATACAGGGCATCTGCATGTCCACGACGCTTGCCAAGTTCATTGCCTACTGGGCAAAGCTGTTCACGCAGTCCTCGCTTTAGCAGCTCTTAGATGCCGCTTCAACTGAGGCACATGCTAGATATTTAGAGACAGAGTGAGAGAGGGAGAGAGAGAGGGAGAGAGAGAGCGAGAGAAAGAGAGAGAGAGTAAATGTATCTAATGATAGCTGATTTAGGGCATTTGTCATTCGCCTATGCTTGCCATATTCCTCCCCATGCCTCGACTGCAATTGTAGCGCACTGTGGGGCGTTGGGGCGTGGCTGGCCCAGTGCAAGGCCAGCCAGCTTGTTGCGATTGAATTCTGGCGAGTCAAGAGCAGATCAAAGGCAAATAGTCACCTACCTGTGAGCTGAAAGCTGAAAAGGAAATGAAAACTCGTTGCGTTTCGTGTAAGATTTCTTTGTTTTCTTTATTGAACATAATAATTTGTTGTTGGTTTTTTAATGCTTGCTCACTTGCTTGTTAAATGTTTTTTTGTTTTTTCATTTGTCTTAATTTAAATTTAATTTATTTAATTTTTATCTTAAGGTTTTCTCCTTATGCAACTTTTTGACTTTTATTTCATTTAATTTCTGTTCTTGTTTTTTTCTTTTACTTTTATTTAGTTTAGAATCGTAGCGTATATCAATATGCATAAATTTTATAATTATTTATTTGTATTTTTTTTATGTCTGTTTTTTATCAATTTGTAGCATTTTGCATTAAAAAAAAATATTTGTTAGCCATAATAAACATTAATTTGTAGCTTTAGCTGCACAAATGCATATGTGTATTGTTTGGCTGTGTGTGTGTGTGTGTGTTGTTTGCATTTCATGTTTAATTGCTAATTAACATTATTGACAATTAAGTACAATATTTATAATTTTTAATTCAATTTGCAGTTATTTTATTAATTTTTTATTTTTCTTATTTTTTTTTTTTTGCATTCCAAAGCGCCATCGAGCTATCGCTGTGTGTGTGTGTGTGTGCGTGTGTGTGCGTGTGTGTGTATTTTGCTCTGCATTTTCATATTTTTATTTCTATTTTTATTGTTTTTTTATTCAATTTTTTCATTTCAATTTTCAGCGTATGAATTTTATTAGTATCGAAATAAAATAATTTGCTCGTGCATGAATAAATGCTTAAATTTAGTTATATTTTTAAAGTTGTTTTTTTTTCTTCTTCTTCATATAAATTTAAAATTGTCAGCCATTTGTTGTTTAATAAAAACATGTATGTATTTTTATTTATTATTATAATAAGTATTTTTTATTTGTATTTTTTCATTTTTTTTTGCAATTTATTTAATATTTTTCTACGTTTTCTTTTTTTTTTTTTTATGCTGTATGCCATGCTCTGTATATATATATATATTTATTTAAATATATATATATATATATAATTTTTTTTCTTAATTCTATAAAAACTGCTTGAATTAAAAATGTTTTTGCCTCAGTTTCTTCTGCTTCGCTTTAATGTATTTAAATTTATTCATTTGCTGTTGCTTGTTTTTTTTTTTTTTTTAATATTTTAATACCTAGACTTTATCGTATTATAAAAAAAAAAATATTCATATATATATTTATTTGCAAGTTTAATTATTCATGTAAATTCTCAGCGCTGCTTTAGCTTTTATTAATCTTGCATATTTTGGCTGCTTTTAGTTTAGCTTAATTTCGTTTTTAGGCTTCGTAAATTTTTGTCACTTGCTCTTCAACTCGTAATTGTTATTTTAAAATTAAGTACACACATTAGTTTTAAGCTAGCGTTTCAGTTTATGTACAACATTTATGTCACTAATAGTATTTATATTTATTTGCCTTTTGCTCTTGCGAATGCGTGGAATGAGAACTCGAAGGGTTTTTGGTTTTCGGTCGTTCAATAATGAATTAATTGCATTTTGCGTTTATTTAAGAGCTGAAGCATCTCCTCAAATTATGTACATAAATATTTATGCGAAACGAGCACAAATTGAAACAATGTTTCATAAATTTGCATAAATATTTTATAAAATTGTTTTTTTTTTTTTTTTTTTTTAGTTTTTGTTTTTAGAAGTGAAAGGAAATGCAACAACTAATTAGCATAAATTACACACACACACACACATACGCACACACACGCACACACACACGCACACTCATGCACTGTTAATTAAATAAAAACAATCAAAATACGTTTCGAATTGCAGCATAATTAATTTGTAATTATATTTTAATTATCATAATTAATTTGCATTATTGTTATTAAACGTTTCGCAAGCATTTTGAGCTGCATTAAAGTTCAACTTTAAGTACATAAAATTTTGGATGGATGCATTAGTCAGTTGATAAGTTTAAGATTATATCAATAAAAAAAAAATTACAATTGAATTTGAATTAAAAATATATATTCATATTTATATTTATTTATTTTTTTTTTAATTAATTTTTTAATATTATTATTTGTTTATTTTTGTTTTACTTTGTTTACTACACAACACAACAAACATCTAGAATTTCGTGGGCTTATCATTTGGTTAGCGTTCTCATAAGTTTTTTTTTTTTATAGAATTTTGCAATTATTTTTAATATTTTTTTTTTTTAGTTTTTGTTTTATGCTTTGATTGTGGCCGTTTCGAGCGTGCGGGGAAGGGCTAGAAGGGAGAGGCTGGCGTAGGGCGGGGCCATTATTACAACCGAATGTTCATTTAGCTGTCTACACAGAGCTCGCTCATGTATTTATCATATACAAGTATATATATGATGTGTATATATGCGTATGCATATATGCATGTGTGTAACTAGATGTATGTACAAATCTAAATTTCTTTTGTTTTTCTTTTTCTTTTTTCTAAGTGCAAATGTAGAGTTGGATGGAGTTTTTTTGTTTTGGATAAAAAAAATTATATATATTTGCATCATAATTAATAAAAGTAAAAGAGAGGATACGAATTGAATAAGCGCAGCGGCAACCAGAGCTCTCTCTCCCTCTCTCTCTCTCTGTGCTCTGAATTTGCTTCGTTCTGCGATCTTCGATCTGTCTTACAGACAACTTCAAGCACTGCACATAGATATGAATCTCGCTATATGTATATATAATAAAGGCTAATCAAGAATCATATATTCAGATATATATATAAGTTGGACGAATGTGTTTAAGGTTTAAGGAAGGTTAAGGTTCGATTTCTTCATCTTCTTTTCACTGTTTAATTGTTGTTTTTTAGCAAACAAAATGCATAGCTCGCTTGGACGCAATAAAAAGTGTTGTAAAATGGCAAAAATGAGAGGGAAACAATTTCAATAAAATTTGCCAAGGGTTCGTGTGTGTGTGTGAGTGTTTAATGTGCTGTGCTACGTTTTTGTTTTTGTTTTTGCTTTGCTTTCGCTTGTTATCAAAACGTTATCCTTGGGCCTTTTAGCCAAGTTGCGTATTCAATATTTGTATCTTGTTAAGTATTTATAATTAGCTTTTAGCAGTGTTGATAAATGTTTAGCTTTAGTTGCTCATTTTGAGTTAGTTTTCATCTTGAACTAGTTCATTTTTGCTTTCGTTTCATTATGCAAATATCGCGCTGCGCATCTATTGCCTAGGCGTTTGTCTGCTATCAGCATTTTGCTCTTGTGACTCGGTTGCTGGCAGTGCCAGTTGTGACGTCACTAGCTCAAGCATGTTAGTTGAAGCATGGCATGTATGTATGCATGTATGTAAATATATATGTGTATCTATATATGTATAAGTATTTAAAAAATTGGCTTCACTTCCCTTCGGTAAGCGCATCGCTAACGTTCGCTTCTCTCTCGCTTCCTCTCTCTCTCTCTCTCTCTCTCTCTCTCTCGTTTGTCTGGTTCATACTTTTGGCCACTTGGTTTCGTTTGTTTGTTTTCTTTTTGTTTCACTTCACCTCGTCTCGCTTTCGTTTCAATTTCAAGCGTTCCTCTTGCTTTGCTTTCGTGTTTAATTATTTTTGTGAGAACTTTTGCTACATTATTATTATTATTATTTAAATTATTATTTCAGTAATTAATTATTTTTTATTATTTTTTAAACTTTTCTTAACTGCTTATTGCGTTTTATAAACACTAACTTGTCATTTTTATATTAATTTCTGTTTTCTTGTTTTTTTTTTCTTCATCGACTTTATCATACTTATTAAAACTACTCAACTTAAGCCGATTGCTTGTTGTGTTTTCTCAATATTTGTTTTTGTGTTCGCCATCCGCTTGTGTCATTGCTGTAACTTAGTCAACTAGACGCCGTATAACTAGTAAAAAAATGTGTTTTTGACTGGCTCACACCAACATACTAGGTAATATATGCTATATGTTAAGTAATACTAGACAAAAAAAAATATATAGTTTCGTTTGCTTACTAGCCTAGAATTGTAAATGTCTATCGATCGAAAACCGAAAATCAAAATACAAACAAACAAACAAATACTCGTATCTCTGTCTCTCTCTGCACGTAAATACATCGTTGCGTTCTCTTTCCAACTAGACTTGACTTGCCTGCCCAAGCTAGCTAGCCAGCTCGCTCGCTCGCTCGCTCACTCGCTCACTCTCTCCGTTTCCATTCCATTTTGATTCAGCTATTCTTGTGTGTGTGTGTGGGGTGGCTTAGTAGCGCTGCTGATACTCATGATGCCAGCGATTGAAATCAATGTGGAACACAATTATGGAACCAGTTGATAGGCCAGCGAGCAAATATCTGCAGAAGAGAGAGAGAGAGAGGGAAGAAACAGAAGGAGAAAAAACATAGTATATCGATCAGTAATGAGTAAATCTAGCTTAGAGCTCTTTCTGCCTTCCAGTACTTACTTCTGATCGTGAGTGAGAGCCAGCGAGCGTATGCCCGCATTGCAGGCGGGGAAGGCATAGAGTGGCGCCAGATTGAAGGTGCGCCACACCTCGACAATGCCGCGATCTCCGGCGGTCATCAGATACTCGCCATCGCGCGAGAGCAGCATGCACTGTGTTAGAGAGATCAAGAGAGAGAGAGAGGGGGGAAGATCGAATGCATGAGTACCGAGAGTTAAATGGATTTGCAGCTAGGCCTGGCACTCACCTGCAGATTGTCGTTGTGTGTCTCGTGGCGCAGCTTCTTGCCATTGATGGTATAGGCCGCGACATTGCCCTTGTCATAGTTGATGACTATGAAGCCCTCGCGCGACATGGTTATCAGCTCTGGCGAGTGGAAGTCGACGGGCGGATCCAAGGAGCGCAGCAAGTCACCAAATGTTGTGTGTATCAAAACAGGGCCGTCTAGCAAGAGAATAAGAGAGAGAGAGAAAGAGAGGGAGTGAGAAAGAGAGGGAGAGAGAGAGGGAGAGAGAGAAGGAAGCCAAAGAGTTTAGTTAGGCTAAGGCTAAGGCTGGCTAGCGAATAGAACTTACTCGTTGAACCCGAAACGACGAGTCCGAGCTCAGCGCTAATGACGACCGAGGTGACAGCCTGCTCGTGGCCCGTTAGGGTGGCACGTGGCGTGGGCACATCTCCCTCGCCCACAATGCTCTGGGTGCGGGCATTCCAATGCCAGAGCAGCACTGTGCAATCCGCCGAGCCGGAAGCTATATAGCAATCCGAGGTAATGTTGCACTCGCTGCGAGCCATGCACGTGACAACGCCGAAATGCCCAAAGACAATTTGCACGATTTTCGCTGAATAGGGAAGGAAATATATAGGTTAAGGTTAGGCAACGTCTCAGAGAGGGAAATCGCTCAACCAGGCACAAGAAGTAGTGCAAGGTTGGGGTCGATTGAGAGAGAGAGAGGTAGAGAGAGAGAGAGAGAGAGCACTCACCTGTCTCAGTTGCAAACACGCGAAAACTGTTGTCCCAGAAGCCGCAGGCAATGAGGAAACGACTATCCACGGTGGTCACAAAGCAATTGGAACGTATCTTAAGCATCTGGCTAAAGTTATCGCCCAAATGGCGACGGCTCACCGCATGGCTGTTGTTGTTGGTGCCGTGAACAGCTGTAGAGTAACACAGAGGGAGAGAGAGAGGGAAAAGGCATCGATAGAATCGAAGGGAAAAAGTTGAGTTAAGCCTAATCTACTTACTCAGCACTGGATCAATGGTGAGCGGCTGATTGGAGCCAGGCGATTGCGGTGACTCAGCATAGCTGGGACTCTGGACGGATGCGGTGTAGTTGCAATTCCAGCGATTCACCGCAAACTGATGGCCAGCGGTCACCGTGACGACGGAGGGCAGCGATAGCTGCGGATACGTGTTGGCCGAGATGTGTATGATGGGCGAATTTTGATAGAACTTGAGCATCTGGCAGAGATCCTCGGGCATGGCACTGAACATCATGGGCGACAGATGCATGGCCGAGCTGCGCGGTGGATGCGGCTCCATCAGCAGCTGGCTGGGCGTTTGGCCAAAGTTGCGTATTTGATTCTCGACAGCCTCGCGCATCACCGGATCGAGCACACCATCGAGATCGACGCTGCCCTCATAGGTGAGATAGTAGAACACGTTGGTGGCCCGGATCGCCTCAGGTCCGCGCTGCTTGTAACCGAATATCAGATCGATCCACTGATGCAGCTGGCAGGACACGAACTCCGACTCGAGCGCCATGCGATTGATGCGCACAAACTCCTCGGGAGTTTTGGCCCAGGGGGGTAGCTCGATGTCATCGACCAGGGCGCCATCCTCACGATGTCCCAGCCTGTAGCCGGACGCATTGTAGAACATCTCCGGCAGGAAATACCATTCGGGTATCAGTTCCTTAACGTCGGACGTATCGCGCTGGCAATTCTTCCAGCTGAGCGAAACGGACGAGAACAATCGATCGGGATAATCGAATTTGCCACCCTGCAGTGCCAGGAACATGGACGTAAATGGCTCCACGCGCACCAGCCAGTTGAGGGTGAATGCGGCGGTCGAGTAGTGGGTGCCGTAGTGGAATGGCGGAATGGTATCGCTGTCCCAGCTCTCGTAACGCTCCTCGAAGTAGGCACGACGGGATGGATTTAGTGCGCCAATGGGCTTCGACAGATCACGATAGTTGGAGGGCAGGCTAAGGTCCAGATCCTTGGAATCGTAATTGGTAAGCACCCAGGGAAAGATCGGATACTGGTTCAGATCGTTGTATGTGCGGCCGGCGATCGTGTTGAGGAACATCAAGTACTCAAAGTTGGAGATCTCGCGTCGCTGCCATTTCTGTGTCATGTTCGAGTTGCGCATCAGCTGGCGCGGCGACATCATCGAGGCTCGGCGAGTCTGCGGTATGCCGTACTTGATGCCGACGCCCACGCGTGGCAGCGCCTTGATCACCTTCTTGACGGTATGCTGATCGGGAAAGGCGAACAGAATGGAGGTGCGGCTGGCCAAGAAGATCTCCAGCGCGACGTTCTGCAGCAGATAGCGACGCGAGAAGATGGCTCGCACCTCGGAGAAGTACCATTTGCCATGGAGATGGTCACAGTACTTGAGTACCTCGGCATCGATCTTATGGAACTCTGGGTGATCCTCGTCCACCTCGAAGAACATCTCGGTGCTGGTGATCGACACGGTGCCGGGCGCCACCAGTCCAGGCGCTATCAGACGCGCCTTGGTGCTGATGTTGACGGGCCCGGTCAGATCCAGATCGAGTTCGCGATCCTCGATCAGCAGCTCGGCATCGTCCAGCAGCTCGCTGTTGTGCTGCGACGATGGATGCGCCCGGGACACCGCAATCTGTGTGTGGAACTCGTCGCGTGTCTGCAGGATCGCATCCTCCGGCGCACCGTTCTCAAGTGCCGCCTTCAGCGTGGCCTGCGGATGCGAGGAGCCGCGCGGATTTTGCACCATGCGCTTGCGACGACGAGCATCGTCCTCCCAGGCGTCCAGTTTCCAGTACGTGGTCTTCGCCAGCGGCCCAACGGTCGCCGTCAGCGAGCTGGTGATGGAGCCCAGGCCATTCGCATCGCCCCAGGCGCCATGGCGATTGCACATGATGTTGCGCACCTTCTCCAGCAGTCGACTGGCGATGACATTGTCTCGACGGCGTGCGGCTGTGATCAGATGATCGCACATGCGCTCCTCCTCGCGCCGCTCGAGCAGCGTCTGGGCGCACTGCGACTCGAAGTCGGCATGCTTGAGCACATCGTCGGCGCGCATGCGGTTCAGTATGAACTCGGCCTCGTTGGCCACGCGCACAATGTGATCCTTCATGGCATGGGAGAGCAGGCGGCCCTCGTTGATCAGCTCAATGAAGGCGAGGCCGGCATGCTTCTGCAGGCTGTTTTGCCACTCCTGCGAGCAGAGCAGCATGACCAGCTCGACGACGGAATGCGAGTTCTTGAATGTGGTCAGGCCCTTGCCCTCCATCAGCAGCTCCTGGCCGTGCGAGCCGACCAGCGTCTTGGAGAGGAAGGGCGCAAAGTCCACCATTATTTCGCGCAGCAGCGGACACACTGGACCCAGAGCTATCTCCAGCTTCTGCGTGAGACTCGCCTCGCGCGACGGCGTCGTCAGCGGCAGCTGGGCAACCAGCGCCGGCGGCTTCATGGGCAGCTCATCGGGTCGCGTGCGCTGCTGCTGCTGTTGCTGTGTGCCAGCCACGGTGTTCGCGTTGCCAGCACCGCCGGCGGCAACGCCTGCACCGCTCACACCATAACCATCCGGCACACGCACCACCGATATCTCCGAATCGGGCTTATCGCCGCGCTCACTGCCCACGACCATGCCCAGTCGTGAGACACCCTGTTGCTGCTGCTGCTGCTGCTGCTGTTGCTGCTGCTGCTGATGCTGCTCGTGCTTGGCACCATCGCTGCCATCCATCAGGCCAACAACGAGTCCAGCACTGGCCGCCGCCTGCACAGCTGCGTCCTCATTCAAATTCACATCCGTCCAGCTCTCGTCGTTCGAGTGGCTCGGCTTGTGATCGTCGGCCAAAATATCGCTGGACGACTCCACTTCGGGCACCTCGTTCTCCGTCGAGTTCATGTTCAGTGAGACCACATCCGAGTCCACGCTCTAAACGGTTCATAAGAATAACAAACGTGCATACACATAAATAGATATTATAAGCAGAGGTGAGAGCTAAGTGTGAAGCTTTTGTTTGGTGTGGGCTTTACATAACGAAAACAGTGGACAATCAAATGGTGCTGGGGCTGGTGAAGGGGGTGGTGAGAGCGGTGCGTAGTGTGAGACATTGCAGAGTTAGTGTTGCATAACTATCTATATTTATTACTTGCTGCTGTTATCGATAGTCGATAGGTTGTTAAATTCTAGTCGATTAGCAACAAAGCTAGCTTCTCTATTGACATATCGACGATAAACGTAGTTCGCCTATATTCAATTAGGTTCACGCTTTCGATAGTCGATAAGTTTCGATTATCGATTGCAAAGCAAAGTTAAACGTGCAATTTGAAGCAGGAAATATATTAGATTATCATTAGCATTTGTCTAATTAGTTATCGATAGTCGATAAATTCTAGTCGATTAGCAACAAAGCTAGCTTCTCTATTGACATATCGACGATAAACGTAGTTCGCCTATATTCAATACGATTTCGATAGTCGATAAGTTTCGATTATCGATTGCAAAGCAAAGTTAAACGTGCAATTTGAAGCAGGAAATATATCAGATTAGCATTTGTATAATTAGTTATCGATAGTTGTTAATATCGATTGCAAGTTTGCGATGTTTAGATATCGATAGTTAGCATTTACATACGTTTACTCATATATAGATAGTTTTCGTCATTTAAATATCAATCGATAATTATCAGTTGCATTTGACTACTTAGCTATCGATACTTATCGATAGTCAACATTTACATATAATTGCTCTACGATAGTTGTGCAGCCCTACAAATTCCTTCGCTACATTTGCTGTGCATGTGTCTGTGTGTGTGTGTGTGTGCGCTTGTTTCGGTATCGTTTGCACATTAATTATGCACCCTGAACAATAAATCAAAGCTCCAGTGCGCCAAGCAAAGCTCATCGGCCGCCCAAATCCTGTTGACCAGCCACGTCCTCTGCACGCTCTTGTCAACACATGCATTTGTCAACGCCACGCACAAAATGTTATCTACAGATCTCTATATAGAAAACTAACCCCCCCCCCCCCTCCCACGCGCCCTGTTTGACTATGATTTGCATAAAAGGCAATCCGAAGCATTCCCTCGCTCTCGCTCTCTCTCGCTCTCGCTCTCTGTGCTGGCGCTTAAACAAATTTTGCCATTACGTAACTCAGCTCATCCGAAAAGCATTAGCCCGAGTGGACAACGCGGACAGACGCAGCGTGCGGGTGGTTGATGGAGGGGCATAGGGGGATGGGGGAAAGGCAGGTTATGGAACGGATATGGCCATATGACAGAATTTGTTAAAGCGTTTGACAAATGTCAACTGTCAAACACAAATGTTGAACAGCAATGGGGCAGAGTAGGTGTTAACACAGCTGTTTCCATGTATGTGTGTGTGTGTGCGTGTGTGTGTGTGCGTGTGTGTGTGTGTGTGACAGCTGTTGCGCCTACGCAATGTGCTGCATATGCTTTTAGAATGTTTGTGCAGCAACTAAAATCAATCGCCTTTTGTTTGCGCAGAATTTCACTTGTGGCCCCAAATTGAATACACATACAGCATCAAGTGTGTGTGTGTGCGAGCTACATGATTAACTGTTCGTGTGTGTGAGTGTGCGTGGAGTACAGCGAAAGCAGCAGAGGATTTGCTATATTAATAATGCAAGCAGTTCATTAAGAACCCAAAACCGGAAGACGGCACGTCGTGACTGCCACACAATGAAAGCTACTTCTTAGAGTGTCTGTATGTGTGTTTGTGTGTGTGCTCGTATTCTAGTTTGTAACACTAATTGCATACCATATACATAGACATTAACATACATAAATCACAAGCGACATACAAACAAATCCATGAGACACACAACAAATCACGTGGCGCACGCAGCCAAACCAAACTTGAGTGTTGTGCGTGTGTGTGTGTGTGTGCGTGTGTGTGTGTGAGAGAGTTGTGTGTAGGCGCGGACTTCCGCAGAGATTGCCTAATGAATTATTGATTGCATTTAATTGCAATTCAATTTGTTTTCCCTTTTCTTTCTTTCCTTACTTCTATTTTTTTAGCAAATCAAACAAAACCCAACGAAAACACAGCAAAGAGTGTGTTGCGAGAGATGAGGTATGCACGCTCCATAGATGCCCTGTACAGCGAGCTAGTTAGAGAGTTTATAGAGTTGTAGCTGTCTGGAAGAGAACTTGCCAGGGCAGCATGGAAGCTCTCATAGAGAGCTGGAGTAGTGATGGCACGATTAATCATATGATGTCCATAAATCGATTATTTTGCTTCGAATTGTATCGCAAAACGGGGTTCGATTAATTGCAACGTTAATCGATTAATTGCTCATTGGAAGAGAACGTTGGAAGAGAGAATGTAAAGTGCGGAATCATTTTTTTTATTTATTATTATACATCCAATGAAAATTTTGATTGTGAGGAAGAACGTGGCTAGCACGAGCCAACAATCAAAGCCAGTTGAAAACACATTTCTGATACATTTTTAAATGCTTTGGGTTCGGCTCCAAACATGCCAAGATGACAAGTCAATTGTGGAGATGATTGTCGCGGATAATTTGCCATTTTCACACGTTCGAATTCAACACTAAAAAACTAATAATAGCTACTATATTTGTCGATCTTATAAAATACTAAATAAATAAGTACTACTTTTTTATAAAAATAAAAAATCATTTGATTAATCGATTATTTTCACTTTAGTTCAGAGATTTATAATCGTCCAGATAAATTTAATCATATGATTCAATAATCGACTAATGAACACTTTTTGCCATCACTACATAAGAGCTCAGCCTTAAGTTTTCTTATGGCATATATTTATATATTACTATATAGTATAAAGTTACGATATGCTCTATAATAATAGTTGAGTAAAAAATACGAATAGAATAGTTCAGAGATCTAGAGCAGCTCTTTAGCAAGAACAGACAGACAGACTCAAGACTCATGGACTTGACTCTATGAACTACTAGGCCATACCTCTGCCTCCCTTCACTCTTCACAAATTATCAGCTATAAATATCTCCTCATATATATATACGATATGATTTGTCAGTTTCCATATTTTCTCTTTTATTTTCTTAGAGTCGAACCTGTCGAAGTTGCTCAACAATCATCTCTAGTCATCACATAGATCTGCCTACTTGGTCGCTCTCAGCAACACCAGGCAGACTACGCGCAGCAACAGCTATATTCGTCTCACTCTCATGAAGTGTCAATTTGAGTGTATCAGGCAGCATCCAGCCAACTTGTATAACAACTTTGATACCTGCTAAATATATATAAATATTTATATATATTTATTTTGCTCAATAATATTTATTTGACAAGCACTCTTGACATATTACAGAGCTTCAAGTTTCTCTCTTCTCGGCCAGAGCCAGCAAAATCCCAAGTTAATTAGTTTAGCTTAAGGAGAGCTGAATGCATCAGTTGTTGTTGCTGGTTGTTGTGTCTTAAAGTTCATTTAGAGAGTTGATCAGCTGCGGAAGTGAAGGGATTAGTTGTGTGGCCAGCCGTAAGTCCGCTAGATAAGTTGCTTGGCAAATATGCAAGCTGACAGCGCATGTTGAGGGCAAATGTTGCATTGTGTTGGTTAATTGATTGCATTGGCTCATTGCTGCAATATTGATTGCATTAATGCGCACGCTGCCTGCTTGCCTCTGCAATGTCACATTCGGTTAGGCCACAAAAGTAAAGAAATTAAATTACAAATTGACAAACAAGCGAGAGAGTGAGGGAGAGAGAGAGAGTGGGAGAGAGAGGCAGAGAGTTCGACTCTCCCGAACACAATATGAAAAATCGATTTAAAAATTGTGAAAAACATGTTTCGTCCACACGAATCGAACAAAGGCCACAAAGTTGTGCGATACGAAAATGGAAAATGGAAAATGGAGAATGAAAAGTAAAATAAATTTCACATGATTTGTGTGCATGGAGTGGATACTCTGTGTGCTCTGTGGGCGTGGCCTGTGCACTAATTAACACACGAAATGTCAACAAATGTTATGAACTCTTCAATTATACATGTATATGTATCTGTGTGTGTGTGTGTGTGGGTGTGTGTGTGTGTGTGTGCAAATGAGTTTCGACCCATAATAGCCTTGCAGAGACTTTTAATCGTGCAATTATTTGCACAGCAATTTATATTATTCATAAATATATAGGAATTTAAGCCGAATTATATCAATTTATACATGTTCATTAAGTGCTTCCTGCAGCTTCTCTCTAATTGCTTTCAATTATGCTCCCGACTATGCTAAGTTTGTCGTTTTTGCATGCAGCTGGCATTTGCTTACCCAGATTTCTAAGCTTCTCGCTTCTCTTTGAATTCGTCATGTTAATGCAAATGTATTTGCTTTATCTTTCACTTTTTCCTCTAATCTGTTACTTGTCTCTCTTTTAGCTTCTTCACTCTCAACTAAGCTTCTCTCTTCTCGACTCTATTTGCTATCATTTATGCTTCTCTCTTAACTTAACATGTCTTCTTCATCTCTTGTTATTTAGATTTGCTTTACATGTGTTAGCCTTCTCTTTTTCCTCTATTCTGTTCGTTGTCTCTCGCTTTGCTTCACTCCCAACAAAGCTTCTCTCTTCTCAACTCCGTTTGATATCATTGATGCTTCTCTCTTAACATGTCTTCTTCTCTTCTTAATTAGATTTGCTTTACATGTGATAGCCTTCTCTGCTGCCTTTTACTAAGCTTCTCTCTTCAACACATTCTGTATCACTATTCATGTTTCTTTCCTCACTTTACTTTTCTTTTGTCGTTTTTGTAAGCAGTTATCCAGATTTCTAAGCTTCTCGTTTTTACCTCTCTTCTTCGTTGCTTACCTAGATTTCTAAGTTCTTCGCTTCTCGCTTCTCTTTGAATTCGTGTTATTCATGCTTAACCTTTAACTTTCTTCCTAAATTCTGCTGCCCTTGCCTCTTGTTATGCTACACTCTCAACTAAGCTTCTCTTTTCTCAATTCGATTTACTGTTTTGCTTCTTTACTCCCAACTAAGCTTCTCTCTTCTCAATTCGATTTGCTGCCATTCATGCTTCTCTCTTAACTTCACGTGTCGCTTCTTGCATTTGCTTTGCTTGTGTTGGCCTTGGCACTCTACTAAGCTTCTCTCTTCAACAAAAGACTTTTCATGTTTCTCGCTTTACTTCTCATTTCTCGTTGCAGCTGCTGCCTTTACCTTCTCGACTGCCTTGCTTTGTACTTGGTTTATGCTCAATCTTACTGCCTTGCCCTGTACTTAACTACGCTTCTCGCTGCCCCATAATTTGCCAACGCCTTTTGCCATGCTTCTTCCTTTGGCGTCAATTCGCTTATTACGTCGCTTTTGTCTTCGCTATTTGCTCTGTCCAGTGTTGAGTAATACCTTGGCCTGCACTTAACTACGCTTCTCGCTTCACCACGTTCTTCACTTCACAATTAATTATGTTTACTACTCTTGTTACTCCGCTTTGCTGCCGCGCCTCGTTTGCTGCCTTTGCTGCCTCGCTTCAATGCATTTGTTTGTTGCCTCAGCATGAATTATGCTTTAATACTTTTGTTGCTTTTTGCACACTGTACTCGCTTCGCTTTATGCTCAACTAGCCGCTGGGATCAGCTGTGTAACTTATTGTTTTGCTTATCCTTTAACAACTTTTCTCAACTAGCTACTTAATTGAGCTGCTTCTTTGGGCACGCTTCAGTTAACTTGAAGAGGTAATTGCTTTTCGCTTCTATTAAATTTTCAGCTATGCATCTATCTCCCTCGCTCTCTCTCTCTCTCTCTCTCTGCCTCTTGAGATTGGCTTGAGTTTTAGCTACTTTTTGATTTGTGGTTTATTCGTGCTCTACTGCAAGGCTACTTGGTATATTTTTAGTATTTTCGAGTATATACTTCAGGTGCAACAAGATGTGAGTCTTTGGGTGATTGACAACAGTACGAATTGTGTTTGCTTGTACGTATGTGTGTGTGTATGTGTGAGGTGAGTTGACTTCAATTGTTGTTGTTGTTGTTGTCAAATTGTTGCAGTATTTTGCAGTATTTTTTATGTATTTTTTTTTTAGTTTTTACTTTTACCTTTGGTAATTTTTGTGGCACCATTGGCTTGGGAGGTGACAATGGTTGTTGTTGAATTTTAATTGAATCTTTAGTTGATTTTACAGTTGTTGTTGTTGTTGCGGTTGTTGTCTTAGTGTTGTTGTTGTTATTGTTGTTGTTCTTGTTGTTGTTGTTGTTGTTATTAATATTATGAGCCTGTGACATTTTGTTTTGATTGATTTGCATCGTTTTAGTGTTTTGATTTTGATAAGAAAAACATGCAAATGAATTGACTTCACTGCTTCGTTTTTGTTTTTTATAATTATATTTATATATATATATTATAGCTAGCTACAATTTAATACTAAGCTCCAGCCATACACATTCAACTGCTTGTTCAGCTAAAATGCTAATGCAGAGTTTTCATTCATCATGCATAGTGAACTGAAATCCAGCTTAAAACTAGAAACCTTAGCTTAGCCCGTCCCAGCTACATAAACCTCTACTCACACACTCGCACACTCACACATCTAGCGCCATAGATCGCTTCACTCACCTTTATCGATGGCGGTCCACTCGAGTGGGAATCATTGTCAGCGAGCACCGACGGATTGTTCTCATCGACGACAATAATTTCGTAGTCGCTGTCCTGAATCTGACGGCCGCCTGTACCAGAAGAAGAACGAGATGCCAATTAGAGTTGAATGCATATTAATATATATTAAGATATATAGATTCTAGATAAAAAGCATAATTTATATAGATCGTTTACGTTTCATTAGGCACAAAAAATCATAGTAACAATAATAATTGTATTTAAGCAATTCAAATATGTTCTCTAACACGTTACATCAATCGAACTGTGCCACGGCACTGGACGAATATACAGAACTTAAAAGAAGAAGAAGAAATAATATTTGCTAAATACATTAAGCTAGAATATATGCTATATATAGAAGTGTAAAGCTCGAGGCAAAAAAAAAGAGAGAGAGTTGTGAATATATTTAGAAATATTCAAAGAGACAACTCTTAGACAAGCTGTCAGCTAAATTCTTATGCAATGTGGCAACGCTACGCAATGCGTTGCCATATGAGCCCAAAGGAAATGGAATGGTTAATGCTAAGTCTTGACAGACAGTTGCTCCAGAGCAACAGCCTTTGACAGCATGTTAAAGTTGTTTAAACTAGACAATTGTGTGCTTAGATAACAACGTATTGTCTGTCAGCTGGCAAGACAGAGATTAGAGATATTTTTATGAAATCAACAGAGATCTTAACGAATAAAGCCAACTTGAGCTATGCGACTCAAGGGTAAAGCCAGTCAAAGTGCTGACACTCTAATGGACATTGCAAAAGTTGACAATTTATTATGGTATTTGAAAGCGTGTTATACAAGAGAGTGGGAGAGAGTGGGAGTGGGAGAGAGAGCACACTATTCTAGTTGCCCGACACTTTTGAGGTGTGGAAATTGTTTGAGTTTTGCATTAATTAGTCAAATGGCTTTGACTGCATGTAGTTGATGTTCAAGAGCTCAAATTTGCATACCTAAGCACACACATACACAAGGACACAAGCTGACCACAAATGAGAAGCGGACAGCGAGAGAGAGAGAGGGAGAGTGGGAGAGTGGGAGAGAGAGAGAGACAGTATGCATAGCTTAATAGTTAGCAACTGCTTTCAACAGCTTTTGCTACTTTTTTCTTTATGGCATCTAAAGTGCTGCAAACTAATCTGGCTAGCTCTGTCCCTCTCCCTCTCCCTCCCACTCTCACTCTCCTTCAGTTGAGCTCATATCTTCTGCATTGTGCACGCAGCTGCTGCTGTGCATTTGAATTCCAAATTCACATTGCTGCCTCAGCCATGGCCAAAGCCATCTACTGAGCCCCCCCGCCCCGCCCACTTGGCTGGTTAGTAATTTTGTTATTTGTAAGGTTTCATGAGTGCCACAAGCTGGGCGTTGGCGGGTGGGTAGGGAGGCGCCTTAAGCCTTTTGTTCGCCCATTGAATTGCAGCAGCCGCCGCAGCAGCAGCAGCCAGTGCTGCTCGAATTAATCTCATGGATGCATAATGCAATCGAGAGATATGAAACCTATTTGCAGGTGCGGCCTTTAGCCGGCTCATTAGCGAATTGCCTGGCCTGTGGTTAGCTCTGGCCGTGGCCATTGTCCAAAATTGCTTTTCAGTGTTGCTTAATGTCTTAATTGAAATTTATGCGCGGCCCTGTTAAGTATGCTACACTTTTTGTTCATTGCCTTTCACCACGCGCCTCACACTCGCTTGCTTAATTTGTAATAATTTCCCAGTGTGGCGATTTTTCACACACACACAAAGAGAGAGAGAGAGTGAGAGAGTGAGTGAGAGAGTGAGAGTGAGTGAGAGTCAGCGAGAATTATGTGCAGGCCACAAATTACTTTTGTTTCAACATTGTAAACGTGTTATCGGCTCTTACAACTGCTCCTGCCTCAGCTACCGCTCTCACTCTCCCTCTCACTCTCTCTGTCTCTCTATCTGGCATACACTCTGTCGCCCTTTCTCACTCTCAGTCACATAATTTATATTCGTGTTGGCTTTGCCTGCCTTTATTTTTGCGACTAATTTACATTTTTGTCGCTGCCATTAAAAAATGCTCTCCCTCTCCCTCTCCCTCTCTCTCTCTCTTTCTCTGTGTCCAGCCAGCAATAAAACACAAAAAATAAGTGCAGAAGCAGAGTGGAGAATTGCACGCGTGCCGCATGTCGTTCGCCATTTTTTATGGCCCAATATTTTATGCCCGTCTAGCAAAATAATAAAAAATGCTGAAAATACCTTTAATTCATTTTTATGGTATGGAAAATTAACGAATTAGACTCAACTTCTGCGTGCCGTCAGCTGGCTCTATGCTGTGTGTAGAAAATGAAGATAAATGAAATGAAAATTGTGCTGACAGCACAGGAAAATGACGAGTAAAAGCCGCCGGGCAACTGGGCTCCCTTCGCCTCCTGCCAGCCACACCCGCTTTAGTTCTCTAAAATTCCCAACACTAACATGGGTATACAAATAAGGCTGTCATTGTGCATGTGTGTGTGTGTGTGTGTGTGTGTGTGTGTGTGCGAGTGTGTGTGTTGGTGTGTGTGTGTGTGTGTGTGTGTGTGTGTGTGTCTGCTATGTCTAGTAACAAAGATAGATTGCACTTTTTAAAAGCATAAATGGATAACATTTTGCCGCATGACCTCACACAACAGCAGCACACACACACACACACACACACACACACACACTCACACACACACACGTGTCTTTGTCATTGTCAGCTGCAAATTAGCCAACGTCGCTTTGCAAATCAAAACCATAAATCGAATCAACAATTTCGGCAAGAAAAACAAGAGGCAAAAAAAAAAACGCAAACAAAGCCAATCAAATTTAACTTTCAATCAAATAATTGGCTTTTGGCGCAAGATAATTGCATAAACGGCATTAAAATAAAATCAAATTGATTTCAAATAAATACATATACATATATATGTATATGTATAAACGTAAATTGTGCATTGTGCAGCTAAATGTCAATGAGATTTATTCAAAAATATAAGAAATTATGTCCCCGAGCTGCAATGGAGTCAGCCAAGCGAAAACACTGCGCAACAAAATTTCGTATTCAATTTAACTGCGACAGCAATAACAAAAAATAAAAATGCATTGAATAATTTTAATAAATTTTAAAAATATATATATTATTTTTTATATATTTTTTATAGGTATTTTTTTTTTTTTTATTAGTATTAAAAAAAAATTTATATTTATTTAAAATGTGACAAAAATTTTAGTTACTTTCAGAGACTGTGTTCAAGCATGAACATGCCACATAAATAAATATATTTTTTAATATTTTTATAGGCATTAGTCGATAACCTGCGCGTTATCTGAAGCCAAGCAATAAACATGTCATCGCTTAGCTGCAGCGAGTAATCAAAATGTAATGTGAAACGTGAGAAGGGCTTAGCGATCGAGCAGGGTCACTTGACAACCTTGATGGTTATCTATGCATTATGCACTACTTCCAGTGCCTGGATGTATTTGCAAGTTATATAAGCACTAGGATTTTAATAACTAAACAGTACAATTTTTAAGTTCGGCAAATGTGGAGTTGTTTTCGTTCAACTCTCTAACAGACTGAGAGAGAAAATTTTAGACAGAATTTAAGGCTAAACTATTTTGGCATTGCTTTGCTAGCAAGCCAAGAATTCGATTTGCAATTTGATTTGAAAGTCTGGATTATTTTCTGTTGAAAATCAAATAGTTTTTGTTGCACAAATGTGAGAAATATTTGGATTTCTTTTAGAGATTTTCCAGAGATGATTTTTGTGATAAAAAAAAAATAGTTTTTAATGTGAGAATTTTAAGAGGTTTTTCTGGTCAAACTAGAAAATAAATTTATATTGCTTGAACAGCAATTTCAATGCGAATCTGGATTATGATTTTCATGCCAAATTTTCCTGCTTATTTCTATAAATGCCTGAGCAAGTCCCGTTAGAGTCTGCCTCTCTGTGTAGCGAAAACTGTCTCAGTTGCAGCAAATGAAATTCCATTGCTATTACTCGTTATTAAGCTAGTTTGAGCTCATAAATTTGCTGGCTGCCGCATCGATATGTGCTCGCAGTAAATAAATGCTTAGGTCAGAGCGAATGGCCTCAGCGCAATGGGAACAGGCGGGGCGGAAGGGAAGGGAAGGCAACTAAGAGGATTGCTATTATTGAGCCATTTCGCCGCTTCGATTGATTAAATAATTCAATTGCAATAGAAATGATAAAAATTAATAATAAAAAATTAAAATGCGAAACTAATGCCAGCAGATGGCCAAGCACTTGTGTTCGCATTTGCAATTAATAAAATCGAATTAAATGAGCGCAAAATGGCGAACAATAAATGCAAATTGAATTCCATTTTGCAATGCAAATTTAAAACTAAAAAACCTGTGAAAAAATGAAACACAAATTGAAATTAAATTAAAATTAGGCTTAAAATCAACGAGAAGCGGTCGAAAAGGGAGCGAGAGGGCAGAGGGAGGTAGGGAGGGAGGTTGAGAGAGAGAGGGAGAGGTAGAGCAGAATGCGTGTAATTATGTCAATTTACACTGAGAGACAATTGCGGGCAATTGTTTAAATACATATGTGGGGCTGTGATGTTAAATAACACACACACACACACACACACCTATACACACACACACACAGGCAGACAAAAGGGTTTTGCATTAAAAGCACATTTGTGCGTATCTCAAATGTTCGATTCAAAGATATAAACAGCATAAGAGCGAGCGAGTAAGAGGGTATATGATAGAGAGAGATAGAGATAGGGAGAGACTGAGAGAGAGAGAGTACATACATATATATGTATGTGTATATTTATAGAGATGTACATGTGACAAAGCTATATAGTATATAGAAGCTACAGCTAAAGCTAGACATTGATAGGCAAATGGTATGAAATGAGTGGGAAAAGCAACGCAACGCAACGGAATGGAACATAAGAATACAATACGAACGCAAACAGAATGGAATGAAACGCAACTCAAACGAAATGTTAAAGAAACAGTGAAGAACAAACTACATTAGTGTGTACGAAACAAAAGAGAAAGAGAGAGAGATAGAGAGAGAGAGAGAGGGGGGGAGGTAAAGATATATGCATACATATACATATACATATATACACATATATATTTAGATAGGATAGAAATAGTAGATAGTTAGAGAGTGAGAGTAACTAATTATAGCTAAACATATATATATACATATTGAAAGAGAGAGAGAGAGATAGATAGATAGATAAAGTTGATATAGTTAGTTAGAGCGTGAATTAGACTACATACTACGACACTCATAGCGAGCGATACCTGTTCCGGTGCCAGCTACGTTTGCGTTGCGTCCATTGTAGCGATAATTGTTATTGATGGCATTCGTTTTGTATGCAACGCCGCCGCCGACGACGCCGCTGACGCCGCCATCGCTCAATCCCATGCCGCTCATGTTCATATTCATGCCCACGCCCACGCCCACGCCCACGCCCATGCCCATGCTCATGTTCATACCCATACCCATGCCCATGCCCATGCCCATGTTCATGTTGCCGCCAGCGGCAGCAGCAGTAGCAGCAGCAGCTGTTGCTGTTCCGCCATTGCGCAAATTGTTGCTGCTGCTGCTGTTGATGCTGCTGCTGTTGTTGTTATTGTTGCCATTGCCATTGCCAATGATATTGCCATTGCCATTGCCATTGCCACTGGCATGTCCATTGAGCAGCGCTCCAGCATGATGATGCTCCACAGCGGCCAGGCCATTCTGATGCTGCTGCTGCTGCTGCTGCTGCTGCTCGCCATTCAACTGAATGCCACGCATATAGGCATGTGGATGCGGATGATAGCCACCGCTCATAGTGCTGCCATTCTCCACCTGACCACCATAATGGTTGTGCTTGCCATTAAGCAGCTGCTGCTGCTGCTGCTGCTGCTGGTGGCCATTGATCAGCGCATAGTGCGGCTGATGGGCATGGAAATGTTGCTGCTGCTTGTGCAGCTGCTGCTGTCGATGTTGCAATGCTGCTGCGGCTGGCACCTGTTGCTGCTGGCCCTGCGATGCCAGCGAAGACAGCGACGAGCTCGAAGCGGGCTGCGACGTGGCCGTCGAACTGGCCGACGAGCTGGTCGAGTGCGTGCCGCCCAGCGGAGGCGGCGGTGAAATGTTACCCAGCTGCTGTTGCTGCTGCTGCTGCTGATGTTGCTGCTGCTGCTGATGTTGCTGATGTTGATAGTAGGCAGCAGTCATATGATGATGGCTGTGATTGTGTGCCTGATGTTGCTGATGCTGATAATAGTGTTGCTGCTGTTGCTGGTGCTGCTGCTGCTGTTGTTGCTGCTGCTGTTGTTGTTGCTGCTGTTGTTGTATTGAGACGTTGCTCACGTGATTCTGATGCGATTCGGGCAGAAATTGCGGATAGACGTGATGCGACCATTGCGGGAACAAGGGACGCGCGCTGGCGGCTTCTATATATATATATATATTTTGGCAGGGTTGGCAGGGTTGGGTTATCATACATATATATGTATATATACATAAACACACACACACAGAGATAAAGAGAGAGAGCAAAATGGGTTGCGTTGGATTATTGGTGGGAGCGTGGGGAATTTTTTTTATATATATATAATTTTTTTTTTTTTTTTTTGTGGCGTGGCGAGCATTTTTGTTTGTAGATTACATAAGTATTTTTTTTTTTTTAATTTTTGTTTTTGTATATTTTTGGTAGTTTATTTTTGTACAATGAATCCGAAAAAGCAGCGTGAAATGAAATCATTAGAAAACGGAACAATGAAAATAACCACAAAAATAACTGAATAATATCTCCAACAATGGACTTGATGAGTGTACTTAAAGCTAATGATTAGGTGGTACGTCTCGAGAGAGTGGGACGATTGGTGGGTCAACTTGGTGTTTGGGGTGGGGGTGCGCACACACACTCACACACTCACGCACACACACTCACGCACACGCACGCACACACACACGCACACACATATAGACTGCTTGCATTGGAATGATACTCTAAGATGTGGTGCTGCTGGTGGTGCTAGTGGTGCTGGTGCCGGTGGTGGCGGTGGCGGTGTTGCTGGTGCCGTATAATGTTTGCCGTTAGTGGCGGTGGTGGTTGCTGGTGCTCTTTCAAGATAGCTAAAAGTCTGTGGCAGTGATATAACTACTACCATTAGCAAAGGTAAAGACTCGACTGAACGAAATGTAAAAGGCAAAAACTAGAAGCAAAGAACGAAAGAAAAGTAAATGGAACGCAGAAATGAAACAGAAACTATGTAAAATTTATTTCACAGAAGATAGAGAAAGAGAGAGAGAGAGAGAGTTGGAGAGAGAAATATTTATATAGAGAGAGCTGGAGAGAGAACCAATAAACGATTGTGTAGCTTTTGGTGCAGCAAACGAAACGGAATGAAACAAAATGAAATGAATTGAAATGAAATGAAACTCAGACGCAGACAGAGACAAAGACAAGCGACAAAAATGCAAATTAGGAAATCCAAAAGAAAGAAAAACATGAGAAATGCGAAACGAATCGAACGCAAAATCGAAAACTCGAAAAATCGAAACTCGAAACGGAAACGGAAACTGAAGAAACCCACCCGAGGATAAGAGTAGACGAGTATATCATATCATTGAGAGAGAGACTTGGACTTGAATTGCAAGTCGTGGCAAATGCCGTTAGGTACGAGAATGTTGCAGCATTGCCCAACATGGGTCTGGAACGAGGAGAGAGCTCTTAACGTTTAACACTTACCGCTGCCCGCGCTGCGCTGCAGCACTGGGGATTGACGCTGAATCTGGGGCTCGGCGGGTGGTTCCAGTATATCCCGATATTTGGATACCATCAGCACCGAAATGAAGTAAACGATGGCCAGCGATAGGAATTGCGCTTGTTTCGTTTCCTCCTGCGAGCAAGGGAGAGAGTAAGAGAGAGAGAGCGAAAGGTATAAGAGTGGAACGAGCGGAACGAGCGGAATTGACACTTACCACATCACGATAGATGACAGCCCGCAGGCGATTGACGTCCATGTCCTGTAGCAACTTCTCAGGATCCTTGACGGGGGATAATTGACCAGTGATTGACTCCACAATGTTCTGCAAGTATTTCAAGAGAATACAAACAGTGTTGCAAAGTGTTTCGAGTGCCACTGTGCTCAGCCTACCTTTGGCGATGCCTGAGCGCCACGTATGAGCGCCTGCAGGTGCGCTGCGCCGGGCACATCGCGCGCCAGGGCGCCCACGTTGTAGCGCGTGCGCTCCTTGCACTCGAGACAGTTGCGCACGGCGCAGGTGCAGACGAGGCGCAGGCACTGGCGCAAGATGCCGCCGCTGGACATGTTCTTCTCGGCCTCCAGTTCGCCAAAGTTCAGCGAGGTGGCAAAGATCAAGACGTCGGCCATGTTGACCAGACGCTGCAAGAAGGACACGGCCACCTCCAGTGGCATGCCCTGAGTCGGCTCCAGCACATCCAGTTCGGACTGTAACGAATGCCATGCGTTAGCCTGAAGACGGTTACCTGTGTGGGGCATAACTTACATTGGGGGATGTGGCGCTGGCGAGCAGCGGCAAGAGTCCGCCGCAGGCAATGATCAGATTGTCAGCCAGCTGCGAGATCAGATGCACCGTGTTGACCACGAAGATGGCGTTCTCGCTCGAGTTGACAAAGTCGAGGACGCTCTTGGTGGAGTGACTGCGCCACACTTGTATGTCGGTCTCCAGGGAGAAGAGCACATCGCTCAGCAGGCGCTGGTGTATGTAGGACCATTTGAATTCCGGTATGCGGAACGGCGGACGGGTCGGTCCAGGGCTGAACATGGGTCGCGTCGAGCCGGACTTGGAGCGTTGCTGTTTGCCCCCCTCAACGCCGGCTGCGGCGCCTGCGGCTGTAACATGGAAAACTACGTTCGATCTGCGCTAACCGGATTAGGGAACTCTTCAACTTACCGTAATGGCCGCCCTCCGTCTGAGCGGCGCCTTCTGCATTGACAGCGGACGACGCTGTTGCCTGCTGCGATTGCTGCACGGCGTAGTCATCGTCGTCGGCGTTGGTTGTGTCCTGGGCATCTTCGTCGATATCGGCTTCAGCATCAACGTCCACGTCGACGTCGACGTCGGCATCGGCATCGGCATCGACTTCGGGCAGCTCTTCGAGGCCCTTGTGCATGTCCGCCTCGATCTTTGGCGTCGTTTGCGTTGTGGAGTCCACCTCGTTGGGCTTCGAGCGCAACGCAAGGGGCGCAGCTTCCTCGCACTTGGCCAGCGGTTCAATGGAGGCCGGCTGCTCGTCGGGCGTTGGTGAGGTCTGTGTGGTCTGCTCAGAGGCTACAGCTTTGACAGTTTCATCGACTAGAGTGTCTAGCACTGCATTAACAATGGCCGGCACCTGATCCTCCACTGATGCCAGAGGCTGGGGCTGAGCCTGTGCCTCGGCCAGATCCAATGCCGCTTCGACCACCTCCTGAACTATTTCCTCAACGGCGGCAGCTACGCTTGCCTGTTCCTCCTCGTCGACATCTTGCTCGATATCTTTTTTGACATCTTTATCTGACTCTGTTGCTGTCTCTGTTGCTGTCTCTGTTGCCGTCACTGTTGCTGTCTCGCTCTCGGTCTCGGGCTCTGCGGCTGCCTCCTGCTTTGTGGCTTCCTTCTGTACCTCATTATTATTGGTTTCAGTTTCAGTTACGGTCTCGGTTACGGTCTCGGTCTCGGTTTCGGTCTCGGTTTCGGTTTTAAGTTCGGTTGCGGTTTCAGCTGTGACTGTGGCTGTGGCTTTGGTTTCCGCCTCGGCTGCATCGATTACCTTGTCGATGAGCTGCTCAACAATGTCACGCACCGCTGTGGCCACCACATCCTCTGTCGTCTCATTCAGCTCGGGCTCTGCGGTCTCCGTTAGCTCCTCGCTGCTCAGCGTTGAGCTCAGCTCCTGCTCGGCACTGGCTGCTGTTGCAGCTGCTGTTGGCATTTGGCTGGAGCTGGAGCTAGAGCTGGGGCTGCAGCTGGAGCTGGAGCTGTTGCTGAGCTCCAGTTTCTCGTTGTTGTTCAGCTTGTTGGCCGCATCATCTTCAGTCTTTTGATTGGTGGTTGCTGCTGCTGCTGCTGCTTCTGGTGTGTTCGACTCCTGTTCCTGCTCCTGCTCTGAGCCCTCTGGGCTGTCTCTCTTCTCCAGCTGCTTTGTTGTGGCTGCTGTTGTTGACTCCTCGCTGCTTATTTCATTAGCATTCACCTCGGCTTCCGTTGCTTTGTTCTCCGTCTGCTGCTGCTGCTGCTGCAGCTCCTCTGACTCGCTGCTTGTGTTATTATTGTTGTTGTTGTTGTTGTTGAGCAGATTCTTGCTGTTGAGCAGACTCACATTGTCACACTGTGGCGGCGTCTTCTTCTCGCTCTTTAGTACACCCTGCACCACCTCGTTGACAGCCAGCTCGATCTCCTCGTCCTTTAGCACCGACGAGGACTCCTGCAGCACATCGTCGACGACCATTTTGCAGTCATTCAATGCTGCCTCCGACACCTGCAGCACCTGGGCCACATGCTGCTCCACATCGAGCGCATCCTTGGCCGTCGCCAGCTCCAGTTCCTCCAGATCTTCTTCTATTTGCAGCGTCTTCTTGAGCGCTGCCTGGCCACCGACAGCTGCCTGCTGCTCAGCTGCCTGCGGCTTCTCCTCCGATCGACTAGGACTCAGGCTGCCGTTGCAAGTGACCGCCGGAGCGCTCTGCAGCGCTTCATCCGTTTTGATTTGCTCATTGTACACATCCGAAATATTGGCAATCACCGACTTGTTGATCGGCTCCTGCTGCTCCGTCGCCTGCGACTCAACTGGATCCGCGTCGGCTGCCTGGCCGTTGGTTGTGCAGACGCAAGCGTCGCTAGGGGCTGCGGCCACTTCTTCGCTCAGTTGCAGCTCTTGTGCATCGACATCGACACTCTCCAGTTCCAGCTCCTCTGCCTCCTCCTCGACGGGCGGCACGTCCTCTAACGAGGCCACAGACACGGCGCCCTTTATAGCCGGCAACTGTTGCTGCTGCTGCAGTTGCTGTTGCTGTTGCTGTTGCTGTTGCTGCTGAGGAGCGACCGGGCCGTTCTGTTGCTGCTGCAGCTCCTCGCGCTCCCAGCCGCTGATGGTGCTGATGGGGCGGGCTTGACGTAGGGCGGGATCGGTGATGTTGTCGGTGCGCTGTCGCTCGTAGTGCTCGTACATCTGGGCGAACTGCAGCTTGAACTCTTCGTAGGAGACCTTCGAGTGGACAATGGCCAGGGTGTCCACCCAGACGCGCCAGCCGCCGTATTCATGCTTGATGGCATGGTGCAGCAGCATGCGGAACAGGGAGTAGACCATGTCGCTGATCTTCTGCTCCTCGGTGTTCTTCGGATGTATGTAGGCCATGGCAATGAGCCACTCCTGCCAGACGGACATTTGGAGCACAGTGCGACGATTCTCGCGATTGCTGTTGCACAGCAGCGTCATGTCCTGCAGGAAGAGCTTCTTCACCTCGATCAGGGACTCGGTCTGCTTCGACTGGCGTATCAGTGTGGCGACGACCTTCAGTATCACTGCACGGCAATTAGTTGGGGTTGGGCGGGGTTAGGCTAGGTTAGCTGAAACAGGGGCTTAGGCTAGGGAATAACTCACTTGGATTTTCCAGACGGTAATGGCCCTCTGGCTCCGGATGGCGCGTGTACAATATCTGCTGCGAAATGTGCTCGGTCATAATCTCAAAGAGCACATTGTATGTGGGCAGCGACAATGACTCCTCGTACAACAGCAGACGCTCCGCTAATAACGTGTACAAATTGTGCGGCGACATGACATCGTACTTACGTCTACACCAGCGCGGGTTGAACAACATTTTAGAAGGGGAATAGAAACCAGACACATGCAAAAATTTATGAGCATGTGCATTACACGGCAGTTTGTCAAAGCGGAGAGAAGCAGAGCGAACACGAGAATGAGGCCTACGCCTTCACTCGCCTGAAAGCCCATTACTCAGAGCTCAGAGCTCTGGGCACAGGGTTCAGGGTTCAGGGCTCTGGGCTCTGGGCTAGGCCCATCTTCTATTTCCACTACCCGTTAACCACAATTACCCCAGCCATGGTGCTACTTACTTGTGTGTGCTGCGCGAGAGGAAGAAGCCGAGCAGCTTCAGCGCCTGGAGGCGTATCAATTGACTTTCGGCCGCCAACAGCTTGAAGATGCTGCGCACGCCGTGCTTTACATCGAATGCAGGTACCATAGAGCTCGGGTGCTCCGACATCAACGAGATGAGCATCTGCAGCACATCGTGCAGATTCTCGTCCTACGGAATGAAAGTGGCAAAAGCAACTAATTACTAAACAGAAAATCCCTTAGGGAACTACTCAACATTAATCTTAATGAGAGGTAAGGGTTAGACCCAAACCATGCTCCCCCTTAAAGAGCCTCTACACTTTAATAGCTACGTCTGCAGCTTACTCACCTCATGCATGGTGGTCAGATAGTTGAGTATGCTTTGCAATTCATCCTCCTTGACGCCATTGCCGATCATAATGAGCTGCTTGAGGAACAGCAGGATGTAGGCGCGTATGGCCAAGATGTCCTTCTGAGCCGGTCGCGGACCATCTGCAATAGTCGAACGAAGCGTTTGCTCCATCAGAGACTGCCGTTGGTCAGTCGTTTCGGCTGAGAGACTCACCCAAACCCTTCGGTATGATGCCGCTCTTGGCACGCGGATTGACAACCCAATAGTAATACTTGAGTGTATGAACTGTCTGGAGAACGGTGCTAACGCGCCGTACATTGCTGTAGATCTGAGTGTCGCTGAGGAACTCGGTGGCCAGGTACGAGTAGAGGCGTGCCTGTACATTGGCTGGCGTATAGATCCACAGGGCCGGATTGAAGAGCACGTGGTCGAGCAGCTGCCACGTGAGAAACGAGAAACAGAACAACTGCGAAAAATTAGTCAAGTAACTTATGCTGTCCTCAGTTACCAGAGACTCGACGGAATTGCAATAGAGTGAAGTTGTGAGTATGAGTGTGAGTGTGTGAGAGTTGATATTTGATAGTTTAGTTTAGTTAGTTAAGTTGATTAAATAGTTGGGTTAGTTGGTTAGAAAGAGATATGCATAGATAGGCAGACAGAGAGAGAGAGAGAGAGAGAGAGAGAGAGTGGTAGAGTAGCGCAAATGACATGTGTTTTTTTTTCGATTTATTTGTATACATACGTTTACATGAGTTTCATGTCGATTGTAGTTGTTGTCGATTGATTTGGATAGGGTTGGTATATGAACAGATACATATACATACAATATGTATATATATATATATATATATATATGTTTGGAGGTTGTTGGTAGTAGTAGTAGTAGTAGTAGGATTCGATATATAGATACATATATATATTGAATAACGGTTACACATGCAGCAAACAGCAATCAAATTTGTCATAAAACATAAAACGAGAAATTAACAAAAAAATTAATAAACAGTTAATATTTTGAATGGCATTCCAAAAGAACACGAACAAGAGCTAAACTAAGCCTAATTAAATCTAATTACGCTAGAAATTTCAAGTATTTATAGTTATACATATAAGTAGATATATATTTATGATCTTATGCTAGGAGAGCTTTGGCTAGGCTAGAAGAGTATGAGCTAAATCGTAATAAAATATGAATAAAAATGTTTATTTATTTGATTAAGACTAGAAATACATGAAATTCAATATTAGCTGCAATGTTTATGTCAATGGGCCAAGTTTTCGCTAGAGAAAACCTCCGAGAGCTCAAGGCGAACTATTGCGTTGCGGATCTCCTCTTTCGAACTCTTTAAAGACAAGTGTACAAGTCTGTGTTGCCAAGTTTTCTCGGAGGACAAAAAAAGATGTTTTTTAGTGGAAACATACTTAAAAAAAAAAGCTGAAATTTGGTTTAAAAAATCTGGCAAAAAAGCTAAAGTTTTTTGACTCATTTTAAGGTTTTCTTCTTACGAATATTCCAGTATTTCGTCCTATTCGTCATAATTATTATCTTTATCGCATTTTTCTATAATGTCAATCATATTTTAATATATATATTTATTTTTTTATTTTTTTTATTATTTTTATTTTATTTTTATTTTTTTTTTATTTTATTTATTTATTTTTTTTTTATTTTTATTTTTTTTTTATTTCTTTTATTTTATATTTTTTATATTTTTTTTATTTTTAATTTTTTTTTTATTTTTAATTTTTATTTTATATTTATTTTTTTTTAAATTATTTTATTATTTTTTTTTATTGGCGATTCGTAGTCACAGCAGCATTTCTACTTCACTTATATAAGTTGATTCGTTTATCAGAAGGCTTGCATTGTATCGCCAATATCGAAATCAAAGTTAGACAAAAAACGTTTCTAATAATGATTGAAATATTTTGTATTGTGAATCTTCATATAAATCCCAGATCAATTACTAAAATATTTCAAGCACAAGTTGGCAGCTTTACTGCACTTGCAATGACTGCAATTTATCCATTCTTGTCTTATCATTTAAATTTCTCTGCAGCCAGAATTTGAATTCTTTCCTGTTAAGCCACACATCCTGACATTTTTGTTTATACTGAACTATTTGGTTTTAATTCAAATACAATGAACAACACTTCATTGTACACAGATTCTCTAAAATATATCAAATAAAATAAAAGCGGAAAAAGGCAAAATATATATATATTTTAAGCCAGAATTCCCGCTGTGCGCTGTTTTGGAACTTGTTCCACAATTGGATTTTCATAAAAAAGCCAGATTTGACAGGGAAAAAGCTGATTAGGCAACACTGGCACAAGTACAACAAGTCCTTCAATTCATTTCACTTAAATATCATCAATTGTCGCGATGGGCTGCGCGCTTTTGTCTCTAAATCAATTTATATATTTATTCATGCATTTCGAAATGATGATATTTTCCCAGCCAACATTCAGTTAAATTATGAACTTCTATGGCTTCTAATTGAATTTATTTAAATTATTTCAAATTGAAAAAGTCGCAGTTGCAATGAATTGCAATTGTTTTAATATTCGACAACTGCGCCAACTTTTCGGAAACACTGCCCGAAATTTTAATTGTCAAAATCACGCACACACACACACATGTATGCATATAAATAAATCTATATATGTGTATGTGTGTGTGTGTGTGGGATATGTTCACACATGACTTGGCTTATGAAGGGCAGCAGCACTTCAATTCAATTCGGACCACTCCATGAAGTGTTCAAACTTTTTGGCATGGCTCTGCTGCTGCCGTCGCTGGCTTCGGCCGTTGCCAATGGCTGCAGCAAACATAACAATGCAACACCCAATGTGCCACAATGCCCACGTCCAGCGCTGACGCAACCCAGCTCACCGAGGCCCAGACCCAGACCCAGTGCCGACTGCCGACTGCGGACAGAAGTTTCCCAATTAAAAACTGTGCACGAGTGTGAAATAATAAGGAAGCTGAGCACAAGGGGGCGCAACCAAAAGCTGAAATCCCCAAAACAACAGATTCAGCAATATGCAAAAAACATTTCGTGGAAATGAAACTTTAGTTGCGCCTGGCGAATTTGCACAGACTTTTTACCGAGCACACTCATATACTTATATATATATATAATCTATATATATATTCATATACATACAAATGTTTATGAGTTGCTTGCGCGCTGCGCAAATGAGCTTGAGTTGGACAAAGGTGTTAAGTCAACCGCCAATTAAACAAATTGTAAAAAAAAAACAGAACTCCAAGTGAGAAAACATGAATGGAACATGAAATTGAATACGTAATGGGGAAAACATATAAAACGCATTTGCGGGGGAGTTAAGCATAATGGGGAAACTGTGTGAAATGAAATTCATACATAGAAACTGTTCGGATGGCTGAAGGTGGCAACAACTTCGAGCGTAATAAACAGTTGAGTGGAACGATATGGAATGAAACGGCGATAATGAGTAAATGAACTAGACTGGTACGCATAAGCAGCTGATATAGACTGATTACTCTCGAACAATGTAATGAGATGGAACGATATGGAATGAAACATGGAGAATGACCACACTAGATAAGGAATATGTGAACTAGAGCATGAGTGTGTGTACAATACAATTACAGCTATAAGATTGATGACTGTCGATCAACTTGCAATGAACTGGAACAATATGAAATGAAACATTGCGAATATGTACATAGGTTAAATTATGAATACCAAATATTACAGCTGTACAATTGATGGCCATCCATCAATCATGTCTATAGATTAGTTTACACTGAACTGGAACAATGTGAAATGAAACAGCATATAGATAAAGCAACTATATATTTGAATATATACCATAATGACATTTACCTAAGATGCTTGAAGAGCTAACGACAATAAATATTTACATAAATCTTATAATAAGGTGGAACATTTTGGAAACGAAACATCAATTGAGTCAACTGTACAAGATATTAAATTGAATAATTTAGTATTTGAATAAAACGTCGGGAAACAACATAAACGAAACAAACGCACACATACACACACACGCGTTACGGAACAAAACGGAATGAAACGGAACGTAACGAAAAGGAACGTTTATATAGTGTTTACAATACGATAGATAGTTCAGTAAAAGAAATTTGAGAATTGAGCTTCACCTGGTAGAACTGTTGTAGATATTTGAGATTGGTTTAAAGTTCAGTTGTTGTTGTTGTTGTTGTTGTTATTATAATTGTAGTTGTTGTTGTTGTTGTTGTTTATTTGTGTGTTGATTGATAAGAAGCGTTTCAGATGTAACAAATTTGATCAATCGATTTCGATAGTCGAGAGAAACAGCAGTAAAACAATATCGAAGCATAATTAAAATGAGCGAGTTTAATCGATGAATGGGACGAAAGGGCGGGCGCGGATTCGTGTGCGTGAGTCAAAATTCGTATGCGGGAGAGAGAGAGAGAGTGTGTGAGAGAGAGAGAGAAAGAGTGTGTGTGTGTGTGTGATATAAATATAGAACAGGAACGTATAGCAAGTTAGAGTGGGAGAGAAAGAGAGAGAGAGAGATATTGTGAGAGAGCAGACAAAGTAGAAGAATTTAGTTTTAGTTGTAAATACATTAAAGCTTGTTCAATATATATTCGATTTGTTTTATTTTAAGCTCTATATATATATGTATGTAGTTGGGCGAATCAGCTGGGTATAAAGCACAATTGAATTTCAATTAATCTTGGCTGGACTAGCAAAAAGCGTTAGCTCTTCGATTAACAGGTGCACATACATAACAAACACTTAGTGCAGCAGAAAGCAAAAATAAAATAAATAAAAAATATTTTATTGCTGGCCAATTAAAAAAAAAAATTGAAAGTTTTTATTTAGTGCTAGACAAAAGGCATGCAGCAGTGGGCAAATAAAGATAAATAAAATTTATTTAATAAATAAATAAATTTTACAATAAACCAAAGTGAAGAGCTTCATATAAACCAAGGGAAAGGCGTGCGGATTCTATATTGCTATGAAGCCTATTCTTTCTCTAAGCAGACCTGGCCTTAGCTCTAGGCTTTATATATAAATTTAAAAGTCAAATATGAATAAAGAAAATTTTTGTTTTTGAATCTTACTACACTCTATTACTCTATTACTTCAAATTCAGATCACATCACTTGTTGTCTAACTAGGACAGCTCATTGATTTCAGATAGAAATTCAGTTTTGAATATATCGAATCTAAGCCTCAGACTGATACGATTAGTTGACTTTGAGTATTCATTAGAATATTGTGAATTTAATTTATGTTCATTAGTTTTCGCTCAAATCCGATTTCCTATGCCTGTTTCACTAGCATGCGAATTACGAGCTTAGCCAAGTAACGGACTAGCCGGAAAAGGCAAATACATTCGAGTAGTTTGCAAGGCAGTTGCTACGCCATTTCTGGGTTTATCGTGTGCTGGGCAAATAAAAAGAAGAAGAAGAAGCGTTAATAAAAAAGCATAAGCACAAGCTGGCTACATGTTGGGCATATATGCAAGTAAATATATATATATATAGGGATTAGTGCTAGGAGCGCGGGTAACGAAAACAAGAACTTAATGCTGTAAAATTGTGTTGTATTTGATATGCTACGTTTTGTGTTTACTTTTTTAAAAGGATTACGCAGGCCCGTGTTCAACTGTGCGCCAGAGCAGCAGCAGCAGCCGGAGCAGCAGCCGGAGCAGGAGCAGGAGCAGCCGTAACAGCAGAGAAGCAGCAGGCGCCAACATCAACACCAAAATAAAGAACACAAGAACAACACAAAGGCAAGACACGCATACACACACACCGTGCGATAGGCCAGACAAATAGAAAGAAAAGAGAGAGAGAGAGAGAGAGAGAGAGAGAGAGAGAGAGATGTTGAGATAGAGAGTGAGTGAGAGAGCAGATGAGTCGCGAGTGGTTTTCGCATATCATTTGAAATTTGTTTGTCCACACACACACACACACACACACACACACACACACACACACACACACACACACACACACACACACACACACACACACACACACACACACACACACACACACACACACACACACACACACACACACACACGTACACAGACAAGAGTTGCCAGAGCTGAGAAACGTGTAAAAGTTATTCGAATACTCTTTGCTGTTCCTTTATCTGTTTTACTTTATTGCATATGCCACACAGAAATGAATGCGAAACAAGGCGAAGCATGAAAGTGGGACATTGATAGCTTTATAATAATATTAACTGTGAAATCTGATCGAGCTGTAACTGAAACGGAACGGAAACTCCAAAATGATAAAGACAAACAACAAGTAGAAAACTTACAGCGCGAGGCATTTGTCATGCAGTCGTCATTAGGCGTCAAACTTAAATCGAACTTAAGAGCAGACCTATATACACACATATGCATATATATACATACGTATATATACATACATATACATAATAATACATAGATACATAGATAGATGCTAGGAGAGAGAGAGACGTAGCAGCTAAACGTTTTAAATACAGTATAGTAAACAAGTTGTAAGCATGCTTGCCAAGTCACAGCGGCCCTCAAAGTTCAATCGCATGCTATCGATTAGTTATCGATTAATAAACGTTGTAAAATGTAGATCGATGCTAAAGCGCGCATTTCAGCTTTGCCGATATGCATTATCGTGTCTTAGAGCATAGAGCGGCATATCGTTGATCTAGAGTCTATATGGGGCAAATGGAGTTTGTTTTGGGCCTTGCGCCCACTCACCTGCTTGAGCAGCAGATCGCTGTTGGCCGACAGACACGTGACCAGATACTTGGTCAGATTGAGAAACGAGCCCAGCACCTCCAGGGTCAGATGTTCGCGCGACGAGCGCTGCAGCATGAAGGATATCACGAGAAAGCCTCGATTCTGTATCATGTGCTGTTGCACAGTCTGCGATGTCTCCACCAGCTCGCAGATGAAGCCCAAGAGCTTTGAGCTGTGAGTAGAGAGGAGAGAAAAGGTTTTTTTATACAATAGAGCTTGCATTTGGAATGAGTGCGAATGGAACGGAAGAGAGTGCAGTTGAAACAAAAAGAAATCAAGTGCTAAGTGAAAGGCTGATAAATGTTTATTGCGTAAGGCTGAGTATGAGTCTTCATTATGTCATAACTTACCAGAGCGTCGGATCTCGCTTGATATCGCTTATGCCCTCGTGCGCCATGTCCAGCTGAGAGAAGAGCGGAAAGAGCACCTGAATGCCGCCAATCGAATTGAGTGTGCAGTGTATGGAATGCGTGACGACAGCCTTGACATCCTGTATGGAAAGAAGCCAAATCAAGGATATAGTTGAGATATATATATGTCGGAGAATTATGTAAATAAAGGTATCGATAGGCAATATCGATAGTTACATGCTGTGGGTGGCAGTTAGGGTTACCCTAATTGCTGAGTGTGGTCCGTGCTCGTAGTGTTGGAAAAGGGCAATGAGTGAGGTTGCCAGAACTACGAGAAGTTCTAGAAAGAATCAATCAGAAAGGAGATAGAAAAATGAACACACGTGCACGGAATGCACTGACCTCCAGCGTCATGCGGAAGCAAACAGAAAAAGTGGTTGTCGAACCAACTCAGATAGCATCGGACGAAGAAGACTCGACATATATATATAAATATAAAATATTATATGTTGATATTATATAGGTTCGACTGAAGTTTGTTTTGCTTTTGCGCCTGCTCAGGGCAGTGGCTAATCTTTCAGCGATTGCTTCACTGGAAATTGGATTGTCTATTGATAAACCATTTTTCAGCTGGCAATTTGCGTAAAGTTCGGGGCATAAATTTGGGCTTCTTTCAATATTTATCGATTAAATTGGTTTTGTGTGTGCCCTAGCAGCACTGTGCGTGAATCCTATGAGGATTCTGCTGCTGCTCCTCCTGCTGCTGCTGCTCCTGCTGCTGCTGCTGTTGTGAGCCTCTCTCTCTGTGGGCATGTCTTGGGGTCATTTCGATGGCATTTTCGTCGCGTTGTCGTTGTTGTGGTTGGTCTTTTATGATTTGTGTTGTTTGTACAAGAAATTACTACAAAATTTATTGAATAATTTTGTTGCCAGTTACAAGCAGAGCGGACTACAGTGGGATGGCCGTGGCTGTGGCGGTGCCAGCCAGCTGTTAAGCATGATAAGGCCGGAACGGAGCGGAACGAGGCGGACAAAGATTGTACCTAATAAGAAATGCCAAAGCATGCGCTTGAGTCGTAAAATGCTGCCTGAAATTTATGTGGTGCCTGCTCTCACTGTATGGGTGTGTGTGTGTTAGTCTCTGGCCTTGGTATGCAGCAGTGTGTCTTCGGGCTTTGGAATGGAATGAACTAAAAGGAAGTGAACTAGTGAGCAGCTATGTACATTTAGGTATACGAAATAAGTTGGGGGATTTACTCGTATATTCCTGCCGTTTACACAGGCCCAGCTCAAGGGGATTGTGTGGCATGGCCCAAGCATATATAGAGAGAGACTGTGCCTCTGTGTATGTGTGTGTGTGTGTGGCATGTTTACTTACCTGCAGCATCAGCGCGTGCGGCGTGTGTACAAAATATGAAACATTTCCTTTGGGGGAAGACTGCAAACAAAGTTGACCATCGGTTGCCACCGGATTGTACATGAAGACAATGGCATTCGATAGTTTGCCATCGTACAGCACCTGCAGTCAGACAGAGAGAGAGAATGGGAGAGAGAGAGAGATTGTTGGCATTAGTTAGGCACTGCTTTCAACAAGTCATTCGTAGAGCTCGGCTCCTCTGCGGCTCTCAGCCCGGCAAATTATTTCCGGTCATGCTGACAATTTACTTTTGCTTTTGGCCTTTGCTTGAAGCGAGGAGCGAACAGCACAAATACATAGATATATATATATACAAATAACATGAAGTACTCTTATATGCTACAGCTTACACATAATGTACAAAATATCTATAAGCACACACATACAGCAACTGCATATGTGTGTGTGCGTATAGCAAACGAAACACACACTAAAATATTGCTCTTGTTACGCATTAGCCGTGGCTGGCCTGCGTTGGCATTTGCCTTTTCTTAGTTCTTTTTCCTTTTTTTTATACTGTTTTTTCTTTTTCTTATATAAATACATTTTTTCAAGTTTATTTTCACTGGTTTTTAGTGCAACTTTTTTGTTGTTTAGCTGGCGCCGTCATATGAGGCGTATGCGTAATATTCTTGCAGCGGCTGCTCTTGCGTTTCAGCAGCGTGCACTTGGGTGTATATATATGTGTGTGTGAATGTTTTAAATATACCAGGTACATGTGTGTGTGTGTGTGTGTGTGTGTGTGTGTGGGTGTAAGCTGTACGTGTGAATTCGCTGGCTGCATAATTTGCTGCTAAAAATACTTCTTTGCGTTGACATACAAAAGGAAAGAGCGAACAAGAGAATGAAAAAGCAAAGAAAACCAAGCTAGGAATGCCATAAAAAATATCGTCTATATATATATTTTATATATATATATATTGAAAAGTCGCTCGCCTGCTCGAAGTGCAATTTTTGTGGCTCAAATTGAAATTTGTTTCAATTTTAATTGGCAATAAAAAATGATGAAAAATAACTTTGAATGTGACTCGCAGACCTGCGCGAGGCTGGCCAAAGCTGACTGTAAACAGTGCGTTTTGCAAGGCCAAAGAACTTTTGCTTAAAGCTGAAAATAAAGCTAAGGCAAGTAGTGATAATAGTGCTAGTAATGAAGGCAATAATTATAAAGTTAAATTATTAAAAGAAATCTTTTATGTCAGAGAAAAAGCAAAACTGCTGCAAGGCCTCTACCTGCGCTTCACTAGCTCATTTATCTGGTATTCTATGAAAATATAACAAATACAGATGATAACGATAAATATATATTTAAGGAAATCAGCTTAGTTCGTTTGCCATGAAGGAAATGTTGAAAGCATTTGCAGCTTTTTTTTACCAGCTGTATATAGCTTTATATAAGTAAAATATATATTTTACTATGAAAATAATGGGAGTTGGAGCGAAACAATCTTGGAATTGAAGCTGCCTATAGGAACAACGAGATGAAGAGGTTGAAGAGTTTAGATTAGCATATATAGAATAGCCAATTAGGTTGGGAGTAGTTCTAGATTCTTGACTAGAGCATTCAAAATGAGGTTCAGAACTTCTGCTTCACCTTTTCTAGAACAAGCAATACTTTTGAGATATTTTATAACAATTCTTTGGGCCTTAGACTCGCTCGCTTATGCCTGCGCCCCAGCTGTTGGCCCATTTGTTGCATAAGCTTTTGCTTTACAACTTGACCTATTTGAATAGTTTGCTTTTTGGATGGGATCTGCGAACGCCTGGCAACAAATGCGCTTCATGCAGGCAAGCTAGCGCTAAGGCACAGCCATAACAAATAATAATAATAATAATAATAATCATAATAGTAGTAGTAGTAGTTGTAGTAGTAGTGCTGAATGAAATCGGGCAAAGAAATTGCAGCAGGAGACGCCAAGGCGAAGTCAAGGAATGGCGTTCAGCATTGCATAGATTCCAAAGAAATTCAGCGAGCTGGCGGCGTGAGCTTCATATTATAATGGAAAAACAACAACAAAACGATTAACAAAAAAAACGAAATAGAAACAAAAACCAGAACAAGAAATGCTTCCACATTTGCAGTTGCAGTTGCCGTAGCCGTTCGCTTTGTCTTTGCTCTCGTGGCAGGTGCGCTGCGAAGTATGCAACATTTATTTGAAAGCCCTGCGCCGCGCATTGTTGCCAACGCAACTCCCACGCAATAGCCCAGCTCACGCCCGCCCAGGCTCACTATGGGAACAGCCCTTAAAGGCGGCGCACTTTAAAATTCTACACAAAATTACAAACATTTCCATAATTACGATTCGCTTCGGGGCTGGGGCAGGCCTTTTAGGACTTGGATTGGGGCTGGCTCAGGAGCTGTGAGCTCAGGCTGGGGTTGGGCTGTTGGGCTGCTGGCTGCTGCTGTTTGCTTGCCACAGTTGAGAATTCAATAGAACAGCGCAAGCTGCGCTTCAATGAATGGGAACATTTTGATTGGCTTTGAAGTTTAGTTTTTAGTCCAAGAGCTGCCGAGTGTGCGATTTATTGGGGGCGGAGTGCTTGCCGAAGGGGTCGGGCAGGGGCGGGGGCGGGGGCTTGTATTCAAAACGATTCGATGCGATTTGATTCGATTTGATGCGATTGGCTTGCGGATTTGGCAACGTTCAACGCTGGCGACGCTGCAAACTTTTTAATTGGCGTTACGCCCAGCCCAGCCCCGCGTAGCTATTGGAAATTGAGGCTGGCTGGGGCAATGGGGGGGCCGAATGCATGGGTGCGCATGAGTTGCTTTCTAGAGGCACAAGCATCCTGCTAAGCTCTGTCTGACATGTCAAGGCACAAAGTAAAAAATATATTTAAAAAAAAAAACTAAATATAAATGAAAGAAAATGAAATGTAAATTAAAAATAATTAGATAAAAAATATAAATAAATAATTAAAATCTTAAAACAAAAAATTTATATAATTAAAATTAATTAATCATTATTTTAAATACATTTTTTCAATCAAACAAAATGTAAAAGTAATATATATAAATTAGAAATAATTAATAATATTTTATAAATCACACTAAAAATAAAAAATAAAATATAAAAAATTATTTAATAAATACTGGACTTGGCAAAAAAATTTTAGCTCAGTTTGATGAAAATTAAAAAAAAAAATGTGACAATATAAAAACAAATAAAATTGCTGAAACTAACAAAGTAAATATTGAATTTAAAAAAAAAATAATAATATTATTAAATTAAATTAATTAAATTAATAAATAAAAAAAACCCAAAATTACTTTGACCATATTAAAAAAAAAATAATAAAATAAATAATATATTAAATCTAAATTCAAACGAGGAATGAATTTATATAATTGAATAAATAAAAAAAAAATTTTAAAATATATAAATCTAAAATCAAATGAAAAATGAATTTATATAAATAAATAATTTAAAAAATATATATATATTAAAAAATATATATAAATCTAAAATCAATTTATATAAATGAATTTATATAAATGAATAATTAAAAAATATATATCTATATTCATATGTATATATAAAATAATAAATAAAAAAATATATAAATCTAAAATCAATTAGGAAATGATTTTATATAAATGATATAAAAATTATAAATCTAAAATCAATTAAGAAAAGAATTTTTATTAATGAATAAATCAAAAATAAATATTTAAAAAATATGTAAATCGAAATTGAAATGAGAAATGAATTTCAAATGAAAATACTTGCGAATAATTGAAATAAATAAAATATTGCTTACAGCTTTCAGCTGGTTGATCTCCTCAGTGTCGCCGGCGATGGCGGTGGTGGCGGCCACGCCCATGGAGCTTAGGCTGGTCAAGCTGGACATGCGACGCAGCTGGTCTGCCCCGCCCAGGTCAAGGGTCAAACGATAAACGATAAACGAAAACGAAAAGCGACAAACGATAGAACATAAGAATCGAAAATCGAAAGCGAAATCGCGCACAAAAATCATAAATACCAAAAGAAGCATTTCCAGTGGGCAAATGGCCAAGCGGATCATCCGCACTGTGATTGTTGCTACTGTTGTTGTTGTTGTTGTTGCTGTTGTTGTTGTTGCTGTTGGATTGTTGCTGCTGCTCGGCATTGGTGTTGCTGCTGCTAGTGCTGCCATCGTTGGCCTGGCCAGGCGCCGCTGCCGTTGCAGCTGCTGCGGCGGCCACAGCTGCCGTTGCCGTTGCCGCTGCCGCTGCCGCTGCACCAGCACCCGCTTGGGATGCCAAGGCAACGGCATTGCGTGCAGTTAGAACTGCGCGTATTTTGACAAAGGCCGCGCTCAAATCGAGCCGCTCGTCAGACCAATCAATGGCGCTCGCTTCCTGCTCGGCGGCAAGCGTTTGGAATTGCAGCTGCAATAGTTGCTGCTGCTGCTGGGCGCTGTTGTTGCCGCTGTTACTGCCGCTGTTGCCGCTGTTGTTGTTGCTGTTGCTGTTGTTGCTGCCGCTTGCTGCGACGCTGGCAGCAGCATCGCTGCCCACCAGCAGCGCACCACCCAAACTGCTTGTTAGTTGAAAGTGACTCACCCGCTTGTGATTGTCCGGAAGATTCAGATAGCACTCGTTATCGAAGCGGAATTGCGACTGTTTGTTGTGTGTGTGTGTGTGCGCATGTGTGTGTATGTGTGTGTGTGTGACGGACACAAAATTGGTGCAGCAAGAGAGAACGAGAACGAGAACGAGAACGAGAGAGAAAGAGAGAGAGTAAGAGAGAGTGAGCGGGGACAAGAAAAATCAAAAAGAATTGGAAAAAAAATACATGTAATTATTGTTGTCGTAGAATTTTCTCACAATAAAGAGTAGAAAGGTGCGGCTGTTGCTGCAGTGCTGTGGTTCAGTTGGCGGTGCAGCCACAGTGGTTACAGTGGTGTATTAGCTTGTACGCATGAATACGGCGACTGGCACTTACCTTGTAGCCCGGCCCCAGGCGATGCATTGCACATATCTGCTGTGTGGTCAGCGCCTCGCTGAACAAATAAATCGCCGACATTTGGCCGCAGAAGACGCGCTCCTCGTCCAGCTCGGGCGTGGCGCCAATATAACACTTGTCAAAGGGCTGCCAAGTGCCAGAGAGAGAGACAGAGAGAGGGAGAGAGAGGGAGAGTTTAGTGTGTTGTTCTCTTACATGGCATGCGAGCTCTTCTACTTACATCGTTTGTGGAAACAAACCAGGCCATTTCAGTTGAAGACGCCAGTTGTCCATTTACGAGGCACTTGATTTCGCTTTTTGTCCAACGATTGTATATGTACACAATGGCAATCATATACCACTGCAGACAGAGAGAGATGGAGAGAGAGAGAGGGAGAGAGGGAGAGAGAGTGTAAGTCAATGTTTGTTTATCAATATGCCAAAGACTTTTGTTTGCGAATCATCTGAAGCTTTTGTTATTTGTCTATTGAGAATTCTTGTAAACAACAAAAAATACTCCACACTCTAATCTATGTTCATTCGTGAAGCGAAGAGGAGTATATTGGTTTTCTTCACTGTTCGTCTTGCAGTCTCTCTGAGTGTTTATTTCTAGCTACTTCTATATTTTTCCCCTGCCTGCTAGCGATATGCATTTCAATATTCATATTCATATTCACTCTTATATAAATAAGAGTATAAAAACAAAATAAATAAATAACAATTAATAATGCTTAAAATTCAATGAGATGTTGCATAACTTGCAGCGAGTGAGTGCACTCGCCTGCCGAGTGCGAGCAGAGCGAAGTGAATGTGTGGCAAGGAATCGAATGTATTCGAATGACGCACTCACTATTGATTGTATTTTTTTTCGCTTCAGCCTCTAGGCATTCAGTTTACACGTTCTCTAACTACCAGAGTAATTCGATTGTTCTCGGCTTTGCCAAATTTACATTCGATTTAATGCTTCTCACTCATTTCACTGAATGCTGTATGCTGTGAGAGCCAATTTGTACTCTCAGCTCAGCTCTAAGTAAAAATGCCATCAATGGATTCTAGTCAAGCCTATCTCCCTCACACACACACACATAGAGCAACTTGTGCTACGAATGATATTAAGAGCATACTAGCTTAGCTAAAGAGCAAGCGCGCTTAACGTATGATTAGAGGAGGAACTAGCGAACTGGAACTAGGAACTAATGATCGTCTGAAGACCCATCAGAAGGCTAAGAAGACGACAGAAGAAGGTTTTCGAGCCTTCTCACTCCCAATGTAACTTAGTTTTAACCTACACTGTATATATGTTTACATTGTATACATAATTGTAAGCCTGAGATGATAATGTGTGATCCAAGAGAGATAACGGAGTAGAAAGCTGCTCCGGTGCTTACTGATAAACAGAAAAAAAGGAGGAGCTAAAGCATGTTAATCTCTCTAGCTAAAACTCTTAACTCATACTTTGATCTCTCACTTGTTCGACGAATACCGAAGAGACTCATATTCCATTCCAGCGCTGAGCAGAGATTGCCTATGACATAACACCTACATATATCCATAATCATAAGCAAGCCAAAAACGTGGCGCAGCTCAACTAGCCTATCCATACAACCCTGCTAACTACATCAATTTCACGTTTGATGGTCTGCTGCAGTAAGCCAAAATTAGATTTCAGTTAAGCTCTAAGCCTGGCCATGTTTGTTGAGCTGCAGGTTGAAGCTGAAAATTAATTTACGCTTAATGCAAGTTGCGCCTCTTGTCGAAAGCAAATACACAATATAAACTGAGCGCTTTATGTGCTCTCGCCAGTTTTGGTAGTTTGCGTAGTTGATGCGGGTCCCAAAACTAATTTCAATTGCTTCGGGCAGGTAATTAGGCCCTGTTGTTGGCCATTCGATGTGCTGTTAATTAAACTTTGGCAGACCCAAAATCACGCCCATAAATTGAAAGTAGGCAGCCAGCTAGGCCAACATATATATAGATGTATATGTGTGTGTGAGGCTAATAGTCGTAATTCACAGGTGTAACGATTAGTTGCTGAAAACGAAAGACAAACCGGATGAGCTGCGGCACTTACCTTGCGTGGCTGGAATTCATATTTGACACAATGCTGAAAGCCCTTGCCCTTGACCTTCATCGATGTGAGGACCAAGCAATTGCCCACAAAGTGAGCCGTATAGCCAACGCCCTTCGATGTCTTGAAGCTAAGACAGAGAGAGAGAGAGACAGAGAGAGAGAGAGAGAGAGAGAGAGAGTGAGTGAGTGAGTTTGATATGAACAAGGCATAGAAACGCGTGAAATATATATGAGAGCAATTAGTGCGTGCCACAATTAGTTGCAGAGCCTATGAGGAGGCTGGCAGGAGGCTGGCAGGAGGCCGAGTTACTTACCAATAGAGATAGGGTTTCTCACGCTCAATGTTCACCGAGTTAATTGGATCCAATCGAAACCAGGTGGTAAAGGTGAATCCATTTTCGTATGGCCATTTGGCCAGCGGCGGCAGCACCATTGCCTGTGGAAGAAGAACAAGCAGCAGCTTTAGTCAAATGTGCCACAATTAGAAACAGAAAGAGAGAGAGAGAGGGAGAGAGAGAGAGAGGGAAAGAGAGCGAGAGAGAGGGAGAGAGAGAGTGCCTGTTAAATCTCAATTAGCAGCTGGTACGCTCAAGTGCACCGCATGCTGACCGCAACTTCCTTTGTAGCTTAGACCCTCTTTTGTGGCATGCAACACTTGGTTGCAAGTCACAAAAGTCAGAAAGTCAAGCGTAAAGGCCCGCAGCACTGAAAGCCAAATGAACCAATTGGGAAGCCAAAAACCCAAACTGAACATAAATCAAATTTCTGCATATTTAATACCCTGTTATCTGTTCCAAGCGGGGTATATTGGCTCTTACCCTCCTCTACACACGTTTGCCATAGAATTGAATTGACTTAGAGTGTTTCGTAGTCGAAAGGCAGTCCGTAACTGCTGTAGTTCGGTTTAAGCTAGCTACAATTCTTACTTGTCACACACACACACACACACACACACACAACAATAAAGTCAATCGCAAAGGCAAAGCATAAAACCCCAAAAAGCAGAAATGAAGTGAAAATTAAAAGGAAATGAGCACATTTTGATTTATCATGAATTTTGTGGCTTTACGGCCGAACAGAGCACATGGATAGAGCATTCACACACACACACACACACACACACACACACACACACACACACACACACACACACACACACACACACACACACACACACACACACACACTGACTCGCACGCTTAGCTGCGTGTTTACTTTCATAAATTTATTTGCTCATTCTGAATGCTCGCAATTTATATTCTTATCAGGTTTATATGACCAACTGCCACGCCTCTCACAGCAAACAGAAAAAAAGGCGTCTATCTAAGCGTTAACTGCGTGCCGCCCACACATAGCACCTCAACTAACAGCAAATTCGCATCCGTTTGATTATCTCGACATTTTTGCATTTTGTGTTTTGGCAAATTTCAGATAATTCGTAAATGCGAATTAAGCCAAGTTAATTGGAAAATGCTGGCAGGCTGACAGAGAGAGAGAGGGATAGATATAGAGAGCTGTGACTGAAGCAGGAAAAAGCAAAAGCAGGAAACGTTAACAATATATATTTCTGTTATTTCCTACACTGTCTGGCATAGGCGTATATCTGCTGTCGAGTTGTCAGCGCATTTTCAGATTCCTCCGAATGTCCGATTCGTCTAAATGGACTTACGCCTAACTTCACGCCCTTCTCAGTCTCCATAAAGCTATATTATTTCTGTGCCCATTCTGTATGAAGTGAGAGACATGCTCAACTCAGCTGAAGGAGTTAGAGTGATCTACCTTAGAGATTGCCTTAGAGATTGCCTTAGAGATTGCTTAAAAGAGCAACGCCTCGCAGTGCCTTGAAGTATGATTAAGGTAAAAGACTTTGCTGTACTTCAATGAGTGAGATGGAATGGAACACCTTCAATGAGTGAGATGGAATGGAACACCTTATGCTGAATTGATTATACAATAGAAATATTCCTATGACAAACAAGAATGCCTATATATATATCTTGCCTTGCTTTAATGCTACACATATATTATATACTATATTTTACTACTACTCAAAAACTGAATGCGTCTCCTAGACATCATAGACTATATAACGTATCAGATCTGTGGCAGATAACAGTATGAGTAAAATCATGGCATCCTCTTACTAGAGTACTACTGGAAGTATTACTCAAGTTGCTCAAGTTGGCAGCACTCTGCTTAGAGTGAGAGTGAGAGTAAGTGAGAGTGAGACGGCTGCTGCTGGGAGAGAAAGAGATGGCAGCTAGGCCTCTTGAGCATAAGCAGCGTGAGAGTTAGTGTGGTTGCCTGAGATCAATATAATGGAAGCGACTAGAAGTTCGAGAGACAACGAGAGAGAGAGAGAGAGAGATAAAGAGAGACAGAGAAGGAGAGAGAGAGAGAGAGAGCACAGCTCTAGAAACTTGTTATACAAGTCTATAAATATGTAAAGTGTTTATCCTCTGCAACATATGTACATATACATACATTATCATATATATGTATATTACTTGAACAAATCAAAACTTTGTTAAGAATAGAAGACAAATAAAGTCGACGAAGCTTCTCATATTAAAATTCATTTAAAAGCTTAAAGTTTATCCACAAAAATCGAGCTGTATTGAATGTCTGAGTAGTTGTTAAGCGCCCAGCTGCATTTGCATTCATAACATTTGCAACTGAATCACACATGCAGAGCGCGAGAGTGTGTGAGAGAGAGAGAGAGAGTGAGAGAGAGAGAGAGTGACAGACAGTGTGTTGTTCGCTTTATGATATTCATTTAACATTTATACGCTTTTGTATTCGTTTTCATAGTTCGCATTCATTTGTATGCGCAGACGGACAGAGTTTCGTGTGGCACGGATATTGTCTTGAGGCCTCATTCGATTGTGCAACATAGTGCAACAATGCTGTGGCATGTGGCATGCCACATGATTTAACATTGTTGCTGCCTTTTGTCTGCCAGCTGTCCCCAGCAGTCTCTCACTAGCTCTCTCTCTTTCACTCGTTTACTATTTCTTTCTTCTTTGCTGCTGTTGCCTAAAGGCCTGCCAGGCTGGGGGCAACTCATTAGTGCAACGACAGGCCCTACAGACACTGCCCACAATCCACATTAAAGTCTAAAAGTGCGCTAAACGAAAATTAAAAAAAAAGAAGAAAGAAAGAAGAGATAAAGCATAGACAGCGAGAGAGACGAGGAGGAGCAGGAGCAGCAGAAGGAGCAGGAGGCGGAGGCGCAGCACATGTCCATTGAGCTGAGCGTTTTAGTGATTGGGAGTTGGGGCATTGGATATCATCGGGCTATCTAGGGGAGGGGGTGGTGTAACATGTCGTGCCTGTTTATTGAACATTTTGTGACAATTGCTCTGCGAGTCTCTCGTTTTGTTTCATTTCATTTCATTTCATTTCGCATCGTTTCGTATCGTATTTGACTTCCAATTCGCTTTATGGAACTTTTTATGTGCTTATACCATGGACAGATAGCAATAGAAGTCGCCCACGGTGCCAGTGCCGAGTGTGTGTCTGAGTGGGGCTTGGGGCCTGTCAGCTGAGACAGCAGAGTAGGCACATGCCACATGGACAGCTCACATTACGAATTCGATTTAAGTGCGACGCAATAAAATAAAAGCCCAGCGCCCCCACTCTCTCTCTCTCTCTCTCTCTCTATGTATATATATCTAGTCGAACCCCCTGCCACCTAGCTATAGAAGTGCCACAGGGTGTAGTTGGAGCTGAAGTGCTTCAAGTGCTTGCTAGTCATTGGAGCTATATATGAGGAGGCTGGAATGTCTCTGCACTTAAAGCCAGCTTGCAATTCGGCCAAAAGCGAGCAGCAATTGGAAGCAAGTCGAGTCTACGATGAGAATGCTCGACTGGGAAATACTCTGTGTTCATGAAAAAGTTGGCATTCTTAGGCCTTTTTTTTCAAAATCGATATTTATCGATTATATTTATTATGAAAGTCAGCAATAAAAAATATGCTTGCCAAAAGTCAACGTACAACAGTTACGTTTAAGAAATTTTTGAATTGATTAGTTGGGCTTCCTAGACGAAGTCTTAAAACCGATATTTATCGATAAGTATCAGTATCAATGTAAATCGAAAAAATTTAGAGTAAATACTATAATGCATGCAATGAACAGCTCCAAGAAGAGATTTATCAAGCAATTCTGATCATCGATATTTATCGATTATTTAGCAGTATTCAAAGTAGCTAGAGTTGGGCTCTTTGCCCGCATCCAAAACCAATATACCACAGATATTTGATTTGCTCTAAATACAGGGTATACATAAATAAAACGAAAATCGATTATGGCTGTTGTTTATTATTATTAGATATGGACTTACCGATCCCTTGCGGCCGGGAAAGCTGAAGAACACATCGGGTCCGTTGCGGTGTGGCATTTGTCGCAGCACATTCAACAATTTGGCCGAATGACGCGGCCATTTGCCATTGTTGGCCTTCATTGTGCCAAAGAGCAGCTTCAGCTCCTTGACCGTTATGCTATAGCTGGCCAATACGCCCAGCATCTCGATGAGCAGATCTGCAAGACATAAAGGGCGAGAGAGAGAGAGACAGAGAATGGGTTTAGTTATGGCATTGAGGCATTCTAGTGGGCGTTATATATACTATGCGTGGCATGTTTAATGGTTATGAAAACTGTTGTCGACAGCTCAGCGCGTGGTGCAACGTGCGCAACTTTCAGGTAAGCCAGCAGGCTACACTGCACGAAAAAGTATAAGCAGTTATAGCTGATATCGTGGCTATTGAAATTAGACTAAACGATATTGATATTGCAATCGAAACATTAAACTGAATATCAATTTAAACACTTAGCTTTCTGTTATAAGAGTGGGTTAGATCTTAAGTAACCAAAAACCTTCAATGGGTGAGTTCTTAAGTAAGGTCCTAAGTGATTAAGGTCTTAAGTAGATAAAGTCCTGAGTAAGAGAAATACTAGTAAAGTTTTATGTAGGTTAGGTCCTAAGCGGTCTTAGGAAGGTAAGCTCTTCAGGGGGTAAGCTCTTCAGGAAGGAAAGTCTTGAGGAGGTAAGATCTTCAGGAGGAAAAGTCTTTAGGAGGTAAGCTATTTCCTTAGCTTACTTGAATAGCTTACGTCCTGAAGACTTTCCCTCCTGAAGATCTTACCTCCTGGTAAGGTTACCTCCTGGTAAGGTTACCTCCTGGTAAGGTTATCTCCTGGTAATGTTACCTCCTGGTAAGGTCTTCAGGAGATAAGCTATTCAGGAGGCAAGATCTTCAGGAGAGAAAGTCTTCAGGAGGTAAGCTATTTCCTGAAGAGCTTACTTGAATAGCTTACCTCCTAAAGACTTTCCCTCCCGAAGATCTTGCCTCCTGGTAAGGTTACCTCCTGGTAAGGTTACCTCCTGGTAAGGTTATCTCCTGGTAAGGTTACCTCCTGGTAAGGTCTTCAGGAGATAAGCTCTTTAAGAGCTAAGGTCTCCAGGAGGGAAAGTCTTCAGGAGGTAAGCTATTCAAGGGACAATGTTAAGCTTATCGAAAAGTATAGTCCAATAGCTCTTGACCTTGCTGAGCAACTGATTTGCATAGCTGTTCAACAGTGCATAGGTAATATTAGTCAAGTTTTTGGCTAAAGTCGCAGTCACTTTTGGCCAGTGTCATTAGAGCCAAATTTTATTTGTGCACATGAGAACTTTCGGCGAGTGCAGTCAGCAAATAAAATAAACGAGATAGCTGCGAGCTGAGCGCGTGCAGTGAAGCGGCAAGGACGCTCTTAAAGCCAGGCGGCAGCGATTGCATTTGGTAGGCGTGGCATGGCTGATGCGACACCCAAGCCTCCCTGCCCTGCCGCTTTCCACAAAGCGTCACACATCAAGGTCAGTGCGTGAAACGAGCTGGAAATTGAATTCGAACTGTCATTGAATGTGGTATAAAACAAGCTAACGAGCGAGCGAGCGACAGAGAGTGAGAGAGCGAGAGAGAGAGGCGTAGAGCGAAAAAAAAGGAATCGCATTGAGTGGTGGCAGCACGTGCTGTCAGTTGGCTTTAAATTGCATCGCAAGCAGCGTTGCCAGACTGGCACGTTTGTGTCGCCGCTCGCTCACCTTAGCCTTTGGCTCGACGGCCTCGACTCTCGTGCTATTCCCAAACTTCATTTGTAATGCACACTAATTGAAATGGGACGCACGGGCCGTTTTAATGCCTGGCCGGTTGCCTGTGCCATTACCCCAAGGAGCTGTGGCCCTGCCAGCCAGCCAGCCAGCCAGCCAGTCGACCAGCCATTGCGACAGTCAAGCCTTGCCCCACCCACCCCCTCCATCCATCAGTTACACAGTTTCCAGTTGCGCCTCCATCAACACGTTTCGGGTAACGTAAATTAAGAAATTGAGTAACATCCACGCCCTGCCAGCCACTCGCCCCCGCCGGCCACGCCCAGGCCGCCCACAGCTATAGCATGAAGTCCCAGGACAATGTTGGCCCTTTAACTCCTGCTCCGCCTACAGCATCAACAGCATCAACAGCATCAGCATCAGCATTTAATTACACACATCTTTAGCCCACGCTCTAGAGCTCCTGCTCCTGCTGCTGCTCCTGTTCTGGAGTCTTCTACGTCTGATGCAATAGCTTGGAGCGCAATGACAATGCGACTAGGAATACTACAGCTCTTCATCTGTCTATCCGACTGTCAGTCTATCCATCCGCCTGCCTCCGGTCGCCCGTCAAAGTTTAACTGCCTTTTGCATATCTTGGCATCTTCTGCAGCTCATAAAAAGCCAAAGTGCGAGAGCTTGACAGCTTTTTATGTTTCCCAGACCTACGCCCGTTTGCAGTTATATCTCGCTGTATTTCTTTTTGCTTGCCGTCGTTCTTTCTTTCTTTTTATTAAGTTCTCATCAAGAGCCATAAAAAAGTCTAACTTGCCGTATGAAATTTCCAGATAGTTTCAAGAAGCAAACAGACAGATATAAAGTAAAGTTAAGATCAACATGTTAACCAAATTTTTATATGCCATAACAACAGGAAATGTGCAAGAGAACGATATAAGAAGGGCAAATTAAATGAAACCTGAGGAGGCTTACTAGATGAGGGCAAGCTTTAAGGCAAGCTAGAAATTAGAATTGCTCAAAATGCCTCAAATGCGGCGGAGATACAGCAGAAACAAAGTTCTGTTATCGATTTAATGTATATCAATAATATATCGATAATATGGAAAGTGCAAATATTAGAGTTATATATGATATATACTGCTAGTCTATTGATAACGATTCTGAACCAACTTATTATACGTAATACAGAGCTATCATCAGCTAGCACATTATAGACTAGCTGATGATTACTCTTTCTAGCTACTTTCTAGCTTTTGTTCTAGCTACCTTTCAGTCTAGCCTTTTGTCACCTCTCGCTCTATTTTATGTCTAATGTATAGCTAAATATTTAATAAAATTGAATTTCAATTAATTTATCATCAAATTAGCTATAATTGTGGCTAATGGAACTTAAAGTTTTCTTTCTTGTAGCCAGGCTGAAAAAAGAAACTAAAAGTTTCTCAAGTTTTTGCTCTTGTTAATTTAAGAAGAGCGAGAGAGAGAGAGAGGGGAGAGTGAGAAGTTTTAGCTTATGTAATTTCTTTGCAAGTGTCACGTTTCGACATTTGTCAGGTAACACGCACACACACACACAGAGAGACCTCCATCACACACACATATGAAATTATGGCTCAAAAGTCAGCGACTGCAAATTGACAGCAGTTACAGTTCGTTAAATGCCAGCTGTAGTGTGGGGAATGAGGTGGGCTTTGGGCTTGGGGGGGTTGGGTAATGGGTGTAGCGGGTGTGTGAGTGTAGCCTGGAGTCTGGCAAGGCCCGGCCTGACGTGCCAGAGGGTTGCCAGACCGCAGATGTGTCATTGACTTAATAAAATCAAAATCAAAGCCAAAGGCACGCACACGCTGCTGGCAGCTTAGCAGGGGCTGTGTGTGTGTGTGTGTGTGGAGACAGGCGAGCGTAGGGGTTGCTGAGTGGGACGGCAAGGGGTGGGGAGTGGATGTAGTAAGTGTCAGTTGGCTGTTCGCTAATGAAGAGAAAATTTGCTGCGCTGTTTGTTGTTGTTGTTGCTGTTGATACATTAGAGCGCAGAGCGGGAGAGAGAGAGAGAGGGAGAGGGAGGGAGCGGGCGAGTGTGAGTTGTGGAGCATGCGAATGCTTAGCATACATGTGAGCATTGTGGGCATGACCAAAAAATGGCAGCCACCGCGGGCCAAACGCAGCCAGTGCGGTCCACTGGGCGTATCACGGCCGCTGACAAGCGTGAAATTAATCGAAAAGCAATTCGGCGGCCCACTCAAAAGGGACGCAAAGCAAAGCAAAGCAAAGCAAAGCAATGCGACGCGATGCGATGCGAAGCTTCGACTTCTTTATTTTTTGGACACATGCCACATGGCAGGAATCACAAAGTAGCCTGACTTAAATACGCCAATGAGGGAGTGTGGGGGAGTGAGGGCGAGAGCTAGCTTGAGCTAGAGCAGCTAAATCGTGACTAAGCAAAACAGATTCAAGCTGACCATTGTAGCGACTATTTGAATAGAGCAGAAGATATGCTATGTATGTAAGGGGATGAAGCATATTAATAGATATTATTTATTTAGAGCTGAGAATTAATATAAAATTTAATCTAATCTAGGGTTAAGCACTGGCTACTATTGATATTGATAGATATTGTTATGATTGAGTATATCGTATAAGTAAATAGAACACAGTTGATGTGATATGTATCTTGTCTGCCTAGAGCGAGAGCTAGACTCTATTAGCTAGTTTCTGAAGTTTCTAAAGAGTGAATTGATTTTCAATTTTATACAAATTTCTTCTGTCTTGCATATAGAGTTTTACTCAATACTCATTTAGGGATTCCCTTTGCTATATAAATTTGTGAGGTATTTCATTCAAGTCTTACCATTTTCAATTTCTTACATTTTCTTCTTCTTTAAGTTTTCTTCACTATTTGATTTCTGATTTTCTACTTAGGTTTGTATTCCATGTGGCTCAGTCACATATCTACTCAGCTTACTAGTCTCATCTTATTGGCAATTTTTATTTTATTCACTATACTTACTATATATAGCTTTACTATGTATATCTTGAACTCTGAACTATTCTTGTTACTCTTTGCTTTATTTTATTGAATTTTGCACAACATTTCTGTTTCCAAGTGAAACGCAAAAAGTTATCGATTTTCTGAAACAAACTCGTATCGACAGGGCTACATGCATATGTATATCGGGTCAGCTCGTTGTACCTGCTTAAGATTATATATACTTTATGCGCTCTACCACGCCTGTTACATACTTTTCATAAAACCATTATACCCGGATTGCCCATTTTCAATGGGAATGCTCAAGAGCCAAGCCAAGCAGCTCGGCTTTTAATCATGTTGAATTTTTTATAAATAAAATAAAATAAAATAAAAAATAAATGAAAAGGTTTTACCTATTTGCAACATAAAATATGCTAAAAAAAAAAAAATAATAATAATAAAAAAATAAATAAATTAAATTAATTTAAAAATAAAAACTACATTTGATGCGTAGATAATTATTATAATTTAAAAATATAATTTAGAATATATAAATATATATGCAAGCTAATATAAATGCTCGAAGCATTAGTTCTATATGAGCTGTAATCTAATGAAATTCTGTTGCTTCGACCTGAAGTCTCATCTTATCATGGCATTAGTGACCACACTGACCATATAATAATTGCCACTTTACTATACTCAGACTCTGTGATTATCATAAACTCAACAGACAGCTCAGCATTGAATATGCCAATTGCACTTATTATTCGAGTAGTTATTGCAGGCAGAGTTCAGCTACATTTCATGCCTTTCAATGCCATAGATAATGGCAGCTGCAAAAAAGAATATAGTAATATCTGAATATCTTTGCCTGTCTGTCTTGTTGTAATTTATATAATCACAACTCTGGAATAGTTCTTTTATTGTTCATCTTTTTCCCTTTGCTGCTTTTCGACTTTTTACATAACTAACGAGCTGTTGTGCGAGTGTGGGTTATACGTGCTGCTTCGACTTACCTGCCACAACCGTTTCGGAGCGCTGCAAGCGCACCAGAACATGCTCGATGAGTCCCACATCTGTGCAGGCCTGCAGATTGCGAACACTTTTTCGCAGAATCGCTATGAAAACGCTCCAGATCTCGGCCTAAAAAGAGACAGACAGAGAGGGAGTGAGAGGGAATATAAGTAAAGCGATATTAGTGAGCAGTCACAAAGGCAAAAAGTTTACAATGCACTGATATATCAAGCACTTCAATCCCCACAGTGCGTGCCCAGGGGAGCCAGAGGCAGAGCAGACAGAAAAATAAAAACCTAAAGCAAATGTATTACGAAATCAAAGAAATGACTGCGATTGCCGCTCTTGTTGTTGTTGTTGTTGTTGCTTCACTCTCTGCCCAGTTCAATAAGCAGCGCAAAGTGACGCGCACACACACACAAGCACACACACATATGTGTGTATGAGCTGACAGCAGCTCGCGCGCGCTTAGAAGTATGCAGCATTTTTTTGTATTCTGCGCTGCAGCGCCTCTCGATGTGTGTGTGAGTGTGTGTGTGTGCACAATGTAAACAGTCATTGATATAAAGTAAAATAATGGAAAATAATGGCAAAATAATCGCAAGCTCAAAACGAAGGAGCAACTGCTGCTGCTGCTGCTGCTGCTGCTGCTGCCGGCAGCAACTCATGAGGCGCAGCAGCAACTGATTCACTGTTTCGCGTTTCAAATGCCAGAGACAAAGTATATATGCATGCATACATATATATTTCTATATACAGTTCACTGGGGAGCTGCTGTGCTGGCAAGGGACTTTGAAGGGGGTGGCGGGGCGGCCTGGCAGTCGTTTTGCCTTGACTGTGAATGTATTATTGCCGCAATATTTGTGCGGCAGCCACTTTTGGCAGAAAGCAAAAACGTTTTGGCGGTTTTTATGATTATTGCCTTATACACACACACACACACACACACATACAGTAGAGATTGCACATTGGATTGGCTATTGCATACACACACACACACACACACACACACACACACACACATATACATATATAAAATTCATATAATTTTCGTTTGGTTTCTTTTCTTATATTATTTTATTTTATTATTGTTTATTTTGCCTTTTATTTATTTTTCTTTTGTTGTTTTTTTGTTTTGTTCTCTTCTCTGACAAATGCAGACAATGAAAATGTAAACGTTTTGAGTGTTTATAATGAGCCAGCTGAATCCTGAATGCTGAATGCGGAACGCCCAAGCACTCGAGCACCTCGAGCACCTCGAGCACTCGTTGAGCTTGTGGCTCACGCTGCGTATGCGTGATATTTATATAGAGCCAACAAACAGTGCTGCAAAGTGCTTAAAGTTGTAATGGAATACGGCTTATGATCAACTTGAAACTGTGAGCAATGCGAACTAGTGCGTTGAGTGAACTTATGAACTACTTATACAGCTGGAGCTAGCGGTGAGGGCAAAGCCTGATGCTTTTAATCTGATTATGATTTAATATTCTATATGAACTAGTTCCATAGTGAACTGAATTGAACACGTTTATTATGCAGTTCAATATTTAGTTTGTGCATGCATACTAAGAGCTAGCTGTTCAAATGAACTGGTTTACACTCGCTGAGCGATCTAAACTAGTGAATCGGAACTAAGGAGAGCGAAACTTTTGATTTTTTTATGATTGTATAGAATATCTTCAGTGAGAACTAGTTCCGTAGTGAACTGAACTGCACTGAAAGCTTCTCATATTCAGTTCAGTGTTTAATTTCTGAAAAACAAGACTAATGAATACTAAGAGATACATGTTCATATGAACTGGTTCACACTCGCTGAGCAAACTAGTGAACTGGAACTAAAGAGAGCAAAACTTTTGATTCAAATATGACTTTGGAGAATATTATTATTTGAATAGCTCGTAACTAGTAAACTAGTTCATAAATGAACGGAACTAAATGTTATCTGTTCGTTATGTTGAACCACTCAAGTTTATTGGAAATTCAACTGGTTCATATGAACTACCTCGTATAGAGCTGTTCATTTTCCATTTAATTCAAATGTGAGCTGATTCAAGTATATTGTGAACTAGTTCACATGCAGCAACTCACTTGATCTGGCTCCTAATGGTTTGCTAATCGATAGTTAATCGATTGTTCCATCTTAATTTATGAGAATTTAGTTCAATTCTCTCGCCATTTCGTAGGCTTCGACTTTGCTTTCGCCTTAATTTCCACATTGGATTCGTGTGAGATTCAGCGTCGTCTGCGCCTTGCCCTCTGCTGCCCGCTTTGCCCCTTGATTTTGTTTTATTCATTCATTCGACATTTTGTTTTTCTCGCTTTCTTTTGCTCTCATTTTTTTTTTGCCTTCGTCACGTTATCTGTTGCTTAGCTCGTTTTACGCATCATTTCGCTCAGCATCCGTTAGCCAGTTTCTTTCTTATCTGCTTGCTCTGATTCTCGTTCGTGTTGTTGTTGTTGTTGTTTTTTAATGTACTGTACGCATAATTTAATTCGTCGATTCATAAATTGCCAACAAAAATTCACTCACTCATGGCCCGTGGGCCACGCCCACCTACCTGCTCTCGGCATCATTATGCAGCCAAAGACTCGGGCTTTGCCGCTTTACAGCTGTCGCGCCAAAGCGGCTTTTGGACTGTGCGCAAATACGCATTTACATAAGCAAATGCCTCATACATATACATATGAAAATACTTGTGTGTGTGTGTGTGTGTGTGTGTGAGTGGACATGCGTTGCTGAGGGTAATTTGATCAGCTCCGCCACCAATTGCGCCCAAAAAGACCTCTAAAAACTCTCGCACTCACACACACTGCGAATCAGAGCAGCTCTCTCCCTCTCCCTCTCACACACTCTGTTTGCCTTCAGGCAGCGCTAGCGCTCAGCCTAATGCGGCTCCCCTCAATTCGCTCAGCGCTGCTCGTTTTCGCCTGCCATTTCGTAGTTATAGTTATACCCTGTAATTCTAAGACGCCCCGAGGTGTTAAGCTGCTCGCAGCGAGCAGAGCTGTTGCTGTAGCATCAAAAAATTTTCAGCTCTTGTAAACAATCTTTAAAGGCCAGCGCCAAGCTCACTTAAGCTTTAAGCTAACAAATTTGCACTCATAGAACTTGTCACTTTGAGTGCGCCTATTCCATAGCCATATAAGTTATATATAGCTTTATATCTAGTCAAGAATTTTTTGATAGAAAACTTAGCTCTCAGCTTCAGCAACTTTGACTCATTTTCGACTCAACTTTCTGTTTTCTGATGATTTTTTCTCCCCATTAATGTCTCACATAATAACAGGGTATTGCCTAGTCAAGCACTTTCGTTGCTTTTGGCATATTTAATTTTGTATTTTATCTTTGCAAAAATGTTGCTCATAGCGAAATACAAAGTTGATTTGACGCCGTTGAGTTTTGTTTTTTACAGCATTATTTCTTAATAAGCGCCAAGCGGCCAAATCCATGCGAACTTCACTGTCTCTTGCCTCTGCCCAGCCCCCTTCGCCAGCGCCCATGCCCACACTCACTAAGCTGCACGTTGAACTAAACCCACAGCCAGAGAGCAAAATGAATGGATGCTGGCAAGAAATATCGCTGGGCAGAGCGAAGACAAAAATTAAATATAAAAGAGAAAGAAAACTTCAGTCAGATTTTATTACGTAATTGGGTAGCAATTTCTGCATGAAGCAACAATAACAACAACAGCAACAGCAACAGCAACTAGAAGAAGAATAGCTACAACAACAAGGGCCACTGAGCACAAATTAAATTTTAGCCTTTTTTTGTTGTTGTTGTTGCTGTTTGTTGGCTTTTTTTCTTGGCTTTATCTCGCAGCTCTTATGTATGCCACATGCGGGAGGGCCATAGAGAGTGTATATATGTGTGTGTGTGAAAGAGACAGCTGCGACGCACTGAAGGGACGACTGGCCATTGTTGTTGCTGTTGCTGTTGCTGTTGTAGCCAAGGTTAAATTGAGCATCGTCCGGCCGAAAGTCAGGCCCAGATTTGACAACGAAAAATTAAAAATTAAATGCATTCCAGCGCCAAGAGTTCAGCAGAGGGTTCAGAGTTTCAGATTTTTGAGCCCTCAAAAAAAAAAAAAAACTCTTGAAAATATGGTCAAAGTTTAATTGGCACAAGAAAATATTTCTTCTTTCTAGCTTGCACAACTTTTTGTTGTTTACCTTTTCTTTTCTTCTGCTGCTTCTTTACTCTTAGCTTAAATCAGCTTTGTTCATAGAGCTCTAGAGTCTTTTATGCTCAAGTAAAGCAGAATATATCGAAAGAGTTACTAAACGGATAGATAAATGTAGTTGATACAGACATTGATAATTATCGATATGTATCGCAAATGCACTAAGTATTGCATATATCGTATATAGTGTATCGTATGTGATTTAGGTATCGTATTATTGGTATATATCATATTAAGTGAATATTTCTTATATATAATACACATATATCGTATATATCATATAAAATATTCACATGTATCGTATCTAACATATATATTGTATATAATATTCATATATATCGAATATATCATATATGTACATCGCATATATCGTTGTTTTGCGTATCCTATCGTATCGAACATATCATAAAATATTCGTATATATAGCTCATAATTTTTTTTTTATGATTGTATAAGAATATTTGCATCTTCAGTGAGAACTAGTTCCGTAGTGAACTCAACTGCACTGAACGCTTCTTATATTCAGTTCAGTGTTTAAATTCTGAAAAACAAGACTAATGAATACTAAGAGCTACATGTTCATATGAACTGGTTCACACTCGTTGAGCGAACTAAACTAGTGAACTGGAACTAAAGAGAGCAAAACTTTTGATTCAAATATGACTTTGGAGAATATTAGTATTTTAATAGCTCGTAACTAGAAAACTAGTTCATAAATGAACGGAACTAAATGTCATCTGTTCGTTATGTTGAACCACTCAAGGTCATTGGAAATTCAACTGGTTCATATGAACTACCTCATATAGAGCTGTTCATTTTCCATTTAATTCACATGTGAGCTGATTCAAGCATATTGCGAACTAGTTCACATGCAGCAACTCACTTGATCTGGCTCCTTATGGTTTGCTAATCGATAGTTAATCGATTGTTCCATCTTAATTTATGAGAATTTCGTTTAATACTCTCGTCATTTTGTTAGCTTCGACTTTGCTTTCGCCTTAATTTCCATTGAACTCTGCTTCTAGCTGAGCTTCAAGGGTCACAAAGAAAGAGAACTGCGTATTGCATTTAACTTGCCCAAGTTCCCAACTCATCTACATTAAGCGGAATTAGACAATCTCGAATTCTATTCTATTCCCCTTCCCGTCCAATCGTGATTTCACTTCTTGCTCTCCTAGCACTCGCAGCACTCTTTCAAGCCGCACTTCATTTATGCTGACAAACCATCTGGAAATTCCTTGAATCGCGTGCAGAGCATCAACGATTCGACTTGTGTCGTTGCATAAATATTTCCACATGATTTGCTGCTTGCAGTTTGAAATAAATTTAACGCATTTGGCTTGGTTTACTCAATTTCTTTCCAGCTCCCTCACTCACTCTCTCCCTCTCTCCCTCTCTCTCTCTCTCACTCTTATTGTTTTGTCGCTTATTTTCCACTTTATCAGCGATTTGATTACGCATCTCCCGCCCACCCACTTGTGCAGCCCTTTTTACAGCTTTGGCGCACTCAAATCGTTTCGTTTCAATAGAATTTCAATAAATTTATCAAGCTCCATCTGCAGGGCGCGCCTCTGCCACTTATGCGCGGCAGCCATAAGGAGTTGCATGGCAGAGAAGAGCTGAGGCAACAGAATGGCAGGAAGAAGCTAAGGAAGAAGCTGGGCACCACCAATAGCAACAACATTTTTGCATGCCAGCACTGTGTCCCCCCTCGCCCCCTGCTGCTCTTGGCCCACTCTTTGGCCCACTCTTTGGCCCACTCTTTGGCCCACTCTTTGGCCCACTCTTTGCCTCCTTTTTCAATTTTCATCACCCGCCGCTCAGCTCCCATTTTATGTCATCTTTTTAGTGCCGTGCAGCAAAGCTCTTCTTTAACTGTCTCTCTCGCTCTCTCTCTCTCTCTCTCTCACTTTCTTCTTTCGCCTCTCTGTGTATCTTGTCCATGTCAATGTCTTTGGCATGCCGTGCAATGCGCTTATGCACTTCCTTCCTTCCTTTGAGCCATTTGCTTGTCCTGTTACTCCCCGCTCTCTCTCTATCACGCACTCTCTTCCACTCCCTCTCTCTTTCTCCCTTTCTCTCTCTTTCTCTATCCTCTAACTGCTTTTTTGCTGCAAAATCTGCTGCAGCTCTAACGGAAATTTATTATTGACAACAGCTGCCGTTGCAATGCAAACAAGCAGCAGCAGGCGCCACACACACACGCATGCAGAGAGAGCCTTATACATGTGTGTGTGTGTGTGTGTTTGTGTATGTAAAAAGTGGCAGCAGCGTCAGCAGTTTGCCGGCTAAGTAGCATGGCCTCTGTCTCTGGCACTGGCACCAGCCATTCTCCATATCCAATACTCGATCTCCGGCAACGCCATCGCCTCCACCTGCCCCACCGCCGCACGCCCATTCATGGCGCAGTTAGTGAATGTCATTGGCGTTGCTGTGATGAGCATAACATTGACACAAAGTGCAGAGGCAAATGCATTGCCAGCTGGATGCGACCGGCGTTGGCGCCATTTACAACGTTTGGCATCTAAGCCACTGACAGGCGACAAATTTGTCAATTTGCGTGTGCATTGAGCTGTAAACGCACACACACACGCACACACTGCAGCAATTGTGATAATATTTCAACTGCATGCAGCAATTGAACAACCAAATTTATAATGCAGCTTCATGTGCATGCCACAAATTGTTGCACATGCAGCACAATAAGCGAAAACAAATGCGAATCTAATGCGAAATATTTGAATTCAATTGCTAAAACAACAGCCAATTGAGCTGCAATCAAATTATCTGCTAAATATTTTAGCAATTTAACAGCTGAAAGTGAAACTGAGAATTGTGCGAAATTTGCTATTCAAATATTCGCTATATAACATGCAGGGCAAGCAATATAACTATTAATTAGTATGAGTAGAAAGTTCTCTAGACTATTTAATTTGATATTTAGCTTTGGAATTGAATTTTATAGCCAAGAGTTAGCCAAGAGTTGGCTCAGCATTTAATAAACTGAATTTGTCTAATTTTATGTTATTTTCTACACAATTTCATATTAAATTCAGCCCTGGCATTGTCAGACATTGTAAAGGTCAGGCGAGTGCATTCGTAATTTCAGCTAGATTTGTTAAATGTTTTAGCTCAATTTGCTAATTGCTCGCCGTGACACGTTTGTCGCCTGGGCAAGCTTATAGCTGTTAGTGTGCTCGTTGCTGTTGCTGTTGCTGCTGCCCATTGCACTTGGCTGGCTAGAAGGGAAAACGGACTCGAGCCGAGAGATCTGGAAGCTTGTGTGGCAGCTGCCGCTGTCATTCACTCAGTTCACTCACTCACTCACTCGAGTGGCAAGTGGCAAGTGGCAAGTGACAAAGGGCAATCACTTGTGACCGTTGCTGACCTCCGCAAGGGGCGCAACGAAAAAAGAGCGAGCGAGCGCGAGAACCCAGCCCACCGCCTGCGCCCTGTCAAAAGTATTTTATTTCAATTTATTTTTAGCTATATTTTAATTAATATAATTAGTTTCAGCCGCAGCCACCGCAAACAGCCAGCAAGCAGGGTTGCCACACTCGCCAAAGACGGCCCCCAAACAATAACAGAAAGTCAACATTTGCCCACATTTGCCATTGTTTATATTTCAGTGGAAAAAAAAAGGTTTAAGGTTTAATTATTTGTTAAATTGGGGCTGGCTTTTGTTTCGGCTCCTTATTTCGCCTTCGTCTTTCAGCTGACTTCCCTTCCGCTTCTCCTTCTTCTTTTTGATTATGTTGAGTGTCAGTTGGCTCCATTTCTTGCCTGGATTAGAGCTGAATGAGTAATTACGTTGCCTACTCTGACTTCTACTCAGTCTTATACTTGAATAGTCTTGCTCTTATCTTTATTATCATTTTTGCTCTTGCATGTGCTGACTCTGATGCTCACTCTTATATTTGCATGACCATCCAAATTGTAGTTTAGCCTCCCACTCATTATTCAAATATTAGCTTCAATCACTCTTATACAAACTCTTATAATCATATTATAAGTCTTCGTTTGTAAGACATATGCTCATAATCACACTTATAACATTCTCTTATACTTTTATTATAAGTCTCCAGCACATACTCCTGATTAGACTTTGACTCACAATCACGCTTATACAAACTCTTATACACTTATAGCTAGCCTTCGTCTCACAATCACACTTATACAAACTCTTATACACTTACTGCTAGCCTTCGTCTCGCACTAACGAATAGACTTATACTCCCACTCACACTTATACCATCCCATATTATAACAAGTCTAGTTTGTATACACTAAACCATGCACTCTCCCGCTTAGACTTCGTATACTTATACATTCACACTTATGCTCACCAGCACACTTATACCACACTCGCATACAATTCGTATACCAACTTATACCAACTCAAACTCGCAGTCAGATCACTCTTATACTCTTACTCCAACTAATAATCACTCTTATAATCAACTGCTAAATTTACATTTCTATACATGTACATCAGCTTAAGCTCGCACTTATACACACTTTTACCCACACTTATACGAATATACTCGCGCACAGAGCCACAGCACTCATATAATATTCATGGCCTAGCCGCAACTTTAACATTGCGATCAGGTTTTATTTGACTCGTATTGCAATGGGATTCAACCTGGATAGGAAATGGGAGCGAGAGCATGGAAATGGGAAAGGGAATGGGAATGGGAATGGGAATGGCAATGGGAATGGGTTTCAGCTGTCAAGTGGCCGGGGCGGGCACGTTTCGAGGCTCAGTCGCCCGAAAAGGCGTCAGAAATCGTGCGCGAGTTGTGAAAAACGCGCGCGCGCTCGTCTCTCCAGCGACGCGTTTGAAGTCGCGCGGGACCGACAGCAGAGAAAAAAAGTAAAATAAAAATACATATATATATATATTTATATATGTATATATATGTATGAGAAAGAGTTGCAAAGCAGCCAACGCATCCAGCGATGCGAATCAGGAGCCGCATCAGCAACCTTTTGATGCCAGCTTCGTGCCTTAAATTGAATTATAAGAAGGTGTCACAAAAGTCAACAGTTGAGTGGTTCCGACTTGGTCTGCCGCCCAGCCGACCTGAGTGGCCCACTTTGAGGCGACTCATTGCGAAAAAGGGTTGACAATCACACTCACACACAGACACACCCACACACAGCCTAGAGATTGATGTGATTTTAAGCTGAATGCGAATTGATTCAGAGTCATATTCAAAGAGTTCGCTTTAGACCTTTGCGTGCTGTGATCTGCTAAGTAATTTGATATCTTTATCTCTGCCTGAAAAGCGGCTCACAATTTTTAACGAGACTTTCTAAGCCCTTTTTCCGCCAATGCAAAAGTTTTCATAAATTTTCCAAGAACGGTGAAAAAAACGCTTTCAAATTGTTGCCAAAATTTGGTGAGTTTAAATTCGAAATAAATTTGCTAGAATTTTTTATTCAAAATTTAATTGTTTTAATATATGTAATATATTAAATATTTCATATTTCATATTTTAATTATTTATTATTTTAAACACTATAAATATTTATAAATAAAATTAATTTTTCATTCAAAATTTAATTGAATTTATTATTTATTTAACAAATATTTTAATTATTTATTTTTCATCAATTGCAAATATTATTAAATTAATTTTACAATTATTTTAAATATTTGCAAAAGTTAAAAAATATTTTATTATTATTTTTTTTTTAAATATATTTTTTTAAAGAATTTTTTGTTAATTAAATTCTATTTATTATTTGTACATTTTAATTTAATTTTATTTATGTTTTAATTGATTTATTTTTTAATTTATAATTTGTTTATTTACGTGACTTTTTCTCTGAAAATTTTCAGCTAAAAAATGTATTTGTTTTAATTTTAGAAAACTTTTTCTTGTTTAATCTGAGCCAAACAAAGTTTTGCTTTGCAGCTTCAGGATTAAGAATGTTGACAAAGCGCGCACACACGCGCTTAACAGACACACACACACACACTCACACACACGCACTTAGGCAATGGCGTTTTGTGACGCGTTTTGCGCGCGTTTTTAAACGCGCGCGCGCTTTAAATTAATTTATATGCAAATATTTGCCAAAGAGGCAAATCTCTGCTAAGCCACAAGGCTGCCACGCCCATGCACTTGAGCAAGCCTTACAGATCAGAGTATGTTAGTGTGCGTGTGTGTGTGTGTGTGTGTGTGTGTGTGTGCGTGTCAGTTAATACTTCTGTTTCTGTGGATTGGAAGCCAACGGAAATCGCATTAAATATTTTTCGCCTCGCGGGCACAAAAACCCAAAAATCCCCAAAAGCAAAACAATGAAAACTTGACGCCGAGGCGTGGCTAAAGGTGTTGCTGGTAAGCTGGCGACAGGGGGAGGGGCTGCGGGGCTTGCTTGTGGATATTGGTCATGTCAAACATGAAATTCAATTGTGTTTGGAATTCGAGCCAACAAAACGGACGCGGCGAGCTGCGGCATATGCGTTCACTTTTAGCTGTTGCCCATTGCTGGGGCGAGCATGGGGACGGGGTTGAGGTCGATGGCATGCCAAGCGGACATGGGCAGGGGCAGAGGCAGGGCAGGGGCAGGAGTAGACATGGGCTTTGAATTTGTGCAAAAGTTTCACGTTGACATTTCCATAATAATTTTCTTTCATTTCTCTCACACAGAGAGAGAGAGACTCCCTCTCTCTCTCTCTCTCTCTCTCTCTCTCGCTCTCTCTCTCTCTCTATTAGTGTGCGTGTGTGTTATTGCCCCTTTTTTTTATTATTCTTTTCCGGCCACACGCAAAAAAATAAAAAATGTAGAGGAAAAAAGTTTGCTTTGCTCTTGCCGCACGGCTGACTAACGGGACAGCATTCCACTCTCGTGTGTGTGTGTCTGTGTGTGTGTGTGTGTGGCTCGAAGTCTTTTGTTCACGCACACACAGCTTCTCCGGCCCATGTGCCAGTGACCGCCCTGCGGCTTTGGAGGCTTTTTTGCATATTGATGAGTCGATGATGCCAACAGCTACACAATTTTTTTTGCCCCCTTTTTTTTGGGTCTAGGCGTAAATCGGGGCATACGGCGCTTCGGGGGCCTTCAATGCGTTCAAAATTGAATGACAAAACGCATGTGCGGCCGTTCGTCGTGGGCGGGGCTGGGGGCGTGTGCTGCCCAGCCTCTCTTACCCCCTGGCCGCTGACAGCTTTCAATCCTTTTGGCCAGGCAAACAAACGCACGCACACACACACACACACACACACACACACACACACACACACACGCACACTAAGCCCGAAAGCTAAAAATGCAAAGCAGCTCAAAAGTATTCCAAACTGTTTTCGCAAGCCCAACAGCAGCGGCAACAGCAACGCCCACACGCTCCAGCCACGCCCACGCGCTCTCATGTGTCCTGCCCTTAGGACTTAGTATTTGTGTCTCAGTTCGCGTCAAAGCAGAATTGTTAACAGACCTTTATGCATATTTCATGTCTGATGACAGCGAGAGCAGAACGAAAAAAAAAAAAACACGAAAAATACATTGTAGAGAGCGACTGCTCAACTAATAGATACCTCGTATTTAAGTTGCTGTCTCAATTGGAAATTTATTTAATGAAAAAGGCATAGAAAATCAAATTTCTACTTGATAAGGCTTCATTCTATATTTTTTCTATATTTATTATTTATTTCTTTTGACTTTTAGCTAAACATGCGTGCAAACCAATATACCCGCTTCAAACTGTCATTCAAGACAAAAATAAGGAAAATAAATAAATAAAAAGTAAATATATTTCTACTTTGTAGTTACAGCGTTTGTTAGACACAGATGAAGCTGCTCTGAGAGCTCTTCAAATGTAAACTTGGACTTTTTGGCAATTTTTTCTAGATTTTTTTTATACCCATTGAAAATGGGAAATCAGGGTAAAATGGTTTTTTGAAAATGTATGTAACAGGCAGAAGGAGACGTCGCAGACCTCACAAAGTATATATATTCTGGAGCAGCATAAAAAAATAAGTTGATTGAGCTCTGTCCGTCTGTCCGTCCGCCTGTCCGTCCGTCCGTCCGTCCGTCCGTCCGTCCGTCCATCTGTCCGTTCGTCCGTCCGTCCGTCCGTTCGTCTGTCTGTCCGTCCGTCTGTCCGTTCGTCCGTCCATCTGCCCGTTCGTCTGTCCGTTCGTCCGTCCGTTCGTCCGTCCGTCTGTTCGTCCGTCCGTCCGTCCGTCCGAACGTCGAGATTTCGGAAACTACAAAAGCTATATAGCTGAAATTTCACATGAACACTCGTATGTTAGCTACGCAGCACGAGTTTATTTTGTTTTTTTCGATAACTCATCCCATTTCCAAATTATCGATAAAAATCGAAATTTTATTTACTTTTTTTACGTTTTTGACCATAACTTCTACACCGTTAGATACTTCAAATTTGTATATTTAGTTAGATATTATGAATACGCAGATTATGTACTTTTCTGATTTTGGAAGCCACGCCCCTTTCGCCCCCAATTTGGAAAAAACGCATTTAGATACATTTAGATACTCTTAATCTACTCTGAGTGCTTTCATGAAGATCGTACATCTAGAAATGGAGTTATAGGCGCTCAAAGTATAGCCCAAGCCACCCCCAAGCCAAGGCAGCAACTGCGCGGTTAGCAGAGCTCTCGCTCATACGTGCATAAAGAAGAAGAGTATTAGTTTCTTTTTTGCTGGGCTCAGGGTATCTCGTAGTCGAGCCGTCTCGACTAGAGTCTTCTTAATTGTTTATTACATATATTTTATCAATTTTCTTTTTTTTTATTATTTTTATATTATTTTTTTATGTTTTTAGATTTATTTATTATTTCTTTGCCTCTTTAACTTTTTGTTTCTTCTGGAATATACCAAAAGCAATCTATACACATGTGTAGATTTATAATATGCCCAAGCCCCGCTTTCATTTTTTTAATTTAAATAATTTCTAATTACAAATGAAATTTTCGTGAATTGAATTGAAATTGGAGGCTGAAGTCTCGAGTTAATGTCGATTTAACAGCTGCGCGGCTCGGATTCTCTGCATGCTGCAGACTTCAGCTGCTGCTTCTTCCTAGTGGAGACAGTCCTTTTGCCTTTGGTATTGGTTGTTTTTGCTTTGCATTGTACTTAAAATGCTATTAACTGGGAACTGGAAGCTGGGAGCTGGGAGCTGGGAACTGGGAACTGGGTACCAAATTTAAACTTGTGCGGCTTTTTGGCTTTACGGTCTTTTGGGCTGTTTCTATTTTGTTTATAGATTTGCTGCGCCTTTTTTCCACTCATTTTTTTGCCTTGGTATTTTTGTTTGTATTTTTTTTATTTATTTATTTTTTATATGCCTACTTAAAAATACATTTACACTTTAATGGCGCGACAGAAAAAAAAATGGGAGGCGTAGGAGTAGGAGTAGAAGCAAGGCGAGTCAGCCAAAGTGAACAGAATAAAAAACAAATCAAAAAGAAATTAAATGACCTTTTCACATTGCGGCGGTTCTTTTTTTTTTTTTTAAGCAGTGCCAACAGCAGAGTGAAGCACCACTCTGTGTGTGTGTGTATGTGTGTGTGTGTGTGTGCACGTGACGCTTTGCCATATGAAAGTCCGGCCAAGGCGACATCAAAAGACGCTCCACAAAAAGAAAACAAGTGCAAACACAATTGGCTAATATTGGGTCTAAAATGTTTGACTCTCTCTCTCTCTCTCTCTCTCTCTCTCTCTCTCTCTCTCTCTCTCTCTCTCTATGCATGTGTGAGTGTGTGTGGCAACTCTGTTTGCATGGAACCCAGTTCGATTGGCAGCCCGAACGACAATCATTCATATTTAATGAACAGCGCTCGCTTTTGTGTATCTTTCGCTTTGGCCCTTTGCCAGCTACGATTGATAGAAAAAATGAGCAGCAAAAGTAAAAGAAGAAAACGTTGAAGAAGAAGAAGAATATGTTGTTCGCACAGCGACACTTTGTTGCCACCTTGAACTGCTCAATATATAATATATATCCATATAAATATTGCACATATCTCAAAATGTATCTATATGCCTTTAAATAGCTCTGCCGACTGCAACAGTATTTAAATACCAAATAAAATACTGCGCATGCCAAGCACTTGGCTAAGTGTGCGACAGCAGCAGAAGAGTTGCCAACAAATTGGACAGGAGCAGGGGCAGGGGCAGGGGCAGTGGTGTGGGCGTGGCAGCTGTGCGAGCGCAAATGGTAAACTTATAAAATATCTGCAGCGAATACAAATTCAATTCATGAATAAATTGTAATGTGTTGCCGCTGGGCCATTGGCGCTGCTGTTGCTGCTTTTGTGCGCTGCTGCCACTGTTTGTTCTTCAGCTGCGAGAGGGGTGTGGCCAGAGGGTAAGAGGGAGGGCTGCTGCTGAGTATGGATAACAGTTGCCCCATTCATCCATTTCAGATCTGCGCCTTCTGCACTTATCGCTATTTTGTTGCGCTCAAATAATTACACCCACAGCACCACCTAAAGCGCACCACCCGCCCACCACCATGCTGGCCCACTTGGCCACTTTTTTTTCATTTCTATTTTTTTCTTTTTTTTTCATACATTTTTTTATCTGGTTTTAACACGCCGCTAAGCTGCAGCTTAGTCTTCGCTGCTGAATGCTGCGACGGCAAAACTTTTCTATTTTTTCTCTTTCTCTCTTTTTTTTTTTTTTGTTAGCTTTGCCACGCCCCACAGCCTCTGGGCCCAATTCCACATGCTGAGGCCTTGTTAATTCCTTTACAAAGTCAATGCCAAAAATCTATCTAGCTCTCTCTCTCTCTCTCTGTATCTCTTTCTTTCTTTCTATCTCTCTCTATCTCTCTCTCTCTCTCTCTCTCTCTCTCTCTCTGTATCTCTCTCTCAAGTGAGCAACATATATGAAAGATTTTGACAAGAATTAATCAAGTCTTCAATATGTATTGCAAAATAGAACAGAGTTGAGAGAGAGAGAGAGTCAGAAAGAGAGAGAGAAAGATAGATGGAAAGTCAGAGAGAGAGAGAGAGCTGGAGCTGAAGAGCTGCTTAGACAGCATTACACAGAGAGAGAGAGAGAGAGAGAAAGAGAGAGAGAGAGAGAGAGAGAGAGAGAGAGAGAAAGATAGATGGAAAGTCTGAGAGAAAGAGAGAGAGAGAGAGAGAGAGAGAGAGCTGGAGCTGAGGAGCTGCTTAGACAGCATTACGCTAAACTAAAACACTCCTTTCGCACTTTGTGAGCGAGTATAAAATGCAGCAAATGTTAATCAATGAAAAGCAACAGCTGCTCTACATTGTGGAGACTGTTAAAAAGTTAACAGCTCATTAGCATAAAAACAATTGTTAAAGAAGAGCTGAATAAGATATTTATGTACAAAGAAAAAGAAGTGTTGACTAAGGAGAGCGAAAGAGAGAGAGAGAGAGAGAGTGAAAGAGAGTAAAGCGAAAATTTGCTTAAAATAAATTGCCATCAAGCTGAAGGCTGGCGGACAGAGAGCGAGAGAGAGAGAGAGAGAGAGAGAGCGGGATAGAGATAGAGCCAGACAGAGGGCGGGGCACGCATGAATGGAGCCTTAACAATGTTATTCAAAGCAGCTACCAGCCGGCAGGTGGCGCAATAAGCAAACACGAAATGTAGATTGTGATGAAAGGTGAAACCAGTTGACCAGCCAGAGCGACAGAGAGGGGCAGAGAGAGCTAGAGTGAGAGGCGAGTTGGTTAGTTGAAGGGAGCGGAAGAGTTACGCAAATTGCTGCGCTGGCAAAGGCTGTAAAATTTTATTGAGCATGCCGAGAGTGGCAGAGGTCGTGGCCGTGGCGACGAAGGCGTTTGCCAGCGTGTTGGAGCGGGGGCGAGTGTGAGGGGCGGCAGCTGTGCGGTTGCATGGAGGAGTAGCTTCTGGCAACGACCAGAAGCGGAACCTAAAACTGAACCGGAACGGTAAACGGCAACGGCAACGGCAACAGCAACGGCTTTAGCAAGCGGAGCAGAAGTCAATGGCAACGGCAACGGCAACGGCAACGGCACTGGGATATGGCCAGGGATATGGCCATAACGTGGCTTTGATTTGCGCTTGGCTTGAACCGAATGCCACGCCGAAAATTTATTGTCAAGTATAAAATGTAATGGCCGCATACATAATGGACTGTAGCAGGGGCAGGGGCAGGAGGCAGGTGGCGGGCGGCAAGCGACTCGCCTGGTAACTGAAACAGTTATTTGCACTTGGCCCGGTTACGTGCCGAATCAATTGAGTGGCGGACGCAGAGACGCTGCTGGTAAATACATAAATCATTTAAGTATTCCGCAAGCTATGATTGTGTTCAGTTGAGTGTGTGTGTGTGTGCAGGTGTGCCGCTGTGTGTGTGTGTGTGTGTGTGAGCTGTTGTATTTGCGAGCTATGCAAAATTGTTGCGAGCGACGGCGGCCCGTTAACTGAGCCCTGTTGCTGTCCCCAGGCAATAAAATGGCTGTAAATTCCTTTTTATTTCAACGAGCAGGAGGCGTAGGGGTAGGAGCGGCAGGAGGAGGGGTGGCTTGGTATGGCATGGCACCTGCTTAGCATGCCAAATTGAGCTGGCGAGCCAATATGCTGGAAAATTCTTTGCACTGACGCCTCAAATCACGCTGCTGCTGCTGCTGCTCCTGCTGCTCCTCCTGCTCCTGCTGCTCCTCCTCCTGCTCCTGCTGCTGCCACTTCAATGATGCATATTTGATGCGTGTTTTACACAAGTCAACAACACACACACTCGCACAACATTTGTCAGTGACAATTTTCATTAATTTAAAAAGCTAAATAAATTCGTTGAGGCACAGCCGAGCCACAACTATTTGACGTTGAATGCCATTGACGTTGCGCACGCCATGAAACAACAGCAGACCATGTATCACACACGCACACGCATGCCAATATATATATGTGTGTGTGCGTGTGCGTGTGTGTAACTATGGCATTCCCACATGCCACATACTGGGGACGCAATTCACCAAGCGGCATTTTAATGGCTCGCATATGTAAGTGGCTTCAAATGGCTCCACCGAGCAGCAAGCGTAAACACACACACGCACACACACACACACACACACACACACACACACATACACTAAAAGCTACATCTGCTTCCACCAAATTTGCCTTTAGAGAGGCCACAGCAATTGCCAAGCGCCAGAAGACAGCAAACTTTGCTTTGCTTTAAATACAATTTCTCTGCTCTCTCCCTCTCTCTCCCTCACTCTCCCTCTCTCTCTCTCTCTCTCTCTCTCTCTGCTCTCCCTCTCCCACTTGACTGCCACCTGTTATCTCTTTTTATTGCGCATAAATAACAAATTCTCCCCGCAGCAACTATTTCAAAGTCTTTAAACGCTTCAGCAGCCGAACGAGCTGGCATTTCGGCTGCCTAACAGCCTCAGCTCGCCAGAGCTTAACTAAATATAGCTGTATCTAGGCTATATAAATTGCGTCTGCCATATACAAGTCCAAGCCCCAAGTTCAAGTCAGATTTCAAACTTTGCACATAAATCAATTTGTCTCGTTTCCACGCAGCGGCAGCTGAACAAGTGCAGCCAGATAATTCGATTGCCTCTATCGAAGAGCATATCTGTATACAGGGTATCTGCTAGTCAGTCGCTTTGCTGTCGCCTGCTTGGCGAGGTGAATGCACGCAGTGCTGAAACAAACTCATTAAGCGACAACATTGGCGCGATTTTTGTCGGCTCCACAAACTGTCAGACATGACCGAGGTACGCCTACTCTAGCCCAGCTCAGCTCAGCCCAGCTGAAACACAGGGTATTGGAGACGCGAGCTGTTTGCCTGTCTGACAGCCTGATTGATGGCAGACTGCTGCTGCTGCGAGACTCCTGCTACTGAGGCTGCTGCTGCCAGCCTGACAGCCTGGCTGCTGCTGCTGCTGCTAGTCTCCTGCTACTGCTGCCAGCCTGACTGCTGCTGCTGCTGCTGCTGCTGCTACTGCTGCTGCTGCTGCTGCTTCGAGCCTGACAGCCTGACTGCTGCTGCTGCTGCTGCGAGACTCCTGCTACTGAGGCTGCTGCTGCCAGCCTGACTACTGCTGCAGCTAGTCTCCTGCTACTGCTGCTAGCCTGACTGCTGCTGCTGCTGCTTCAAGCCTGACAGCCTGATTGCTGCTGCTGCTGCCAGACTCCTGCTACTGCTGCTGCTGCTTCCAGCCTAACAGCCTGACTGCTGCTGCTGCTGCCCGTCTCCTGCTACTTCTGCTGCTGCTGCTGCTGCTGCCAGCCTCCTGCTACTGCTGCTGCTGCTGCTGCTGACACGGTTACTCAACTTCCGGCGTCTACTCTGGCACAGCGGCAAAAGTTGAAGCTGGCGCGAATGTCGCATGAGAAGAGCACACTTCCTGCCAGCACACACACCTACACACACACACACACACCAACACACACACAGTCGAATACCCGTTGGGGACGTGCCCGGGCATCACATCCTTTGCCAGCATTCATGCTAATAATTTGATGGCGCCGTCGCGAAACACACAGCGTCAGGTGTAAAATATTGTTTAATGTGTACACACACACACACACACACACACACACACACACAGAGAGCGACACCCACACAGGCAGACATTCATATGCAAATCAAAAAAAAAAAAAAAAATACAGAAAACAAGATTGCGTCGCGTCGCCAACGAGGCGAATGACAACGCGGCAAAAGTAAAAACAGTTGAAAGGCATTTCATGTTGCGCTTTCATTACGCACAATTTGTAGCCGCCCACACGCACACACACACACACGCACACACACACGCACACACACACGCACACACACACGCACAGAGAGACAGATGTAGCTACACACGCCTTTTTTATGTAGCTGGTTAATTTGGCTTTGATGACGCAAAGTAACACAATTTTTTATTGAATTTTATAGCATCAAATTTTGTATTTGTTGTTGCACAACACAGAAAGAGACAAAGAGAGAGGGAGGGAGAGAGAGAGAGGGAGGGAGAGAGGGAGCCTGTCTGTTTTTCTTGTTCGTTAACGCAACTCACCTGCAAATTGGGCGGACAATGATCCAGCAGCTCCAGCATATGCTTTATATTCTGCGCATCCTGTATCACAAAATTCAATTCCATATCGAATTCACCGCCGACGAGCTACATGAAAAAATACCAAAAAAAAAAGGTATATTAATTAGTATTTTATTTTATTTTATTTTATTTTTTTTAAGTAATTTGATTTTATCTTTAGTTATTTGATACTTTGATTAGGCATATAAATTGCATCGTAGCTCTGCTATGAAACGTGGCATAATGGAGAAAAAACTGTTATACAAAAAGTGTTATATAACAAATTGATACTGTTCATATTTAATATAGAATTATATTCAAATATATATTTGATAAAATAAGGAAATGAAAGACGAAAGCAACTGTTATACAAACTGTTATACAGAGGTATGGGCATGAAAAACTGTGCGAAATAAAGTAAATACAGCTAGAGATAACAGCCTAATATCGATATAGTATTCAAAATGATTCGAATCAAATTGTTATACAAATTCTGGTATAGCCTTAAGAGTTAGAATTACATTCTCTAGTTAAAGAGATCTGTTCATGATTAATTTATGCTGCTTTACAATTCACACAGATTGAGTATTAAACTGTTATACGCAACTAGCATATGCAACAGAAGCTTAACAGCTTAACTACGATTACAAGAATCTTGAAGAGATTCAAAATTCCATTTTAGGGTGGACCAAAACAAGAAATTCATTGCGTATTTGTATAACATTTCGCTTTTACTTAAACTTAAAGATGAAATAAGCTTGCAAAAGTTGCTTAAAAGCTGGGCGCTGTTCGGTGGGCGGGCCGAGAAGGCTTTATTATACTGGTTGTAACAATTTAGATGCCTGCAGGCATTTAGCACTGAAAGTTGTTAGGCTTTGGCTAAGTACGTATGGCTGTTGGCCAGCCAGGCGGGCGGGGTGCGGGCGGGTGCGTGTCCGAGAACGATTCCGGCAAACGCAATCAGCGCTTCTTTCACCAGCAGCAGAGTGGGCCAGGCCGAGGCGAGTGGGCCAAAAGAGCCTGTAGTAAAATTGTAGAAAGATTCTAACTTAATTACGATAGGCCCCAGCCTCACTCGAGAGATACAGAGATATAGAGAAATATATATATATATGTATATATATTTATTGTATATATATACATGTTTTTTGACAGCCAATTGAATCGGCAATCGAATTTGGTAACCCCTCACCGCTTCCGCTGGGAGCTTTTCGTGTCAATTCATTTGATGCTTTTTGCGCGCTTTAATAAAATCACCAAATAAATTCAATAAATTGATTTGGCTGACGCAAAAAAACAGGGAAGAAGTAGATGAAGAAGAAGCAGACTCCAGCCTTGCTTCTCTGTCCTCTCTCAGCCCCTCGGCTCCTTGTGTTGGTCGCTTTATTTATTTACATTGTTTTCCTTCTCTTTGTTGTTGTGTATGTTGGGGCTTAGTTGGCGTCCGCCAGCTGGGCGCCAGCCTCATCCCTTTATCAACACCCTGAGCTGGCATCGCCCCACGCAATATCGCTGCCGTCGCTGCTTACAATCTGGCCCTTAAGCCAGTTGCACTTGAGCTGCTTGATATGAACAGCTTTATAATTATGCTTGCCATGCCCCAGCCCCCCATCTTTGCATTAACCGCAGGCTAGCGGTTGCTGTGGTGTCGCCACAGCCTTCAGTCTCCCCAGTGCCAGTCTCAGCCTTGCCTGTTGTGGTATGAAGATATCTTATCACCTGGCTCCAACTGAAATCAAAGCGACAGCTGCGGCAGCTGAGCAACTGCTTATATTGCTAGATAAGCTGCACGCCAAGCCTGTCTGATCGACTAGATAATGCCCTAGGTATAGCTGAACTAGGTATAGCTCCCCTAGACATATCTCTTTTGTTTTGCAGTATAGTCGTAACTGAAACTTAGTTGTTCTATTTAGCTGTTATGCAGTGAACTAACATATATAACTTGTAAAGCAACCATAATTTTGTTACTTAGTAAGCTTAGCGCTGTTATACAACTGTAATACAACTGTTATATAGCTATTATACAGCTGTTATACAACTGTTATACAACAGTAATATAGTCCTCTGTGGCTTATGCTATTTTTGCTACATTGTAATATAGCTTAAAGCCAGCGCAGCATTTAAATTAACTGTTATACAACTGTTATACAGCTGTTATACAGCTGTTATACAGCTGTTATACAGCTATTATACAGCTGTTATACAGCTGTTATACAGCTGTTATACAGCTGTTATACAGCTGTTATACAACTGTTATACAGCTGTTATACAACTGTTATACAACAATAATATAGCCCTCTGAGGTTTATGCTATTGTTGGTACACTATAATATAGCTTAAAGCCAGCACAGCATTAGAATTAACTGTTATACAACTGTTATACAACTGTTATACAACTGTTATACAGCTGTTATATGGCTTATACTTCTAGTTATGCAAGATAAGACATATATTGCACATTTACATAGGTTGCATAGTGTTATACAAGTGTTATACATCTGTTTTATGCCATTTACATTGAGCGTATGCTAATGAATATACCCAGTTACATAATGTACAAGCAAAATAGACATTATATCCTAGTTATATTCTATATATGTTATTTTACGACTTTTATAGAAACTGTTATACAGTTGCAAATGCTAAAATCCTCAGCATTCGCTCTATTTAAGAGCTCGTATACACATTTAATTCTCTAGCGCAGTGGAGCGATAATTAATTCGAAGTCTTGTCAAAAACAAATGACATCAGCAGCGTCAAATGGCGTTTAGTGGCTCTTAAAAAAAAAACGACAAGAAGCAAAACAATCAACAAATCATAAAAAAACGGGAGAAAAAAATTGAAACGAATTTCTCATTCAGATTTAAATTAAACTTTTGCGGAAAGTTTTTCTTTTCGCCTTTGCGCGGGCAAACAATTAGGCAAACTTCTCGCGCTCTTTACAAGCGTTCTAAACGCTGCTTAATTATATTCCAGTTTCTTCTTCTTCTTCTACTTCTATTTGCTGCTTCTCTCAGAGACTTTAACTGAAATTCCCCAGTGGAATCGCACACACACTCTGTCTCACTCCCTCTCTCTCTCTCTGCTCGCTACGCACCTTTGGCTAGCACATTTAGTCAATTTTGAGTTCATTTAAAAAGTTTGCTCGCTCTGCTTTTTTTTTTGTCTCTTTCGCTGGGAGATATAGAGAGCGAGGGGGGGAGGGGTAGGACTGGGCGAGCTAGAGAGTGCTGTAGAAAAGTAAGAAGCAGAAGCTGTCACTGACGTTGCGCTGCTGCTTGTCACCTCGTCGCGGCAGAAGCGCTCACAGATATGCTCAGCCCCTTGCCACTTGTTCCGCTTTCAAACTGTGTGTATGTGTGTGTGTGTGTGTTGGTGTGTGTTGGTGTGCGTCGAGTCGCTTTTGCTGTGTTTCTGTCGCTTATTTAAAGTAAATTGAATTTCTATTTTATTTAAAATGCGCATTGAGACGCACTAAAAGTTCGCAAGCAAAAGAGAGCAAAAGCAACGGCGTGCGGGGGGTGGGTGCTGGCTGGGCTGTGCGTCCAGTGGGTGGTGTGGCTGCTAGCAGCTGAGATGAAGCCAGAGTTGCTGCACGCTGAAAATTTAGCGTGAAGGTGTAAAAATTACACTTAACACTCACTGCCAAAGCATATAGAGAGCGTGAAAGAGTAAGAGACAGATGAAGAGGGGCAAGAGCAGAGAGTGGGAAGCGGGGGAGCGGGGGAGCGGTGGAGCGCTCTCTATGTGCTTGGCCTTTGTATTTGACTTTCCTCATTGCTGTTGCCTTTGTTCAAGTTTTTTTTCTCTCTCTTACTTTCATTTCATTTTATTTTTGTAATTCAATTTCACTTTGCAGGTGTCGAAGTTGACTTAAATTGCGTTAGCTTCCATTGTTGCAAAGCCAAATGTGTGTGGGCGGGTGGGTGTGGCAGTGGGTCTAGCTGAATGTAATAAAAAAGCAACCGCAGCTAACAATAGCCAAAAAGCTAGATATTTTGAAGCTGCTTAGGAGCAATGCCAAGTGAGAGAAAATTGAAGAAAAGCCGATAAATATATATATATATATATATATATATATATATATATATATGATATTTTGGGTCTTTCTGCTTTTGTAGTCTAGTGTAACAATATGGGTAAATTTAAGGCTCAACTCTCGTAGAGCTAAGCTTGATGGAATCGGAACTAATCAGACTTCACTTAACGATATAGACTCTAGCAGCAAGGCGATCAAGGCTCGGCTTGCTCGACTCATGAATGCTCTAGGCTAAAGTTTTCTAAAGTTTGCTTTATTCATTTCGTGACCCCCAACTATAACTAAGATCGCTGTGATTAACTTTTCCCGAGAGGAAACGCAATGAAAACAAACGAAGGCAAATGCAAGAGGAAAATACAAGAATTTCCCTTGCTTTTCAGCTAAAAATTTTGTTGTTTTTTTACAGCTTTTGCTTTGCTGTTGCCTGTAGCAATCAACTAACTTTTCCCTGCACTTTATACCCTGTAAAAAGGCTGTTAAAGGGCATATCAATCTGCATATTTTTGTTTCCTTAAGTACATCAATTTATTGTCAGTTTGCTGTGTAGCCTTAAGAGCAGATCTGCCAGTCGTGCATGCCCGACTGCAGCACTTTTTCCCTGGGCATCAGCTAGAATTGCGTATGTGAAGTGTCTGCCGAATGCTAATGCCACTTTGATGCTTTATCGCGACGCTTTATCATTGTCGGTTGGCCTGCTGAACATTTTCCCTTTTTCCCCATTTTCATGCCTAACCTCAAAAACTCACGCCCTTCGCTAACTGCTCTGCCCACTCTCCGTCACTCTCGCTCTCATTTGCCTCGTTCCCTCGCTTGCTCTGTCTAGCGCAGCTTGTTTTTCCTCTCCCTGGGCTTTTGTAGCATTTCTTTATGGCTGAGGCCGTCATTAGGGAATATTCGCAAATTTTTTGCTCTTCTTCTTCTTGTTGGTGGTTAAGCTTTTAAAACAGTTTTTTGAAAAGTAAACGCTGAGCCCACGGCCAACCCTTTGCCTACGCCCGGCCCACCCCTCCCCTTCTACACGTTCGCTTCCAAAGTTCTGTTGTTCTGTTGCCTATTTCCTTTTTGTTTTTTTCCACTGCTTTTTATTGTGTTTTTTTTTTTTTTTTTTGTGGTTTTTCTTTCATCGTCGCTTATTTGGAAACGCTCTTTGCTCAAACACTTTACTTAATTTTTTCTACTTTGGCTTTTTATACTCTGTTGCGGGTAGAGATATGTGGGGTATATGGAACTAATCAATGAATGCCCGAGGCTTTGAGTGGGAATATCAACAGATCTTTAGAGCTGCATGATTAGGAATATTAAAGTTGATTGATCACGCCCAACACTCACAGAATATTCGATTGATATTTGTTCAATCAATATGTCATTTACATATTAATGATTGATAGATTACAGATTGATGATTGATGTTTGATGAGACGTAATCGACTTTTTGATTGAATGACTGACTGACCTTTTGCTTGTACGCTTAATTATCTAGCTTATTGCTATGGTAGCTTTGAGTAATGAATTGATTGATTGATTGACTTGTCTACTCATTGGTTGACTGATTGATATTCTGTTTATTACAATGATTGATAGACTTAGTCAGATTGTTCATATATATCTTACATATCAATGAATTTATAATAATCATCGATTGACTTGATTGGTGATTGATACGAAGTAATCGACTTTTTGATTGAATGACTGACTGACCTTTTGCTTGATTGCTCAATTCACTAGCTTATTGCTATGGTAGCTTTGAGTAATGAATTGATTGATTGATTGACTTGTCTACTCATTGACTGACTGATTGATTGATATATTCTGTTCATTGCAATGATTGATAGACTAAGTCAGACTGTTCAGACTGATTGAGTAATAGTAAAAAATAGATTGACTTCTGTTTTGATTGAATGACTGACTGACCTTTTGCTTGATTGCTTAATTCTCTAGCTTATTGCTATGGTAGTAATGAATTGATTGATTGATTGACTTGTCTACTCATTGACTGACTGATTGATTGACTTGTCTACTCATTGACTGACTGATTGATTGATATATTCTGTTAATGATGATTGATTGATAGCCTAAGTTAGACTGATTGAATAATTTCTAAGCAAAGAGTAAAAAATAGATTGACTGCAGTATTGATTGAATGATTGATTGGTCTTTTGTTTGCTATAGATTGATTGATATTCCAATATTCTCACAAATATTACTGAATTATTCTTTGATTGAACAACTATTTCAAAAAGTGATTGATTCAGAGAGAATTGACTAAGTGCTAGATTAATAACTATATTTATTGCTAGAACATTTCATTGATTGATCAAACTGGATTGATTGATCAAACATGCTCATATACTTGATTGATCATTGTTCTATTAATAATCATTTAGTAGTATAGAGTAAGCTTTAGTCATTAGTTTTTCTCTGCTAGAGAATTTTCGTATTGGATTTTATTTTTCTCTTTGACTTATGCTCTTTACCTTGTCTTGTGCTTCTTCTTGCTTAAACACACACACACGCACACACACACATACACCCACACACGCACACTTACGGAAATGGCTCGTTGGGGAAATTTTGTTTTCTTGGCAAACTTTTCTTTTTGTTTTTCTGTTTTTTTATTGGCCCAGTGGCTAGAGGCGCCTGCTCTGCAAGTAGGCGCAGTTCCCACGATTCCCACAATTTTCTCAATTCCCACAGTTGCCGAACGCGCTGAAAGTTTTTTCGGTGCTCTGGCAGTTGCAGTTGCTCGCATTTGGAATGCTTTTGCTTTCTGCTCTTCCTCAACGCTTTTTGTTTGCTTTGCCAAATCACTTTTGTTATTTTTGCCTGCTCGGACCGAGGGGCGCAGTGAGGCGAGATTTGATGTGTGTGCATATCTTTAAAGTCTGCGTGGGGCCTCATTAGGAGGCTGCGATCTAACCCTCAATTGTTGTGGGCAGCATTATTGATGACTCCTGCGTTGGCCATTAGGCAGCATTCACAATTGGGTCAGGGGCTAGCTGAATGTGTGTGTGTGTGTGTGTGTGTGGGTGTGTGCCTTAATGAATTTCATGGTCAGACCACGCCCGACCAACCGCTTCCTTGCCCCTGCCTGCCCCTGGTTTCACCTCATTTTATTCTATTCCCCATTTTTTTTTTCGTGCTCTGTTCTGCTTCGCTCATCATTTATCATCACAAACAATTGCCGCTGGCTTAACATGGCCCATAATTACAACACACACACACACACAGACGCACTGTCGCTCACACAGTGACAAGCATGCATGTGCCACGCCCACTTTGTGGGTAGGAAATGATAAAAGGATTCCTTTTGCCACACATAACTGACAGACATCAATCAGAGATTCTTTCACAATCGGCCTCAGCTGCTAAGGTAAAGGAGCAGCAGCAGCAGCGGGAGCAGGAGGCGGGGCATGGCGACTGCTGCGCCTTTAATCTACTTTCACGTATTTTATCTCTGTGCGCATTGCTGCATGATAAGGCCAGCATCAATATGCAAAGTTTCAGCTGCTCGACAGGAGGTTTTCCAAAACTTTTCCTTCCCACTTCTTGTTCCTTTTGCAGCAGCAGCTAGAGCTAAAGCTGATTGCGTGGGTGGTCTTTTTGGGTGGCTGCACGCCAAATTGTTAAGCATAAACATTAAAATAAATTTATGCTATAAAAAAATGGCTAGTAGAAGGGGCCGATAGGCAGGCAAGGCAACAGACAGGGAGAGAGCGTGGCAGTGTGGGCGTACAACAGCCAGTGTGGGCGTGGCAAGGTGGCTGCGATAGAGGGTGGACGTTGGAAAATTGTTTATCGCCATGAAAAAGTTTTCACTTTGCAGCAGCAGCAGCAGCAGCAGCAGTTGTTTGTTTGCCGTTGTTTGTTTATTTTGCATTGCATATGTGTGTGTGTAAATGTGTGTGTTTGTGTGTGTTTGTGTGTGTGCGTGTGCCTTGTCTGTTTTGAGTTTTGAGTTAATCGAAAAAGTTAATCATCGAAGTTTTGCAACACGCTAAGCAAAATGTAAGAGCGAGTCAGCCGCCTCCTGCCTGCCTCCTGCCTACCTCCTGCCAGCCTCCTGCCTACCCCCTTCCCCCTTCCACGACTGCCGCCCAGCTTCAAGCTGTGAGCCAGGCGTGGCCTGTCAAATGTGCATGGTCATTGGAGAGCTCGACAAATGCAAAAAAAAAAATAAAGAATGTCAGAGAAAGGCAAAGCAAATAAATGAAATATTACTGAGAATCGAATAAGACAAAGTCGAAATGAAATGAAATGAAATTAAAATTAAATTCAATAAATTATTTAAAATTGAGAATTAAATATTTAAAGGCAAGTTACAAAATATACAACTTACTAAATATGTGCAAATCATATAGTTAATTATATTATTCCAAAAATAATTTACTTAAAGCTCAAAGGGATAATTTTTTTGGTTAGAGACTTTTCGTTTCTCCATGCGTATGCACGAAAGTCATATTTAAATTAAAATATGAATATGAATTCATATAAAACCGCGCCTGTCTGCTTTCACAATAATGGTTTATTTGCCCCTAACTTAGAGATGATACCTATCACATAGATATGGTAAATGCTGTAATCGATACACATCGCATTGCTATAGATGATATTTTCAACAAGTTTCCCAAAAGTTAGAAATTTAAATATAATTCATTTCATATTTTATTAAATTATTTTTATATAATTATTCAACAAGGATAGCTAGCTAAAGTATGTTTTTTTTTTCTTCTTTTTTTTTATCCATTAAATATAATATAAATATAATATATATAGTTTTATTTATTAAGTAATATTAAAAAAATAAAATAAAATAAAGATATAAATAAATAAATAAATAAATTAAATATTGCTTGAATTAACTTGATTTTTGTGTTATTAATTAAATTTAATATATGGATAATTCTCCAGAAAAGTCAACTTTTTGTCACGTTCGACACTTTGGTTTTTTGTAATCTTGAAAACGGATTAATTTTAGTACTAATCAAGAGCAATATATTTAACTATTTGTCAAAATAAAGAAGTTTTTGCCATTTTCAGCAGTAAAATTGATGCATTTTCAAGATAATTTAAAAAAAAAACCAAATTGTCGAACGTGACAAAAAATTGACTTTTCTGGAGAATTATTTTTTATTATTTCATTAAATTATTTTTATACAATTATTCAGCTAGCTAGCTAGCTAGAGTATGTTTTTTTTTTTTCTTTTTTTTTATTCATTAAATATAATATAAATATAATATATAGTTTTATTCTTTGAATAATATTAAAAAAAAAAAAATATTTAAAAAATTAAATTAAATAAAGAAATAAATAACTAAATAAATTAATTAAATATTGCTTAAATTAACTTGATTTTTGTGTTATTAATTAAATTTAGTATATGTATATATTTTTTATACTTTAATTTAATATTAACATAATTTACTGCACTATTATAAGAAACAATTTCCCTGATTTCCTCATTTTCAATGGGTTCAGGGTATAAAATATGATGGACAAATTCTCTGAGACGCTCGAGTATTGGTTAAGTCATTGGTTAAGCTACACGAGTTATATGTAAACGAGAGTACCTCGATTGAGTCTGTGTCTGTGTGTGTGTGCGTGGGTGTCTGTGTAATTGATTGCATTAATGCTCTATGGAATTCTGCAGATATGAAGAGAGTCTTGAGCTGATATTGTGCACTTGCATGTATTTTACTGTATGCAGGCTCTAAGACTCTTAGCTAAGCAAGCAAGAGAGAGAGAGAGAGTTAGAGACGAAGCTAGCTTCTGCTTTACGTGCTGCCGGCCTATGCTGAGTGGGAGTGAGACGACTATATGCGCCAATCGGAAAGAGCTCTGATGATGAGCAGCAAACGAAGTAGGAAAGCGATTGCAAAAGTATTCGGGAATTTCTTATAGCTAAGGCAAGCTAATTGGCATACAATCCATATAGATATACATCAAGTATATCAAGTGCACTCTCTATATCTATTTTCCAGCCAGCTTTCCTTTCACTTTCTTTTCCCTCTCATAGTTTCTTAAGCTTTAATTTTCAAGCTGTCAATGTCTTGCCTTTAGCTACAAGACACAAATCGAGCCAATATTTGCTTTCATAAATTTAACTTGTATTTGTGCTGCTCATCTCTCTGGCTATCTCCCTCTCACTTTCTCTGTCCTTATCCCTACTCAGGCTTTCAATCTTTTCTGCAAAGCTTGCCATCATCCTGACAGCATAAAATAATTGACTTGGATACGAATGCGGATTCGTTGTTTCACTTTGAGACATTTGTCTAGTCACCTCTACACTTAAGCCTCCTCTGCACTCTCCCCCTTTCCCACTACCACTCGCCCTCACTCGCTGCCTCTCGCTCTATGCACAGACAATGACATGGCAATAAGAGGCCTGCAGCAGCCGCTTTGACACTCTCAGTGCCGTTCACGCAACACAATTACTTAGTCAGGCTGACAAATATTATTTTCTCCTTGGCTAAATTGACTCCTGCCCACGCCCCTCATCTGTCCGTCTTTAGTCGAGCGCTTTGGCTACAGTTTGGCAGGCGGGCAAACATTATGAACACTTAAAAAATTTTCAATGCACATTATTTGCTGATTGATTGAGTGATTGATTACTGAGTGAGAGCCCGAGCAGGGCACAGCGCTCCCATGCCGCCTCCTGCCACAGCCACTGCCAGCCAAAGTGGCTGTCATTTGTGTGCGTCTGTCACACAGGCTCTGCTTCTCTCTCTCTCTCTCTCTCTCTCTCTCTCTCTCTCTCTCTCTCTCTCTCTCTCTCTCACTCTCTCTGTGTGCCTTGGCTTCGTTTTATAGGCCGTCTTCCTCATTGAAAGCTTTACAAATTGTCATTTGAGCACACAAAGCGTCGGAGCTCCCAAACTGATGCGTCGAGCTACGAGTATTAAGTGCACCCTAACTGTGCTCCCTCGCGCTCTCGTCTCGCCTGTCCTCTGCTATATCTTCTAGTCCTCTCGCCCGCTGCTCTGACCAAATACGACGGCCATTAGTTTGCCATTGTCTGTTGCCAACAGCCTCGACTTTGAGCGTCAATAATTGAGCGTTAAATATGATTTAAAAACGTATAACAAGAGTGGGCGGGCGGTGGGGTCGAGGTGGGTGTGGCAGCAATGGCTGTGGCTAAAGGCGAGTGTCGATGGAATGACTAGCGTCTGCACTTGGCTTGATTGCCGATGCTTGATGCGGCAATATGAGCAGCTAAAAGACGCTACAACAACAACAAACAGGTATAGAGCAAAGCGGGAATATGTCACTAGAAGATACCCTGTAAAAGTGTGCAGAATGTTGATTGTAGACAATGAATGAAAGATATAAATAAGGACTGTATTCATATATGAATGAATGAATAAATGGGCATTGAATGGGCAGGCTTAGGGTCATGGCATAGGTCTTATAGTAAACAATAAGCAAATTTAGTATTTTATAGAATCTAAATGCTAAAGTTTAATATATGCACTCTCAATTTATCAATTCAATTTTTTTTTTTTTTTTTGTAATTTTATTTTATGTATTTTTTAGAAATTTATAAGAACAAATCAAAGTGATTTATATTTAGCAAAATTATTTATATATATACATCTATTAATATTAATATTTTTACATTTTTAATATATTGAGAAGTAAATTATTTGCTTGAATAAATTGAAGAAGCTCAGATTTGTGTTAAAGGCCTGCTCAATAAATTGAGCGAATTTCCAATTGATTTCTGAGTGCAGATTTCAATTTTATTCAGAGTTGATTCACTTAGAGTAAATAGAGCATAAATAATAAATAAATAGGGTATAAAACGAGCTGAAAAAGGCATTGAAGAACTCAAAGAGAGTGTCCCAAGTAGAAGTCAATCTAGCTGGGAAAAAGCTAAGCTCAAAGCCAAGTAAAAATGAATTAAAAACTCAATTCACAATTGAGCAAATAAAAAATAAATAAATAAGAAAATTATAACAAGGCAAACAGACTTTCACACATAAGACCCTACACTGCTCAAGTACAGGGTATTAGAATAATATTGTCGCGCATATTTCAAGCTGCTGTTCAATTTCCAAATGTTCCTGCTGCGCGCTTGCTGAGGCTGGGGAGTGCGACTACGACTGCAGCTGGAGCTGGGAATGGGAATGGGAATGGGCTAAGAGCAGTTGTGGCACTGCTTGACTGCGCTTTCAATCTGTACAAAAGGGCAACCAGCTGTCAGTGAGGGAGAGAGAGAGAGAGGGAGAGAGAGAGGGAGAAGCAAAGTTAGAGCGCTGAGTGAAATTAAGAAAGCGCTCGCTGTGAGAGAAATAAGAAATCTAGATATATATATAGAATATATACATATAACATATATCTATATATACGTATATCCATAATAAATGTAATGAAAATTGTGGCTGGCATTAGAGCGAGACAGCAAATGCCCGAATGATGCAGCCTGCATGCGCTTGGCCAATAAATCAAGCCGCGCTGCGGCGCACGGGGCCAGAACGAATGCGACATTAAGCGACAGGATATTAAACAGGCAACGCCCTGTCGCCTCACATACGCTGCATGCTGGACGTCAAACGAATTGAATGCAGCTCGCTGAGTTTAATAGCAATTTCCATAGGATTCAATGCTGAATTTGTTATCGCTCGGCAAGTGCACAAGGCGTGTGCGTGAGTCAGTGACTCGGCTGAATGGGGTTAAGTGGCTTAAAGCAAAACTGAGTTCATCTTGGCCAACTCTAAGGCAGCTCGCACTTTATCTATCGATTTATCGATAGTTATCGCCAGTATTGAATGAATGAAGTGCCACGAATTAGTTGCTAGAATGCTGGGCTAAGCAGAAGTAGTATATAAATGAGATAGATCATAAGTGATATAGGTTGGGATCGTAAGTTTAGTAGATCTTGAGTTTGCTGACAACTGAGTTAGCTAGTTGGGTTGTAATAGTTAGAGCATCTAGCGTAGAGCTAGAGAAAATGTCTATTAGATTTATAATTGTTGCTCGATAACTACAGAGATACCTCTGCATGAGAAAGCATTCTACACTAATTAAATGAATAAAAATAAAATATAATTCTATTAAATATGCATATCAATATGTAACATAGCTACAACATTTGAGCAGCTCAAAATCAAGACAGCTTCAAAGAAGTTCAACTAGAATTCATGCAACGCTTGCCCCATTCAGACAAGTTAATTTCAGGCTTTAAAAAATGTTGCATACTTTCAAGCGCAGTCAGGCAAATGCTGCTGCCAGCTGCAGCAGTTGCTGTTGCAGTTGCAGTTGCAGCTGTTGTTGTTGTTGTTGTTGTCGTTGCAACTACAACTCAGAAAGTAGTTAACACAAAAGGCAGCAGCAAAGAAATTAAATATTTGCTGCCAGCCGCAGAGCGAGCGAAGAAGTTAGAGGAGAGAGAGAGAGAGAGAGACGAAGTATGCTGAATAGATGTATTTGTATATCTCTCACTCTGTGTCTCGCTCTCTCTCTCTCCCTTTTTCTCCCACTCTCTCTCCCACTCTCTCTCTCTCTATCTGTTAACTTGAGCTGATGTGCGCGCACGCCCTCATAAATGGCAACGACCTGAAGCCGTCACTTAAGCAAAATTAGACAAAATTAGCAAAAATGCAGAGCATCCAAAGGGTTAAGCAGCAACGTGGCCATTGCCGTTGGCATGGGCATGGGCTGGCTACGCGGCCAGGCATGTTGGCCAAAAAGCAAAAGCTCTGCACCCAGCCAAAAAAAAAAAAAAAACCAAAGCGCTGACAACAACTTGGCCAGCCACTTTGCTTAATTAAACGCGTCAGTTGTTGTTGTTGTTGTTGCTGTTGTTGTTGTTGTCGTAGTTGCAACTGAGCGTAAGAAAGTTGGCAAATAAACATCCAAGAACCAACTGCCGCATGCTCTGTCTGTCTCTGTTTGCAGTCAGTTGTAGCTGTAGAGCAACTCAAATTTTTAACTTGAGTTGATAAAGATTTTGCTCAGATTTGCTTTGATGTAAAGTTGAGCATTGAGCAGTGCATGAAAAACAGAAGCAGAAGGGAGCTGAAGAGAGCGGAAGAGAGCTGAAGAGAGCTGAAGAGAGCTGAAGAGAGTTGAAACAAGCAGCAGAGATTTGAAGGGAGCAGCAGAGAGCTAAAGAGAGCAGAAGAGCAGGCGAGCACACGAGAAAAAGAGAGCAGAAGAGAGATTAGGAATCGTCAGCTGTATAAGAAAACGAGCAAATGGGATCAAAAGAGAGCATAAGAGAGCCGAAGAAAGCAGATGAAAGCAGAAGAGAGTAGAAGAGAGCAGCAGAGTAGAAGAGCGCTGAAGACAAGACGAGCAGAAGAGAGCAGAAGAGAGATTAAGAATTGTCAGCTGTAGAAGAAAACGAGCAAAAGAGAGCAAAAGAGGGCAAAAGAGAGCAGAAGAGAGCAGAAGAGAGCAGATGAAAGCAGAAGAGAGCAGAAGAGAGCAGCAGAGTAGAAGCAGAGTAGAAGCAGAGTAGAAGCAGAAGAGCATACGAGCAAAAGGGAGCAAAAGAGAGCAGAAGAGAGATTAGGAATCTTCAGCTGTACAAGAAGTCGAACAAAAGAGAGCAAAAGCAAGCAGCAGAGAGCACGAGTGAGCAGAAGAGCAGGAGAGTAGAAGAGCGTTCAGAAGAGAAGACGAGCAGAAGAGAGACTCGAAATCGTCAGCAGTAGAAGAACTGTAAGCACCCGTTCACGACTGTGACTGGGTAACCTCAACTAAGACTCTCAAGCGGTGACTGACTAAGTTAGCTCTCTTTGTGTATAAGTGTGACTGTTACACTTCTCTCTAATGATAACTTCTCTTCTCACTTCTCACTCTTTTCTCAAAAGTGTAACTGACCCAGGAAAACTGTGACTCAATAAAAATTACTGTCTGAGCGGCTACTCTCAATTCATAAATGTGACTGACGCTGAAAAGTGTGACACGAAACAGTGATTATCAATTTGGTCTGATCACCCAAAACCAAAACTCTCAAATTATCAGTGATTGTCTAAGCTGTGACTGTATAAATAGTGACTGTCTCTCCCCCATAACTGTGACTGAGCAATGATAACTGTGATTGCTATTTATAGCTATGAATGGCCAGCAAAGCTTCTACAGCTGTGACACTAAAGACAGTGACTCAGCAGCTAGTCCCACTTCATAACAGTGACTGCAAAAGAGTGACTGGCTGTGCTGCTAACTGTGATTCAAAAACAGTGAGTCACGGCTCAAAGCCAATATGCTCGCTCGCGTGTTAGCCGTGTATGTCGCGACGAGATGGCAAAAGAGATTGAAAAATATGCCAAGTGCCTGGCACTTGAGCGGCTCAGCATAGGCCACGAAGTCGCAAAGTTTTGTGGCAATTTTTAATTTAAATAATTAAAGCAAGAGGCGAGAGCAGAACAACAATAGCGGAAGACGGGCAACCGATGCAGCGCGAGAGAGAGAGAGAGAGAGAGAGAGAGAGGAAGGGGCTCTGGCACTATCGAGGCAACATCATACTCAACATCCTTAATATCCTTAACATGCTTGGCATCCTTGGCATCAGCATCAGCACTTTTGCATTTTTAGCACCTTTCAGCAATAAAATTTTTGCAAAACTCGACAATTTTGCGCTTTAGACAAAGGTAACAAAAGTCAAAGCGTGTGTGTGTTTGTGAGCAAATGAGAGAGATGGAGAGCGAGTTGGACTAGTCGCCTAGTCAAGAGATCTGCCTGGCCAGATAGGCGCGCACAATTTTAATGAAAAGCCAGCGACAACAGACAAAAGAGTAGGAAAAAAAGAGAAGCGAAGCAAAATCACAAAAAGAAAACCCCAAAAAGGCATCACAAAGTTTTCTTCACTTGCTGCTGCGGCTGCTGCTGCTGCTGCTTCTTCTTCTTTGGACGCGTGTCCTGGATAAATGCAAGCCGTGTGCGATGTGTGCTTTAGATAAGAACCAAGCCAAGCAATGCATAAAAGCGGAAGCGATGGCGTTGCCAGATAGCGCATGGACTCCAAGACGCCAGTTGGCAGCGTCCGCTTATCGCACGCTTAAGTGCCTGGGCAACAGCGAGCGAAGCCCTTAAAGGCAGTCCACACACACACACACACACACATTTCAGTGCTGCACAGATCTGGTAACACTGATAGCTGCCAGGCTTTGGTTACAAAATATGGCAGCACTTGCCAAGAACTGGAGCAACTCGAATCTCGTTTGAGAAGTCGTTGAAATAATCATGTGAGAATCATAAGCGATTTTTGAAGTAATATTATTAAGATAATCAAAACATTCGCATTGAATTCAATATATAGTTATTATGGATTATCGTAGAGTTGGGATTATTGTAGAGCTGGAGAGAAAAAAGTGAAGAAATTGCATAAGGACAGCGAAGAGTTTTGCAAGTGGTTCAAATATGATATATATATAGATGTAGCCCTCAATTTAAGTCAGCTTTAAACTTATCGTTCAATATCTAGTTATCGATTACATGAAATTGGCTATAACTACAAAAGTTATCGATTATGCAAAAGTGTTCGATTGCTATCAAGTTTTTAGTCTAATTACTATGAAATGTTTGACTACAACAAAATTATCGATTACTGTTAAGCCACAGCCTAACTATCAATTTATAATTATGCATTTTGTTGAATAATATAATCGATTATATTAAAGCTATGGAAAGTCTTGAGCGCTTAAAGCTTCCTCATAAAACACGTTTGTAATACGAACGGATAGACAGGAAAGAGCATCGTGAAGATATAGATGTACAAGGAAAATATTTGATATATAAAGTTATCGAATATTATAATCGATTACATTAAAGTTATAGAAAGTCTTTAGACTTTCCCATAAAACACTTCTGAAATAGGAGCAGATAGACAGGAGAGAGCGTCGTGAAGACCTATATGGCAAAGATTAGATATATAAAGTTATCGAATATTATAATCGATTACATTAAAGTTATAGAAAGTCTTTAGACTTTCCCCATAAAACACTTTTGTAATAGGAGCAGATAGACAGGAGAGAGATCTATATAGAAAAGAAGAAGATTTATATAGAAAAGATTAGATATATAAAGTTATCAAATAATATAATCGATTGCATTAAATTTATAGAAAGTCTTTAGAATTTCCCTACAAAAACGTTTGTAATAGAAGCAGACAGACAGGAGAGAGCGTCGTGAAGATCTAAACGGAAAGATTATATATATATATAGTTATCGAATATTATAATCGATTGCATTACAGTTATAGAAAGTCTTTAGAATTCCCCTATAAAAAAATTTTTTAATATGAGCTGATAGATAGGAGAAAACATCGTGAAGATATAAATCTATATGGAAAAGATTAGATATATAAAATTATCGAATAATAAAATCGATTACATTAAAGTTATAGAAACTCATTAGCACTTAAAACTTTCCCTATAAAAACTTTTGCACATAGGAGCACACGGAGAGGGGCGAACATCATGAATATCATTATTAATATGGGAGATATTTGATATATAGACCTCCTGGAAACTGGTATGAATTACCTATTGGGAAATGAAATATATAATTGAAAATACTTTCACATTGATCTGCAAATATTATAATAAATTGGTGGGCCATCAAATCAATGCCAACTATCATTAATATACATTCTAGTATATTTGTACATATACAATGTATATATCTATATATGTGCTCGTTCCACCTGCATCCACGAATTGGCGCTTATTAATAATTCATTTGTGTTTTCATTTGGTTTTTGCTAATTTCATTGCAAGTTTAGCAATCGCATTGATAGGCCCTATCGCAACTAGTTCCGACCTGCAGACCAGTCTGTATGTATAAACGGATATATATATATATAGAAATAGATAGCTGGACATATATATATATACATTTATCTGCATAATAAGCGACATTATGACCATCTAATGCCGTATATTTACATATAGATTGTGTATTATAATTTCGAAATGCCACACTCAATGATCTAACGCATATCATCAACTGAATGAATGCTAATGACATTCCCAGCAGCCACAGGATACGGGATACGGTATACGGTATACGGGATACGCAGTGAGACGTGCCGGGCAGAAGATTTCCACTTGGGAACGTGGCCATATCACGAGTTAATTGCAGGAGCTCAGATGAGCTCAGCGAATGCCTTTTGCATTCAACTCACTGAAGCGCAAACAAAGTAAATATACTAAATGTATAGAGAGGGAGAGAGGGAGGGAGAGCGTGAGTGAGCGAGAGAGCGACAGCAAATTGACTAATTGAATGCGTTGAAAGGCAAAACGTATTTTCACAGTTGAAATGTGTTTGTGAATCGAGTTAAAGGCGAGCCAAAATCGCACTTTAAGCAAACAGAGAAAAACGGCTGACAAAGCCGAATACGAAATGCTCTCACATACATAACAAGAGAAGCCAAAGAAGAGAGCTGGATTTGAAGAGAAAGCAGTGCATTCATGTGAAAACTAGTTGTAGCAGGTCAATAGGTATGGGAGGGCCGTATTTCGATACTCAATGTTATCGATAAGCAGCTACAATGAGTATAAGAGCATGCAAAGACGTAAGCATCAGACTCGTGGCAATAACAATATATTATAATGAAATATATTATATATATAAATTATAAAATCATAATTCACATATTTACACTAATCGATTATTATCGATTATATTTTCATTGGTGCTGTGAACTAAATAGAGAGAAAGTAAAGCTAACTTTCTCGCCAAAAACTGCTGACCATATACAATTGTGTGAATGTGTGTGTGTGTGCGTGTTGGCTAATTAGGTAGCCAATACGTGCAGCTGGAATGGAATGCTATAAGGCATAACATTTGCTAAATTTATGTTGCAAAAGCTGTCGATTGAGTGTAGTGGATGGAGGCATTCGGCTGCAGCTGGGCTGAAGTCAACGATTAGCCAAGACTATGGCAATTGCAGATTGACAAGGCAAGGCGGCTATCGAGCCGATGACAAAACTTTTGGCTTTGGCCACTTTGTGAAATTGTTTGCCATATTTGCTGCCAACAACTTTACGCACACGCACACTAATCAAATAAATGAACGCAAAAGGGATGCTCGAGTTACGTACATGTGAGGGGGGGCTGGGCTGGGGGCGGTCTATGGGAAGGCACACGCGCATTGAATATGGAATATGCCTGTCAAAATATACACAGCAGCAAGAGCAACAACAGCAGCAAGAGCAAGAAGTTTGCCTTTTATTAAGTAAGCAGACGATATCAAGTTACATATATATATATATATATATATTTGCACATACTATATACTGCTGCCACAGCTGCTGTGTGTGTGTGTTGGCTAATTAATGAATTGGCATAACTTTCTTACTAACTCGCCAGGCAGCCAGTTCTCTTTAGCACTCAATCGTCCTTTCAATTTACGCTTCGCCCAAACGGCTAGCCTCTGCTGCTGCCACACCCCTATCGCTCTCTCTCTCTCTCTCTCTGCTGTCTCTGTCTGTTGCTTAGTTTCACATAGTTTGCCAAATTGCTTTGGCATTTGTTGACTTGTTCTGTCGTTGCTTGGCTTCATTTATAGTTTTCTTAAGCAACAACAGCAACAATGTGAACGGCAAACATAACGACAAGCATAAATGTCATTTGCCAATAATGACAACAACAACAGCAACTAAAGGAACAACAGCTAAAAGGCAAAGTAACAAGAAGAAAAAACAAACGAAAAAAGAATAAATAAATACTGAGAAAATAGCTTTGCAAAGTTACACAACTTTTTAGCCAAAGTTGTTTAACCACAATTATTATTATTGTGGTGCGTTTTCTTCTTCGCTTGCTGTGTCTACTTCTGCTGCTTCTTCTTCTTATTATTGTTACCTGCATATTGCATATTTGCCAAGAGAAAGCCAAAGCAAAGTTAAAGTATTTGTGTGATGGAAAAAAGTCCAAAGTGAATATGAAATTAACACAAATCGGAATAAATTATATAATCGACACCTGCAGAAGCTGTAGAGTCTAAAAAATATGTAAACAAACTAGTTTCAAGTAGTAAAATTCCCGAGTTCATAAAGTAAATGCAGAAGTGTTGGAAAATGTCAAAATATATTTGATGAAGAAACAAGAAACTAGATAAAGACGTGACTATGAAGCTGAGACTAGAGACTAGAGACTGAGAATAGAGACTAGATGAATGATTGGCATTCTAATTAAGTCTACTTAATACATAATAAAATATATGTATAAATAATTCACTCTAAATACAACAGCAGACAAGTGAAAAGATAAGGTGACCCAGCAAGCCTGATATAATTATCGATAATTATAATTAAATAACAACTTATGCTAGCGTTAACAAATTATTTTTTAAATTTTCTACAAGATTAGGCATTTTATTAAAAATTCATTTAGAAAAGCTAAATGACAATAATTAATTTACAAAATTAATTAAAAATTAAGCTTAGCTTTAAAAAGTTGTTACATAAGCAAAAGCTAGCAAATGTGTGTGCCACAAGTTAAACAGAAAATGGATAGCAAAATGGATTGACTTTTAGCCATTAGCTAATCATTGTTAATTGAGACGAAAAACATTCAGAGAGCTAAAAGCAATAGTTGGGCTACAGGCAAAGGCAACGCTCGATAAGAGCAAACGAAAGATAACAACGAAAATGTTTAGAAAATGCCTTGGGGAGCTTCAGCTAGTTGGCTGGCCAGAAACTTTTGTCAACCATTTAAGAAACTTGCCAAAAATTCAATTGAGACATGAAGCGAAGGAACCGAAACAAATGGCAAACAATTAGCGCGCCAGCCGTGTGGGCGTGGCCACGCTAGCTGTAGTTGCCCCAAAGAAAAAAAACTATGCATGGCAATAACTGTGCACTCAAACACTCAGCCTTCGCTGCGCATGTATGTAATGGAAATTAAGCGAGGCAAACGAAAAAAAACGTAGCATACTTTTCAGCGCAGGCAATTTTTTGCCCGTCTAGCGTAAGAAAGAACTGCTCAACTGCAGGCGCTATCAAATACTTGTACATATAAGCGAATAACATAAAAGCATGAGGCGAAGACACATATATGTATATATAAATATATCCATATATGTATATATATATATCAATGAAGGCAGCTGAAAGCGTTGCCCGGCTCTCGCAACAACATTGCACGTTGTATTGTAAATCTAAACCGAAAAAAGAAAAACATTAGCCGCATTTTGTCTTGACAGCCAGACATACACATATTCACACACACACACACACACACACACACACACACACACTAGCACTTGTGCATGCATTGCACGTAGCGCAACGCCGCTTTTCCACCTTGACTGCGGCCTGGCTATGGCAGCTGATTTAGGCTGCGTGTAGAGCTTGGTGGCTGCTGGTCTGCAAAGGGGGGCGTGGCTGCTGTTGTATTAGAGTGTTGCGATTCATAGCTGATGTTTTGTAGCTAGTTTAAATGCTCAACGCCGCGTCAGGCTCATTTTTTAGTGAAGTTTTAGCCGAGGCTGAACAAAAAGTCGACGACACGTACGTGCAACAATACAACAGACGGACAGATACGGACAGACGTGAGCAAAACAGAACGAGCAAACGGACGGGCGGACGGAACAGAGAGACAGACAGACGCCAAACGTGAGCATGTGCTCAAGATAACGTTTGTTGTTGTTGTTGTTGTTGTTGTTGTTGCAGTTGTCGTTTGTTGTCTCTTGGAAAGCGCGATATCCATTTAGATAGATGATGCTGCAAACAGCAAGCCGACACACATGAGCTTACACACACACACACACACACACACTGGGGCACCTATGGAGGCCTAGACAGTTGCCTAACTAGATGGCAGCGAAATTGTCAGGTTCCTGAACGACCGTGTGCGGCATACGAAACTATGCCAGCAACAACAACAGCAAACAGCAACGCGAAAATGTTGTTGCCTTTACACGAGTTTACTCACACTCCCCCTCCCTCTGTCTCTCCCTCACCCTCTCCCTCTGCCCAGCACAGGCAATGAATTTCAAGTGCCAAAATGTTGAATATAGCGTTCAGCTAATGCGATTAACCAACATGCTGAGATCGATATTTAAGCGCGCAAAAAGCTAGACAGCTTGGAACGAAATGGAATTAAAATTACATATAACGCAGCATATGTTCACATAATTGAATTATCAAATAATGCAGGCGCGACTGTGTGGCAACAATGGAATTAACTCAAATGGAACAGAATGGAATTGAGAATTTAAAAAAGTTGCTGAGCAAAGAGAGTGCTAAAAGAGCAGAGACTGGAACGAAATGGAAAGGAATGAAACAAAGTGGAATGTAACAATACATTTGAAGAGCAGTCGAAAAGAATAATTGCTTTAGGATTTTTATAGTGGAATGAAACGAGGCGAAGTATTAAGCAATTGCCTTAAGGGTTTCTTTTTAATATGGAATGAAATGGAATGAAATAGAGTATAGATAATATAAATCTGGCATTTGTTTAAAATAAACAATTTTTAAAAAATCATTTTTTTTATTCATTAATTTTTTTAATAAATCTAAATCTAAGAACAATCTTCAATCGCTTCAAATGCTAAAGGGAATGAAGTGAATTGAAGCTGAAGCGAATGGAATGCTTTACTCACTTGAAATGCAATTGAAATACATTTATATAATATAGCAATAGAGTACATAGAAATAAAATAAAAAATTAATAATATTTAATAAATGAAGCATCAGAGTTTCATTTAATTAAATTTCATTTGATATGAAATATGCAGAAAAACTAAAGAATTTCAATTAAATGGCGTGCTGCAGTTATTTAAATTCAAAAAAAATAAATAAAAAATATATATATATGTGATGAATAGAATAGTAAAATATTTAGATTACGATTTATTGGCAGCAAATTGAATGATAAGAAAAAATTGAGATGATGAAAATAAATAATAAGAGATTTCCGCTCTCGAGCACAAAGGAAATTCTTGAAAGTTTTACGATTGGAATTCTAATTAACTCAGACAGAGAGAGAGACCAAGAGAGAGAGAGAGAGAGTGAGAGAGAGAGAGGGGGGCAAGCAGCTTAAGTGGGACATTGAGTTGCCAGTTAAAAGTACAGTCACGCCTGCGGCTTTGCACATTTGAAATGAATGCAAATGCAGGCAGCTCAGCTCGACTGCAAGAATGCATCTCTGTGGGCATTCAAACTGAATGCTCAGCTGGGCCGCAAAGTGACAGCAGCAGAGTGAGAGAGAGAGTGAGTGAGAGTGAGAGAGAAAAACAACAAAAACACAGAAGCACACACACACACACACAGAGACACGGCCGGCTAGTCACACAGCTGGAGGGCAAGTCGATTGTGTGTTCAGTCGACTGTCCCATGGCCGGGCAATAAGCTAATCCACAAAGAGCAAGCCAACTCCTTTGTCAACATATCGGGCTGATATACATACACATACACATACATACATATATATATATATATATACGAACAACAGCAGCATTTTCTTACAGTTTTCTTGCAGTGCGTACACTTGTATGCCGCATACAGTTATCTATTTATATATGCAAGTATTTAGTTCAATGAAGCAAACAAAAGTTGATCAAAAGTAAAGCGATTTTATTCCTTATATATATACATGTGTTCATATAAATATAGATATATATTTTTTGTGCTATTTTATGCATTAACTTTTTTAAATTTTAGTCAACTTTATTTCACGTATCTCTCAGCATTTCTCCCTCTTCCTGTGCAATTGCAATTGCAATTGAAGCTGAGCAGCAGCTAAAACTGTGCAATTGCTGCAGCTGCAGACGCCAACTGCTGTTGGCCAAGTTATTGCTTAAAGTGTGCCACACACACACACGCACACCAGTAAACCTCATGAAATGCGTTGAGACGTGCCTGCATCTCAAGTGCAGCTGCGTGTTTGCGCATGTTTGTTATGCTGAGACATACGCAGAGCACACACACAGCACACACACACATACACACACATACACACATATATATATATAGCAAATGTGCATATGCATGGCAGCCAAGATGCGGCACGCAGCTGCACAGTGTGACAAATTTCAGTCAAATTATTGCGCTTTGGTAAGAACGAGAAAACGAATTCCATTTCTATGCCAATTCCGTCAACAGCAAAAGCCGTTAAATATATATGAATGATAGCTCAAGAATTTCAATTATATTGACTACAATTGAGTGAATGAATGAAATGTCTGAATGAACAGCTGAGCGATTGATTGACGGATGAGTTACTGATTGAAGAACTGATTGAGTGAATAAAACGACGGCTGATTGAATAAATTAATGATTTGAGGACTGATTAAGTGAATGACTGAATGAATGAGTGAATGAATGAATAAATTAATAAATTAATGAATAAATGAATAAATGAATAAATGAATAAATGAATAAATGAATAAATGAATAAATGAATAAATGAATAAATGAATTAATGAATTAATGAATTAATGAATAAGTGAATAAATGAATGATTGAATGAATGAATGAATAAATGAATAAGTGAATAAATGAATAAATGAATAAATGAATATATGAATAAATGAATAAATGAATAAATGAATAAATGAATAAATGAATAAATGAATAAATGAATAAATGAATAAATGAATATATGAATAAATGAATAAATGAATAAATAAATAAATAAATAAATAAATAAATGATTGAATAAATGAATGAATGAATAAATGAATAAATGAATAAATGAATAAATGAATAAGTGAATAAATGAATAAGTGAATAAATGAATAAATAAATAAATAAATAAATAAATAAATGATTGAATAAATGAATGAATGAATAAATAAATGAATAAATGAATAAATGAATAAGTGAATAAATGAATAAATGAATAAATGAATAAATGAATAAATGAATAAATGAATATATGAATAAACGAATAAATAAATAAATAAATAAATAAATGATTGAATAAATGAATAAATGAATAAATAAATAAATAAATAAATAAATAAATAAATAAATAAATAAATAAATAAATAAATAAATAAATAAATAAATAAATAAATAAATAAATAAATAAATAAATAAATAAATAAATGATTGAATGAATGAATGATTAGTTGGTATAGATGATTAAGTGATTGCTTTTATTATGATTGCATTTAATAAAGCATGATTGACTGATTGGTTGAATGAAGTGTAGCATGATTGAATGATTAAGTGAGTGAACAAATTACTGATTTAAGAACTGATTGAGTGAGTGACTGAATGAATGAATCATAATTTGGTATAGATTTAAGCATGAGTGATTGATTGTTTTTATTATGATTGCAATAAATATAGCATGATTGGCAGATTGGTTGAATGAAGTGTAGCATGATTGAATGATTGAGTGAATGAATGAATCACTGATTTAAGAAGTGATGGAGTGAGTGACTGAATGATTGAATGAATGAATGATTAATTTGTATAGATGTAAGCATGATTGAGTGTTTGATTGCTTTTATTATGATTGCAATAAATATAGCATGATTGACTAATTCGCTGTAATATGATTGAATGATTGAGTGAATGAATGAATTACTAATTTAAGAACTGATTGAGTGAGTGACTGAATGAATGACTTAACGATGGATTGACTGAATTACTTATTTAATCAAAAATGTATAGATGATTGATTAGTTGATTTTACTATGATTGACTGCATTAATTGTAGCATGATTGACTAAAGCGCTGATTGGCTGATTTAATGGCAGATGACTGCATGATTGACTAATTGATTGAATAGTTCATCTTGATTGATTCACATTTATGTATGTTTGATTGACTGGTTGACTGACTGGCGGATTGATATAGATATATACATGATTGACTGCATTTATTATAGCATGATTGACTGACTGACTGATTGATTCAATAATAAAAGTACGCATGATTGAGTGATTGACTGAAAGCCTGCATGATTAAATTAATTTAAGATAAAAATATGATTGACTTGGGAATTGATTGACTGAATGAACAAATGATCAATTTACTGCATGACTAATTATTGGATTTAATTATAGACTTTATTATCGACATTATTGACCAATTCTCTGGGTGTGAGGACACTGCAAGTGCAATGTACGCGCATTCGATGCACATTCGAATTGCTTTGCACACTCATTGATTGACAGCTTGATTGACTAATTGACAGACATCAATTTAGCTACACAGGATAACTGAGAAGCTGTCGTTCGGGCAGTCAGTTAAAACTGAAAGTGGAAATGAATTTATCAAGCGTGGAAAACGTGTGAGAAGCTCAGCGAATTTCTTAGTAGTTGTGAGTGGAGGCATTAGGTAAATAGTCAAGTTGGCTGGCTTTCTCTCTCACTCTGTCTATCTACGTCTCTCTCTCTCTCTCAGCTTATTTGAACTCAATTATTTCAAGCATATGAGCGAAAGCTCTGCATAATTATGATCAGAGTATATATCAATTATTATCTGAGTCTTTAATCTCTAGATGAACAGATCTGTAATCAAAGCATATAATGTTTATATAGATATAACTGCGCCTGCTGTTCCTCCTCCTCCTCCTCCTGCTGCTGCTGCTGCTGCTGCTGCTATGGCTGATGCCATTGACCTCTTTCTTTGGCTTTTTACTGTCGTTGCCTTTTAATCGCACGCTCGCCGCAAATTGCATTTGGCATTTAATCAACGTTAAGTATACGCCACTTTGGAGAAGAGAATATGCGACCGCAACTACTTTAATGAGCCCTATTTAAATCAGAGCAAATGTTTGTCCGCCCGCTGTTGTTGTTAGGGAATAAACTGCGCAGCAAAGCAAAGGGGAAAGTAGAGACAGAGAGACTCTGCTCGACACAGCTCTGCAGCGTCATAATTATGTATTGGAGCCACTTGAGCTGCAAATTAATTACACAATTTTCTCCACAAATCGAAGAGGGACGCACTGCTGCTGTTGCGTCAACTGAGGTAAATAGGTAATGGGTGGAATGATGGCCCTGCCAGGGGGCGGAGGCAATGCCTGGGCAGCCACATTAATTAGCGTTCATCAATCATGTTTGACCGTAGCCGTAGTCGTAGCCGTAGTCGTAGATGGCACTTACAAGGACACACGGCAGTAGCAACAGCACTCAGCAGCAGTCAACAATGTCTCTACCTAGAGCTCACCTCCTCTCTCTCTCCCTCTCCCTTGGCCTCTTTCCTTTGCTATCTGGCGCTTGCGACTTGGTGCAAATATTGCGCAATTTGTCGTCATTATCCAGGATATTGAACCTCATAATATGCGCAGACATCATCAATTCCAAAATGTTGACGGATGCACAGATACCCAGCCCCCACTCTCGAGCCACCGCTCCACGCTCAAGAGACGCTGCTGCACCAAGCGAAGAGCCCGAATCAAGGGCGCAGATAAATTAAGAGAAACATCGAACGCAGGAGGCGTGCGTCCGGGCGTGAGCAGGCATTAGGTACATGGCCGAGCTGAAGTGTTTCACAATCTACTTAAGTTCAAATGATGAAAAATCGTACAGCAACGTGTGACACGATGGCATATTTATCGATAGCAATAATAGTAAAAAGTTCGCAGAGAAAAGCAATGAATTTACGACGTGTGTCTGTTATCGATAACTTATCTTGAAGTGTATTAAGTGCAAGCAAGTAATTAAGGGTAGATTACGAAAAACTGGTCGATAAAGAGATATGGATAGAAATGCAAAATAATCTAAATATATATAAAAAAAGTTATCGATAAGAAAAACGAGCTATCGAGCTGATAGTAGTATGTAGTAGTTATCGATAAATCTAGACTGAATCTAGACTAAATCTAGACTGAATAATATATTAAACTAATTGATAAATTGATTACAAAACTATGCCAATATTTAATTGTTATCGATAAGACATTATTAAAGGTGGACATGCGTGCGAGTGAATGCACACAGCTAACGAAGAGTTCAAGGAATATAGATAGAAACGAAGCAAGCTTAGCATAAATGTTAAGCAGTTATCGATAAGTATTATGAGCTATCGATAGCAGACTCGTTAACGACTAAGCAATATGGTAGAGTTATCGACAATGCGAAGCTCTAAAATAATCAAAAATAATATCACTTAAGCTAACAATCGATAACACATTAACTGTTATAGACAAATTTCGATATATTGTTCATCAATCGATTTGATTTCTTTAATCTAGCTATATATACATATGTAGACTATGGCTAACGATCCATGTTGATCAACTCTGCACGATTTCACAGTTGCCTGAGCCACAGTCCTGTGGCGCTGCGGTTCGCTTGGCCCGAGCTCCTGGCGACGGGCAGGCGGCACATGGCTGCGGCGTAGGCGACCCGGGGCGGGGCATTCAGAGTCTCTACAGCCTGAACAGCGGGCAGACAGCATTGACAATCATTTTACACTTGGCAGGATATTATGTAAATTGCTTTTCATATTTGTGCAACATTTAAATTTACACCCAGCGAGATAGGCAGAACAACAGAAAGAGAGCGAGGTGGTTGGGTGGCTGGGTGGTTGGGTGGTGCGACAGTAAGTAAATCACAGCAGCAGCCGCTGCGGTGGTTGCTTGCGCTGTTGGTGTTGGTATTGGTGTTGATGTCAAAGTAAAATGTAAAGGCCTAACAGGCAGACATCATTATAATGGCAGACAGCGCCAATGGCTGATTGAGTGAAAGAGTGACAAACTGAATGAGCGACAGAGCAAGAGATGGCAAATGCGAATGCGAATGTAGGCGGTGGAACAGATAGTGACAGGCGCAATGGGCGGGGCTGCAGAAGCGGAGGCCGAGGCCGAGGCAGAGAGCTGGCACAGAATTGTCGCTGAGCGTCGAGATGCGTCTACGGGGAAAAATTAACGATGCGTAAAAAGTCCTCACTGTGGTTTTTATTTATATGAATGTCTCCCTTCTCTCTGTATATATATGTGTGTGTGTGTGTGTGTGTGTGTGACTCGATATGCCTGTGTGTGTGCGAATTTTTTGAGTCTTGACGGAATTATTTGATAGCCCCAGTGAAATGAAATTGCAATGTGTCAGTTTTAATGGCGCTGCAATTGCTCCCAGCGCTTAATATACAAATAAATCTGTGTGTATGTGTGTGTGTGCATGTGAGCCGTAAAATGCACAAAATGAAATGTTACAACCTGACAGCAGCCGCCTGGGACAGTAATGCATAGAGCAACAAAACCATTGAGTGCTAAGTACTGCTTAACACACACATAAAGAAAAAAAAAACAAAGATAACAGCAAAGTAGCGAGTAGCGAGTAGATGGAGCAACGAGTAACGAGTAACAATTGGAGCGAGCAGAGTGGATTATCGAGTAAAGAGTGGAAGCAACGAATGTATAGAATGAATCATGGATAACGAGAGCAACCAGTGGCGAGTAACGAGCGATGAGGGACAAGCAAGCAATGATGAGAAGAGAGTATAGCGTAAGGAACATATAATGGAAAGATGGAACTAAAGAGCTATAACTATAAAGAGTAAATTGTGGAACGAGTTGAATGAAGCAAGCAATAAAGAGTGAAATTTATAACGAGTAAACACAAGTAACGAGTAGAGAGTCTAACGAGTGGAGAGTCTACTGAGCGGAGAGTCTAAAGAGTAGAAGACATAATAACTAGAAAACATAACGAGTAAAAGGCATAACGAGTATAGGACATAACGAGTGGAAGACATAGCAAGTGAAAGCCATAACGAGTAAAAAACGTAACGATTAAAAGACATAACGAGTAGACATGACAAGTAGCGAGTAAGCCAGAATCGAGTAGAGAGTCTAGCGTAGAGAGCCTAGCGAGTAGAAGACATAACAAGTAGAAAACATAACGAGTAAAAGGCATAAAGAGTAGAAGAGTTAACGAAGGAAAGACATAGGTAGTGAAAGACATAACGAGTAGAAAACGTAACGATTAAAAGACATAACGAGTAGACATGACAAGTATCGAATTACCAATCCATCGAGTAACGAGTTTAACAAATAACATTTAGACTGAGCATCGAAAACTTTAGCCAAAGCAGCTAACATAACAACTCCAACGAGGCAGTGAAACATAACGAGTGCAAGTCGTTAACAGCCATGAGATAATCAGCTTTTACTCGCTACATGCCTCACGCGCCTGTACAACTTCACTAAGAGAGCAACAAGTGACGATAAAGATAGGTTAAAGAGTAACGAGTGGGCGCAAATGTGAAGCGCTCGATTTAAATACCACAGCGCATTACAAGAGGCCGGGAATCGGCTGTAAATAAATATTTAAACAGTTGCCAGAGACAGTTGCTTTAGCTGCAACGAATAGCGGGATGGCAAAAGAGAATAAAAAAGCAGCTGGAGTAAGCGACAGTGAGAGAGGGAGAGAGAGAGCGAGAGGGGGCGATGAGATGGCAATGGAAGTGAAATGCTTGCAATTAAGTTCAAGGAATAAATGCCAAAGGCAAAAAAGGAAATGAAGTTGTCAGCAGACTGAAAAGCGAATGCAAATAAATATTAAAACAGTCGGTAGAGAATTGAAACGAAGTCAAACTTAATTAAGAAGTCCCATGAAAAAGACGAGAGGCCAGATAAATCAATCAAATTTCGCCAACGTGCCGGCAAAAGCAGCGCGTTGCCAAGGAAATTGAGTTATAAACATGCGACGATTAAACTGACTCCAGCCAGCTGCCGCTCCATATCAAAGCAACCCAGCTCAATTGATATTGATACATTGATATAAATAAAATAAAACGAGTCGAGAGAAAGCCTACAAAATAAAAATATTCCTATTGATTCAATTAAATATATACATTCATATATGGATATACAGCTTTAACGGAAATCATTTTGCTTCAATTACTGAATTTTGAAGAGTTAAGGCTGAAATGTATTTAATAATGAAATGCTTTTAGTCTACTACAACTGCAATATGAAAGCAATTTCCTATGAGTATTTACAGCAAGTGGTTCACTTGTACTTGGAGATCAAGAATTTCACATTCTTTAAATTCAATGTTTTAATTAAGTATTTAATTAAATATTTGTAATAATTGTATGCATCGTATCAGAGCTTGCATTTGTTGACAATTTCTCAATGTGTGCCAATAAGTGTCTCTCACGCACACTTTCACCAAATAAACTCAGTGAGCAGCCAATGGCAGCGCTTCTTCGCGATCGGCTCGCTAACGAACGGAGCACAGAGTCAGTTGTATGTATGCGTAAGCTGCGTTCGCCAATCACATCTAGAGTATGTGCATGTGTGTGTGTGTGAATGTGAAGACTGTTTGCCTAGGCTCTTTCTGCTAGCTGCTCTCTTGCTGAGCCGCATTATGCGAGCGCCAATCGTGTCGCTAAACGATGTTCGTTAAATGAGCGTCACACGAAGTCAAGTCAGCGACCGCAAGCGAAGCCAAGACGAAGTCTTTTGCTTAGAGCGAGAGCGAGAGAGCTTGACTTTCATTGTCGTTTGATCAGCTGGGAATAATAAATATGCCTTTTTAATGATATATTATTTATTTATATGATTTATTTGTATATAAAATTATAATTTTATATATTTTATTATTATTTATTATTTTTTAAATTATTAATTTTTTTTTTTTTTTTAGATTTATTTTAGTTATATTATTTATATTACGTTTATTATGACCAACAGTTTTTTTTTTTTTTTTATATTTTTATATATTTATACAAAAATCTATTGACTTTAATTTTTGTAATTAATCTATTCTTAATTATTGCTTAAAAGTTTTCTCAATATTTTTCGTTAATCTTTTCTTATATTTTCTTAAGCTTTAATTTAGCTTAAAGTCCTATTGGACAAAGCTGGACAAAGCCAATTATGCTGGAACAATTTTGGAGAATTTGCATATTGTTAACAGTGCAAAGCTGACACACACACAGACACAGACACACATACACACATAAACACTCGCTTGCATTAAGATATTTGCCAAGCAAAAATCTCGAATTCAAATTCTGTGGCCAAACTTGTCTGTGTGTGTGTGTGTGTGTTTTGGGTGTGTATTTTGGCCAAGTTAAGCATTTGCTTTTAATTAACTTGAATGCTGTACTCACAAAAAGCCAGCAGGTGTTGCTGTAAGGGGCGTGCATTATGTGGGCGGCACTGGACACAACTCAACTCACCTGCAAAGATACCAAAAGAAGAGAAGAAAATAAATTAGAGGAGAGCAGAAAATGTGTTGGAAAAGATGCAGACAAGTTAAATTATATTATATGAATATCGGCTTATGGCACATGGTCAGTATTATGCGGGCAAATTCGCATTCGCAACGGGACAAGGATACGTCTACCATACTCCCTTACTCCCTCTCACTCTCTCTCTGTCTCTCTCTCTCTGTCTCTGCCCACTACCTTGCTCAGTTGGGGCTGTCAGGCTGTGGCCCACTGCAAATGTAGTTATAAAATTCATATCAAAGCGAGTTCACAAGCCAAAATCCCAAAATCAGCTCTTCACACACACAGACACAGGCAGACACACTGCGTGTGTGTGTGTGTGTGAAATGTATTTGCCTATTTACAGCCTATTGCACATTTTGATGGCTCGTTAAGGTGGCCTGTGGGAGGGGTGGTGGGGTGGGTGCGGCTGATATGTGTGAGGGTAGTAAAAAAAACTTAGTCAAGCGCAAACCAAAAACTAAATTGAATTTTCTGCAGGACGAAATATGAGACACAGATTAAGATTGAGTCCCGACTCACGCTTTCCCGCTCTATCTCTTTCTCTTTTTGACTCTCTCTCTCTCTCTCTCTCTCTCTCTCTGTCTCTCTGCTTTCCACTTACCGAGAATGCTTTGAGAAATACCAAACACTGTATGATGCCCTCCATGGTATCGCCGGTCAGGCAAAATGTGCCGGTCAGATGGCGTCCCTTGCGTCCAACTGTGGCCGCGGCCAGCGAGGCATGGACCAGGGCGCGCTGCTGCTGCTGCTGCTGCTGCTGGCCAGCGATGCCGACGACGCCCTTGACGCCAGCAGCGGCGCTGGCAGCGGCAGCGGCGGCCGTTGCCACCACCCCGCTGGTAAGCATGCGGGGCAGTGGGGCGGCTCGCATTAGACGCTCCAGCGAGTCCATCTCGATGTGGAGTCTGGCCGGCGTCTGCGTCTCTCTCTCTCTCTGTCTCTCTATGTATATGCGTATGTGTGTGTGTGTCTCTGTCTGTCGGTGTGTATGTTGATTCTTATCGATATTTTATCGATTTACGTTACACAGTTATCGATTATCGATGATTGTTGTTTTTTTTTGCTATTTTTTTTTTTAATTTGTTTTATTTTTCGTTCTTTTTGGTTGCATTTACATTTTTCTCATTTTTCCGTATTTTTGGTATTTTTAGTATTTTTATGCACTAGTTTTGTGGTATTTTTTTGGTTTATTGTATTGTCGTTTGTTTTTTTTTTTTTTATTTTTGTTGGTCTTTATAGATTTTTGATTAATTGCTGCTCACACATTTGTTTAACTGAAAATGTGTTTAAAACTTTTTTAAACTTTTTTTTTTAGGATTTGTTATTAGAATTTGCCAACGGAATCAAGAATCAAGAATCAAGAACTCAAATCAAACCGAGAGTAAAGTAAAATATACAACAGTCTGGCCGAATCGACGGCCAGTGCGAAACTGCACCAGTTCCAGTTCCAGTTCCAATTCAGCAGCGAAACAGAGTCAAAAATGAAACCGAGACGAAAGTGGAACACAGCTAATGCGACCCAAAAAAAAAAGAAAGAAGAAAACAGTCAAGAAATTGTCATTATGATGACTTCGTACCAAAGGAAACCGAAAGACACAGAGACAGACAGACAGGACAGCACAGATAGAGATGGCAACAGCAGCCCTCTCTCTCGCTCTCGCTCTGACTGTAACTCTTCTGCTCCACTGACTGGGGACTAATAAAATGCAAGTTAAATGTTTGTTAAAAATTTATTGCCAAGAGCAGAGCGCAGATATGTTTAAAGGCAGCCAAAAGACTGAAATAGACACATAGAGAGAGAGAGATGGGGAGAGAGAGAGGGAGAGAGATGGGGAGAGAGAGAGAGAGAGAGTAAAAGATATGAGGAAATGCAGACTAGAGCAAACGTGAACTGACATCTTTTGGCAGCTGAGCAGGCGACAAAAATGAATGCTTCAGACTCTCTGCAGGCATTTCAAAACAAGTCTAAAAATGGGCTAAACATTTAAAAGAATTGCCTGCTTATGCCTTAGGCTTGCAAATGATGAGTAGAGCTAACTATAAATATATATCAATTATATGCAAATTCCGATCAAAGTTGTTGCTTGAGACTCTTTGAAAACATTGAAAGCTGGGCCTAAGCATTAAGTGTAGCTTATATTAAAATTTAAGTTTTATAAAAATTAGAAAATTTTAAGACTTGGGCTTGCACTCGATATATATGTAAAAGCCTTGAAAATTTAAAAAAGAGATAAAAAAAAGTAAAAGCCTTATAAATTAAAAAAAGAGATAAAAAATAAATAAATAAAAAATTAAATGAAATTAAATGAAAATAAAATAATAAATAAATGAAAATAAATGTTATTCAAAATTACTATTAAATTAATTATTAAATTAATTACTAAAAAATTAATCATTGAAAAGCCTAGAATGAGACAACTTAGAAAAAAAAATATTGAGAGAAAAAAAGCTAAAAACGTTTAGCTAGAGATATTAAAACTGGCTAATCCCAAGCTCGCTTTACAGCTCTAAAACACGCCGCTGCACTATGGGTAAAAAGATTTTCTTGGCATTTATTTTAAAAAAATTTGTTTACAATTTAAAATTTTCTTTGATTTATTAAATATATATACCTCAACTAGATAAAATAGTCTTTTTTGATTTAGGGACTACCATTAATATTTTACACATACTCAAAGTCAGCTGTTGAATAGTTGCATTTGTGGTGTGGGCGTGGTTCAATTTTGAAAAAAAAAAATTACGAAATTATAAAAAAATCATACTAATATGTATGCAAAATTTCAAGCTTCTATCTCTTCAGGGACAATTTATGCCAAAAAATCGGGCTTTTTACCCATAGTGCGCTGATAACATTGCAAACTTTGCTCCGAAATACTCCTGACATTTTCCTTTAGTATTTTATTTATTTATATTTACAAATTTATATTATATATATTATATTTATTATATATTATATTTATTATTATTTTTATTATTAATATAAATATTATTATATTATATTTATTTTATTTTTTTTTTATTTTTATTTTATTTTATTTTATTTTTTTTCTGTTATTCCAGCTAAAGCGAAAATCTTTAAAGATTTGCAAGTTTGAACTGAGATTTTAAGCTTGCAGCGCTTGAAAATTCAAGAAAATTTCTAAATATATAATTTAATTTGCTTTTCTTTCCTCTACTCAAATTAATTTGCATACAAATCATAGCAGAGCTACTTCCACACTCTATATATTTAATGAGCAAAGCAAATCGATTGTTGGCATACATTCGCTTGCTCCAGCTCTGAAAAGAAAAAAGTGCGCAATTTCTTTGCCAGCTGTGGCCAAAAACATTTCTGTTACTTATGTCGCCTGGCAGACTGAATATGTGTCTGTGTGTGTGTGTGTGTGTGTGTGTTGTCTGCGTTTACAGTTAAAGAAAAATAAGCATACAGAGAATCCGCTTGACAGTCGTCAGCCCGTTGGTCCAGTCTACAGTCTATAGACCTTAGGATGCTGTACTTTATGCACTGTTGCTCCCATCTCCCTCTCCCTCTCTCTCTCTCTCACTGTTGTTACTTCATCTTTGGTCCGAGCTGTTGGCTCTTCCGCTTCCATACGCCTGATGCTTCAAGCGTAATTTATCTGCTAGCAAAATGTGTGGCTGCGACTGTCAGCGCAGCTCCGGGCCGGGCCGTGCCGGGCCGGGCCAACTGGCAGTAAAATTTATGCAGGCCGACGTATGGCCAACAGTTGCCAGCACACACGCACATAAGTGCTTATAGAGAGAGGGGTGGGGGAGAGTGAGGAAGGCAGATAGACTCTGTATTAACTGCAGCTAAATCAAACTTTTGAACCAAGTTATGAATTATTTGCCATTGTGCAGCATGCGAAACATTTCTTTGTCGCTTTGTGTCCGGGACCAGCTCAGTCAGGAAACGACAACGGGGCAACCTTTAGCCCCAATTCAACTGGGGCTGGCCCCACACACCCTCCCGTTGCCTACTCCCCACTCTGGTTTCCTGAGCCAGCGACGATGCTATCCGGCGGATGGGCCCCTGCCGTAATACCTTTTGCTACCTGCACTGTCATTCTGGCCCGGACCTGGCCTGGCCTCGTCAGGCATTGCCTTTCTACAACATTTTTGTGGGCCAAGTTAATTTGAACATAAACAACAACAACAGCAGCAGCAGCAGCAGCAGCAGCAGGCTGTGGCTTCATTGCTTTTCTTTTCTTTTGACGTGGCGCCTCCCCCCCCCCCCTGGTTGGGGCAGACTAACAAATTTGTATAAAAATAAATAACAAATAGCAAAAAAAAAAAAAAGAAAAGAAAAGCAAAATGAAAAGGCAAAAAAATGAAGAAGGTTTTTCTCTGCTCTTTTCGCTTTTTTTTTCTGTTGAGCTGAGATGATGCGGCATTTGACTTTCTGGGACAGCAGAGACACGTCAATTTCATAGACGACCCAAAAAAAATATGCAAAAATTATTGTTGGGGTCAACAGCAAAAATACCAAAAAAAATGAAATGAAGCACAAATTAAGTGAAAATAATAAACACCAAGGCAGCACAAACAAAATACACACACACACACACACACACACATACATATATATATCTATATATATATAAATACATAGACACACACATAGCTGCAGAGGCGGCTGACCAAAAAGGGCGTGATTCTGTGGAGCAAGCTTCGAGAAAATGAAGCACTAAAGTTAATTAATGCTTGACCGCGCACAGTGGGGCAAAGACAACGACAGCCCAAGAGAAATGTTCAACAATTTTTGTGAGAGCTCATGTTATGTGAAACACAATCGATTGCAGACATTAAAAGGCCGCAGGTACTCAATTAATTATACAAAAAGCCTATCGATAGAAAATATGAATAGCTCGACTATCGATAAATTTGATAACTTTTGGCATAATGTTGCAAATTTAAGGCGCATTGCATATCATTTAATATTTGCATGAAAATATCGATAGCTTCTCAATAATCAATCATAGCTATCGATAATTAGCACTCATCGATATGAGCTGATTGAAATTGCTAAATATTAATGAGAATTATATAAATGTTGTTGTAATTAAATAGAGAAATAACGCTTGATTATCGATTTATCGAACTTATCGAATCTACAACTGCAATCGTTAGATAAAATCGATATCAATAATTTGCAAAAAATATAAGCTAAATAAATTAACATTTTATATACATATATCATTCATATAAGGCACATATACCAACTATGGACAATCGATCGATAGACGATACAAAACGAAATAATGCTGTGCCACCTATACGCCCACGTATTTTATAGCCAGCAATCGATAGATGATAAAAAACCTATAATATTATAAGCTACATCAAAATATTTTATATATATATACATATACATATATCCTCCACATGACAACTATCGATAATCAACAATCGATAGGCAATAAAAATCCCGAATTAATATATAAACTACATCATTAAATTTCTTATATGTATCATCATTATTTAGCACATAGACCAACTATCGATAACCAACTATCGATAGGCAATAAAAATCCCGAATTAATATATAAATTACTTCATTAAATTTCTTTTCTGTATTATCCATATTTAGCACATATGGCAACTATCGATAATCAACAATCGGTAGGCAATAAAATCCCACAATAATATATAAACTACATATTTTAATTTTTAATATGTATCATCCACATATAGCACATACATACATATATAAACTATCGATAGATGAACCCAAATAATATCTGTCAGCGCATCAATAAATTTAATAAACATATATATTTTTCTTTCTCCATGTTGCAGCTCTACTGACTATCGATATACAACAATCGTTAGGCCACTCAAAAGAGATAATTAAAGAGGCAAAGCCATCAAGGAGCCACCCTAATGGACATGCGTTTGTCACGCAGAGAACTTGCCCCCAAGCTTAGCTGCCTTCGATCTACCTCCCACTCTCCCCCCTCTCTCTCTCTCTCTCTCTCTCTCTCTCTCTCTTTGTCTGCAACTTGAAGCTATCAAAAACCTATGACATTTGAGTGTGTCCATTGTGAAAAACTGGAAAACTTATCAAGCACAGGCTCGGGTTTCGCTTTGACTCTGCGAGCGTGTGTCTAAGGGAATGGGGCTTGTGGGGTTATGTGCGTTTTGGTCAAGGCTTCGGCTGCTGCTTAGAATCCTTGCAAATGAATGGCTACGCATTGAAATAATGAGCTGTATTTACATTTCAAAGCAACAGCAGCTGAAATGGGAGTAGCGAAAGAGCATGTGAATTGTAGCGCTAAAGTATCGAAGAGTTACGCATGTGCGTGTGTGTGTGTGTGTGTGTGTGGGGAGGAGATATATGGAACTTGGGGCCGATTGCATGCAATTTGTTTTATGGCCGGGCATGCACATTAAACGCGCAGTTAATCACACGCAATGGGCGTGGCCAGTCGCCTATGGCTCAGCGTAGCCGGTGACAAATCAAATTGATTTTACACTGCGCACAAATACACTGAAAACAGCGAGAGCTGAGCACAAGTGGAGCAAATGAATGCTGTGTTGGGCAGTGCTACAGCATTAGATATACTATATATAGATATGTAGATATTGCTCTAGCTAGATATTCTCTGGGATTTTCTTAAATCTTGAGTGTTGGTTAAATTCTAAGATTTCAGTGTTGGGTAATGTCAATGCTCAGCTAGTAATTTTATCTGTGAATTGAGTCTTAACTTATGCTATAATCTATAACTTTTCTCTAGCATTTCTCAGCGATATTTGCTCTGAGATTTTATTTTAGACTAGACTTAATGCTATAAGCTAGAGTGCGTGTTGGCTAACGCTATAATGGTTTAAAATGTTCTCTGAGTTCTTAGTGTTGGCTAACGCTATAATGGGTTAAAATGTTCTCTGAGATTTTAGTGTTGGCTAATGCCAATGCTAAGCTAGTAATGTTAATGCTATAATCTATAACTTTTCTCTAGCATTTGAGTGTTGGCTAACGCTATAATTCAGCTATATTTGCTCTGAGATTTTAGTTTAGACTAGATTTAACGCTATAAGCTAGAGTGCGTGTTGGCTAACGCTATAATGGGTTGAAATGTTCTCTGAGTTCTTAGTGTGTTCTCTGAGTTCTTAGTGTTGGCTAATGCTATAATGGGTTAAAATGTTCTCTGAGATTTTAGTGTTGGCTAATGCTATAATGGGTTAAAATGTTCTCTGAGATTTTAGTGTTGGCTAACGCTATAATGCTTAAAAATGTTCTCTGAGTTCTTAGTGTTGGGTAATGCAAATGCTAATCTAGTAATGCAATGTGAGCATTGAGTATTGGCTAATGCCAAAATCTAGAAAATTTCTCTTCCTCTCACTAGAATCTCAGAGTTTATTTGAATAATAGCCTTAGCCAACACTCATAGAATCTCAGAGTTTATTTGAATAATAGCCTTAGCCAACAGTCATAGCTAAGGCTATAATTCAAATAAACTCTGAGCTTCTAGTGTTGGCTAATGCTATAATCTTGCTTGTTAACACTATATTCTCTGAGCTTCTAGTGTTGATTAATGTTATAATTTTGTTATGGTTTTTAAGAGTTACTCAGCTCTTGGCTAACGCTGCAAGTAAAATGTAGTCTGAGACTTGAAGTGTTGGCTAACGTTCTCTGAGCTTCTAGTGTTTATTAATGCTATAAACTTGATATGTTATCCAAGAGTTTAGTATTGGCTAACGCTGCAAATAAAATGTGCTCTGAGATTTGTAGTGTTGGCTAACGTTGTCTTAGAGTTGAGTATTGGCTAATGCCATAATCTAGAGCTTTTTCACTTCAATATAAGTGTTGATTAACGATGTGGGCCAGTAAAGTTATTTGAACAGTGTTGGCAAGCGCCATAGTTCAGACAGCTGCTGCTGCTTTCTGGCAGAGCTAACTCCACAGGCGCTCAGAGTTCAGCTCAAATGAACGACGCTCAGAACTATAGAACTAGCTATAAATCTAGTTGCATGCTGAATTCCCATAAGCTTGCTCTCCTGCATTTCTCTTCATGGTCTTTATTTTGCTAGGGTAACTGAGCTGCGCCTCGAAATTTCGTTTTCTTCGACGTTTTTTGCTGTTGCTGTTATTGCTGGCACTGCTGTCGTTTGGGGCCTTAACGCAGCATTATTAAATCACTTTTATTGCCATTGAAATGTGCAAAAGTTTTTGTGCTGCCCCAACGTCAGCGAAGCAAGAAAGAAGAAGCAGCAGAGGCGGCCTATGTGGCGTATGCGTAATGCGAGAGGCAGAGGCAGAGAGCGTTATTCATATTTTGTGCCTGTCGGCGGCCAGGCCAGATCTCAGCTTGACTCAACTCATTGACAGAGACAGAGAGAGAGAGAGAGAGTGAGAGAGAGGTGGGCAAGTGAATTATAGATTTGTTGTCTGTTGTAGCTGCTTCTGGCCATTGGCATGTGTGACTGACAAGACAGCCAAACAAGAAAAACAACAACAGCAGCTACAACAATAACAATAACAATAACAACAATAACAAATAAACAGAACAAACACACACACACACACACACGCACACACAATGAGTCTCTGGGCACTTGAGGCGCCACAAACAAGACACGACACGAACAACTTGATATAGAAGCAGAAAAAGCGACTGCCCCGCAGCCATAGAAAGCCTAGCTAGGCGTGGGCGCACACACACACACACACACACACACACACACACGCACACGCATGTATGTGAGATGAAAACAAGTCTAAAGTAACTGAAACTTGGCAGAGCAAATGACGTCAGTTGTATTCAAAACAGCATTTGGCTACAATTCAATTTTGCGCTCATGAAGAGTACAAAGAAATTCATAAACGTCGGAGTTGGGCAAAGGTTTTGCAATAAGTTAAAGATGAATGGATGGAGAACTAGGAATTGGGAACTGGGAGCTGTTTGGGGTGGGCTCTGGACCATCAATGTTCCAACACACATTTCAATGGAAGTAACAATAAATTGGCTGCTGGGCCAGCATATGCATTCATTAGACATTATGAAAAGGATACAGCGAGAGAGGGAGAGAGAGGGTAGAGTGAGCTAGATAGAGCTATGCACACGTCCTTTGAGCTTACTTAATTAGTATTCCCTTCTTTGGCCATTGACAAATTCTTGACTCAATTTGCTTTCAGTTTGCATTGACTTCATATTGCGCCGTATTCAGTTTTTTCTTTATCGCAATTTCAATAGCTCTAGCTAGGGCTACTGCACACAATTGTGCGCATTTTCTTTTGTAACTCTTCAATTTATGATTTGCCTGCTCATATTCCATAGTTACGGTCTGCCTTTGTCAATTTTGCTTGATATGAATTCCAGTTTTGCATTTCCCCTCAAATTCTTTCAGCTTTGCAGATATTAGATAACGCTTAAGATGATATATATATGCAGGCAAATATATCTACTTGAATTTCTTTATAATAGTGATTCTTAATGCCTAATTCTTTCAATTGTGTTCCTGACTTTGTCATGTACTATAGCTTATATATACTCATATCTGATTTTATTTGTGGTTTGAAAGTTCTTCATATTCTCTTTATCTCTCGCCAGATTTTATTCCTTTTTCATACCTTGAACCCATTGAACAGGTGAAGTCAATGTATAACGAGTTTGTTCTATATAGAAATTTAGTTTAACTCGCATAAAATTCAGTTTCCTTAAGATTAATCGATAATTCAGTGAAATTGTCTGGTAAAAAAAGAAAACAACGCCTCATACAATTATCGATAACTTCTCTACTCATATCTGATATTATTTGTGGTTTGAAAGTTCTTCATATTCTCTTTATCTCTCGCCAGATTTTGTTCCTTTTTCATACCTTGAACCCATTGAACAGGTGAAGTCAATGTATAACGAGTTTGTTCTATATAGAAATTTAGTTTAACTCTCATAAAATTCAGTTTCCTTAAGATTAATCGATAATTCAGTGAAATTGTCTGGTAATAAAGAAAACAACGCTTCATACAATTATCGATAACTTCTCTACTCATATCTGATATTATTTGTGGTTTGAAAGTTCTTCGATAAGCGAAAAGAAAACAACGCCTCATACAACTATCGATAACTTCTCTATAGTTAGCTTTGCATGATTTCTGACTAGCAAAAGTCAATATCTAGTAATACTAGCGTTAGCTATGCCATAAATACCTTTAAAGATTATTCTTAACTACAGATTTTGATCAAAATTAAAGCACAAATTCTCAAATTTGCTCTAATCGAGTGCTAAAGTTGATTCTCGAATAGTTTTAGCGATAGTTATTCGCTAGATGCGTGCAAAGACCACTCCCAAAGCTATACTACTGCCCAAATAATATTTTCTACCCTACCTAGCGATAGTCAAGCAATAATAATCTGTGTGAAAAGCCAATAGATAGTAGCCTAAACGATACTTATTCGATAGTTGCCTTTGAGAACCTTTTGACCAAATTAGACTTGCCCAAGTTCCAAGTTTAAGTTCCATAAACCAATATCTAGTAGTCTTATCCTCTCAGTGTTCAAAATCCAATATCTAGTAGGCCAAGCGCTAGTCATGGATAGAACGTATTGAGTAGGCTGGGCGAGAGCTTTAGGTTTACAAGCTGCCAAGCTAACGTAGAACATTAATCCAGAAAACAGCAATCGAGCACACGCATAGCTCACTCACTCACTCTCTATCTCTCTATCTCTCTCTCGCGCCCTCACTCACTCGCAATCGCTCAAGCAGAGCCAAGCAGCAAAACTTTCACAAACAAAAACAGCTAAACTATATTTTGTATATAAACTATATTTTGATATATATCGGAGCAGTGAACAGATCCGCAGCGCCAAGATGCCGACCATGATGCCATGCGTGACAGGAAGGGGTCGCCCGCTGCACTCGGACTGCTACGACCGGCGCGGACGCAAGATTGGGCTCGAGATAGAGAAGCCGGTGCAATTGCCCAAGCCGGTGCCATCGGAATTCGCCTACAAGCGCCCGCCACGCGTCTCCATCTGCGAGAAGCAGCTGGCCGAGGGTCTGCTGCAGCAGCGTGCCGGCTTTCTGCTGAGTGGCAAGAACAAGCACCGCGTGCCACAGGGCACATTGCCGCCGGGCACGGTGGCCCCGAAGGTCACGCGGCTCTTTCCGCGGCCGAAGCCAACGAAGCGTAAGGGCACCGGCGGCGAGGCCACCTACTTCCATGTGCAAGGCCGGCCGTGGGAGTCTATTGGCTTTGCGACTCTGGATAAGGAATATGTGGAACGCTTGAAATCGTCGCGTCCACCCACCGCCGAGGAGATCCAGGCCGAAGTGGAGCAGCTGAGGGAGGAGGAACGTCTCAATAAAGAGGAGGAGAATCGCGTGCGTAGCTACTACCAGGAGATCGATGAGGCGCGACGCGAACGTGAGCTCGAGATCCAGCGACAGCTCGATGCTGAGGCCGAGGACGATGATGCGGAGAAGGCTGCAGAGGCCAAGCGTTTGATGGTGTTGCACAAGTCACTGCAGGTGAGTGAGATCAAGCTTGGTAATCGTTATCGTTAATCCTTATCGATAATACTTACTAAACAGATTAATCGATAGCAGATATATTAGAGAAATATTACTGAGAAATATATAGATAGCAATTATCCATAACAGTAATTCATAGCGATAACGGTTTTCGATATATGTAATCGATAACGGTTTTTGATATTTGTAATCGATAACTGATTTTGATACTTTTAATCGATCGAGTTATTAGTTGAGCCAGTTGCCATCATCAACAATTGATAACAATCGATAACTATATAATAATAGTAATTATCGAAATGTATACCCTTAAATCGATAACAAAAAACGATAAATGTAGGCATGGAACTTAGAAAGAACAATAATAGACTGTATTATTTAGCATTAATTGCTAAGTTATCGATAAACGTTACATTTTGAAATGTTATCAGTAGCTAAAGTCGATAACATAAGTCGATAACTGTATGTACAAAACATAACGATTACAATTATAGATTGTATTGATTAATTATATCAATTGATAGCTTTTATTAATATACGTCGATAGTATTAATCGAAAAGAGTAATCGATAACAACAAAATGACTGCAATCGAATGATTCCATTCCAATACATCACTAAGTAATGCAAAACAACAATCGATAGCTATATTTCATTAACGTGCACACTCATACATTTGCTTATCGATATTTATCGATTGTTCACATTGCAGGCACGCCATGAGAACGATGTGCGCGTACAGTCGGCCATACGATCGATTGGCGCCGCCAAGTGCAGTGCCATGTGGACGGCACAGATCGAGGAGCGTGCAATGAAGGAGCGCCTGCAGGCGGAGCACGACGTGGAGCAGGCGCGCAAGGATAAGGCGTTCAACGAATCCAAATGGGGCTCGGCGTTGGAACAGGATCTGGCGGCGCTCAACAAGCGCCGAGCATTCGGCGATGCTGTGCGCCAGCAGATGAACGACCATCGCCAGTTGCGCCATATGGCCGAGGAACGTCGCCGCGAGGAGCAGCGCCAGATGCGCGATGCCTACGAGGAGTACAAACGCTATCTGGCCGACCAGAACGTGGCCACCGGGAAGCGTAAGACGAACTATCGCAACGAGCTGTTCCACTACATCAAGCTGCACCAGGACTTTGGGCGCATACTCTGCGAGCAGGAGCAGCGGGACGAGCTGCGCGCCAACAAATATGTGATCGAGAAGGAGGCGAAGCGTGTGGAGCAGCGCCAACAGAAGGCGGCCATCGATCTGGCCAAGGAGCGCAAGCGCGAGGCGCTCTTTGTGATGCAACAAAAGATTCTCGATGCGAATGACAATCGAGAGGAGATGCGTCTGCTGGCCGAGCACGAGCGCCTCGAGCGCAAGTATCGCCTGGAGGAGCGCCAGGCGGTGGAGAAGCGTCGCCGCCAGGCCGAAGAGCTGCGCCAGGGCAATCTGGAGGCCATGGCGCACATCAATAAGCTGCGCGCCTGCTACTATGCCCAGCGACAGCACGAAATGGACGAGATGAAGGTGGATCGGGCCAAGTACGAGGAGCAGCAAAAGGTCGAGCGCGAGAAGAAGCTGGTGCGCAAGATCGATCTGCATCATGGCGTCACTGCCCAAATGGAGGAGCACGAGCGCGCTCGCCGTCGTGAGATCGAGAACGAGCGCGTCGAGAGCGAGAAGATGCGCGCCATGGAGAAGCAGCGCCAGAAGGAGATCGACATGGTCATCAGCGTCAAGCTGGACGAGTTGGCCAAGAAGAAGTGCTTGCCGAACACTGCGCTGCAGTCGCTCACGGGCCGTGTCACGCACGTGGGCCAGCCCAAGCTATCGGCATTCATTATGCCATAGGGCGCCAGAGGGCGTGGCGCATGCGTGGGCGTGGCAGCTGTTTAACTAATTTTTGCCATTTTGTTGTTTTGTTGTTCTTTGTTTCCATCTTGTTTGTGTTCGATGCGATTGTGACTGGAGTGACAGCTCTTAAACACACACAGATACAAATACAGATACAGATACACATACACATACAGTAGGAAGCGGTACGCATACACACACACACTAGGCTGGCGCAGCATTAAAACTTGAAGCATACTTTGTGGCGACATTTCCTTCTTTTCTTTTCCGCTCTTTCTTCGTTTACTGTTATGTGTGGCTGGGTGGCAGTGGGTGGCGCGTGGGCTTGTGCGCTTGTTAGCTGTCAACTGCAGACTTGTTAACTCAACAAGTTTTACAAAACACACACACTCACACACACTCACACACACACTCTTGCATACATGCAGCTCATTAAAAACAAAATCGAAAACTAAAGCAAATGTCGAGTGCATAAACCAAATGATAACACCCCAGACGAAACACAAACAAGTCCTGCGGAATCAGCTGAGGCTTTGATTGCCAAGCAGTGCGAGAGGGGGGCGGACGGAGAGGGCTTATGGTACTGGTATGTTTTTGGGGCTGGTAATTTGTTTAGCCTTCACCTAAGCCTGTCAACTGCTGCTGGAAAGGCAAATCTCAAGTCTTTGATAAATTGAATTGGATTTGTCGCATTGCTCGAGAAAGACAAAGCGCAGCTTTTTAGATAGATTATGGACAATATATAACTAGAGATTATGGAGTGTAGTGCAGACAAAGAGGGAAGGAAGGAGAAGGGCTAGGAATTGAGCAAGAGAGAGAGAGAGGGGGAGAGAAGGTGACTCTTAGTGACCCTTAAGAACTTTTGGTTTCGGCCTTGACTAGGCTATCGATAATTGCAATTCAACGAAATAGCTAGAAAAAGCTGTAGAAACTTTGCATCGAAATTATGAGACATTAATGCAGCTGACAAATAACCGTTAAGCGTTTGAAACTTTACGCTCTATTCGCAAGATCAACTGAACAGAATCATGCTCTCTCGCTCTCGCGCTAAGCAAGCGCCTTCGCTTCTTTTCGTTTTTGTTTTCGGCTGAGCCTCGTGTGATGCCCTTTAAACGAACATCGCTTGGAGAGCGATGCGATTGGCGTTCGCACAAATGAGAGTGGGAGAGCAGCAAAGAGAGTTTATGCAAAAGGCATCCACTGTCACATGCACACACATTCACGCTCATGTACGCTGTTGGTGTGCTTAGCGAGGGCAGCCCTAGCATGCATACCAACACATATAAGCATGACTCCGTTACATTTCGCTCACCAAAAGTCAAAACAAAACAGAAAAAAAAAAACGATTGCTCTCCGATCGCGAACGAATTCATTGCAGCTTCGTTGCCATTGGCTGTGCTCTGAGTATCAACTGAAAGTGAGAGTGAAAGTGTGAGTGAAAGACTCTTATTCGTGGACATTGTGAGCTTTGGAGAATGTTTAAATCAACAAATATTTAAAAAAAATATTAAAAGAATAAAATATAATAAAATAAATTCTTTCTAAAGAAGAAAAAAAGAATAAATAAGTAAATAAAATTAAAAAAAAAAAAAAATAAGAATTAAAGATGAATATCATAATATATATGTATAAAATGAAAAAGTTATATTAGAGAAAAAAAAATATTTTAAATATATTTTCAAAATCAGAAGAAAGAAATAATTCACTCTCAGCTGTGCCAACTCGAACTGTGTCTGCAGGAGGGCCCCAAAAATGTATTCCAAGACTATTCGGCTTTAGCTCTGCAAAAATTGGCACTTCGATTCCAAAATGTGTTGTTGACGTGTGAAATCGATCAAAGTCGAAAGTGTTTAACTAGCATTTCTGGCGCTCTATTTGACTGCTGTGCACAGTAAACAAATGAGTTTTTAGATGCGCTCACAGTTGTCAACACAAATGAGTTTTGGACCTTCAACAAGACTAGGAAGAGGGAGTGAGAGAGAGAGAGAGAGGTAGAATCAATGTGAATGAATGCAGTTCGCAGTTTGTAGTCGTTGCACAATTCATGAATATACATCAAAGGCAGGCAATGCCAATTTCGATACGCTTCGAGCTTTGAATACGAAACAGATGTGAGCGAGACGGAGAAACAGAGTGTGAGAGAGAGGGAGTGGGAGTGGGAGTGGGAGTGGGAGAAGAGATTTGGGAATTGTGATTCAGCTTTCATTTCAGTTTGGGTTCATTGCTTCGTTTGTTGTTGCTGCTGCTTAATGTTCTGGAAGAATATTACCCTTGACTGATTTGAGGCAAGTGCAGCTTAGCTAAAGGATGAATGAGAAAGAGAGAGAGAGAGCGAGAGAGAGAGAGAGAGTGAGAGTGAGAGTGAGTGGGCGAATGCTGCCTTGGACTTTGCTCTTTTCTATTGTGAAGAAATGTATATAAATGTTGTAATACTCTATTGCTATGAGAACGCTTGGCAGCTAGAATGTGGATCTATGAAAATATATGTATATATATACATATGAACATATGTACATATAATTGCCAACTGCAAGAGCTGAAAAGTAGCTAAGAAGAAGAGAACTTGTAATAAGCTGCTTTAATAGGAAACAAGCTGCATGGAGCAGCAACTGCAAATAAAAATCTCAAAAGAAAAAACTAAATACACCGTTTGAGGGTCACTTGTGTAAGCATACAGTTTAAGAGTCACTTTAAAGTCACTTTAAGACTTTTGCTATTAGCTTTTACTCTTTTGCAATTTGGCAACTCAGCACAGTTTGAGAATCATTTACCTAAAATTTACTAACATAGTTTGAAAGTCATATCATAGACAGAAATTTCATTTCGCACAGTTTGAAGAACACTCACTTCAAGCTGATTGTCATTTGCACAGTTTTAGAGGCACAGCTTAAAGCCGCATTTACATACTATGTATAGTTTGAGAGGCGTGCATTGCAAGCACTTGCATAGTTTGAGAGCCACAGCGTCAAATGAAATGCCATTTCATACAGTTTGAGAGGCTTGTATGTTGTATAGTTGAATGATATTTGTATAAATATAAAATTCAATTTTATTTGGCACAGTTTGAGAGTCACATACTTTGGCTCTTGCAGTTTGAGCTTAAGGCTCTGCAATAATTTCATGCCTTTGGCATTTTGCAGTTGCAAAGTCACTGCTTAGCAATCACAGTTTGAGAGTCATTCGGCATTAGAGTTAATAATGAAATGCAGCTAGAAATGAAGCATTTCTGTGCAGCAGAGGCTTCTCACTGGCCAGGGTATTATGCAGTCGGCTACTTTTACTATTGATTGCAATTTCGCATTTTGTTTTCGTTTTCTTTTGTTGCTCTTGCTTAGACTGCAATGATGAAGCATTTATGAGCCGCCAGAGAATCCTGTGCAAGTCAGTCTGTGTGGGAGAGTGAGTGACTGACAGAGAGAGAGAGAGTGAGGGAGAGGGAGTGTGTGTGTGTGTGTAAGAGTGTGAGGCAGAGTGCGGCTGTGTGTGTGTGTGTCTGTGTTGTTATTGTTGCTGTTGTTCTTCATATAATAGCAATGCTAAACTGTCATGGCAGCTAACACACACACACAGACACATACACATATATATCTATATATATGCAACATAATTGGCAGCAAAGGCTATACTCTACACAAGAAAGGCGAAGCTAACTTTTTAACGCGCCATTGTGACATGTGTATGTGTGTGTGTTTTTTTTTTTTGTATTCGTTTATTAACAGAAAAATTATATATAATATTATTAGATTTCTTAGGTGAGGCGACTAAAGATAGCGCAAGATGCTTGCGGGACGGCCGTAAAGCATTGCTTCGCAAGCGCTTTGCACTATCTTAGGCTGGGACACCCCGACTCCTTATCCGCTCGACTCTGCGGAGCTCCGTCATAATTGTGGCCGCGAAGGTGCTTGTAAGATTCCAAGCTGCCTCCGATTCCAGCATGGCGTTGACTAAATTGTCCGCTCTAATGGAGCGGCCCACAGCCTCCTCCAGACAACGCCTCTCCTCTTGGAAGCGTCCGCACTCGAATAAGACGTGTTTGGCGTCTTCAACCAGTCCTCGCCCGCACCAGGGGCATTCGTCCGTGTCCTCGTGGCCAAAGCGCTTCAAGTAGCTCCGAAAGCATCCATGCCCCGAGAGAATTTGTGTGAGATAAAAATTAACCTCGCCGTGCTTGCGGTTTATCCATGGTGCAAGCTCAGGGATGAGCGTGTGCGTCCAGCGCCCTTTTGTTGAGGTATTCCATCGTCCTTGCCATCGCGCAATGCTGTCCGCCCTGACAGCGTCGCGCCGTATAGGCTCGTGCGTGTTCCGCTCCACGGCTTCGGCGACCAATTCCTCCAGTGGCACCATACCGGCAATAACAAGTGCCGCGTCATCGGAGACTGTCCTAAAAGCGCAGCTGACTCTGATTGCGCTCATTCTGTAGGTGGCACAAATGCCTCGACTATAGCTCGGCATTGCCATCGCATTTGACCATATTGGTGCAGCATAGAGGATGACGGACCTAATGACGCTCGTTAGGAGGAGACGTCGTTGTTGCCTTGGTCCCCGCGTGTTGAGCATAATTCTTGAGAGAGCTCTACAAGAATCTGCTGCTTTTTTATGCACATATTCTAAGTGCTCGCGGAAAGTTAATCTCGTGTCTATCATGACGCCAAGATACTTTATCGCCCTCTTAGATGCGATGGTAACGCTGCCGATCTTTATATTGGCAGTTTCCACTCTCTTGCGACTGCTGACAAGGACGACTTCCGTTTTGTGCGCCGCTAGCTCTAGTCCAGCTCCAGACAACCAGCTTCGTATGCGATTGATACTTGCGCTGCACATATCCTCAGTATCTTTAAGCTCCTTTCCTATGGTGACGACTGCTACATCATCGGCAAAGCCAATGGTGTGCGCACCAGCTGGTAGTTTCAAGCGCAGTACGCCGTCGTACATAATATTCCATAGAAGAGGCCCCAGCACTGAACCTTGGGGGACTCCAGCTGACACTATATGAGTTTGGGGACCCTCACTCGTATTGTATATTAGTGTTCTTCCTCTGAAGTAGCTCCTCACTATCTCTTTTAGATATTTAGGGATATTATATTGTGACATCGCATCCAGTATCATATCCCAACTAGCTGTGTTGAAGGCATTCTTCACATCAAGAGTCGCAATGATGCAGTAGTGCTTCGTCCCGTGCTTCCATCTGGTGCCTTGGATGGCGGAAGCTGCCAGGCCGACAACTTTATCAAGCGCATCTGCTGTTGAACGGGCCTTCCGGAAACCAAATTGGTTAGGTGAAAGGCCTCCGGCGCTAGCAATAGCACTCTCCAGCCTAGAGCAAATCAATTTCTCGAACACCTTTCCCATGGTGTCTAAGAGACAGATTGGTCTGTATGAAGATGGCTCATCCGGTGGTTTGCCAGCCTTAGGCAGCAATACCAAGTTCTGGATTTTCCAGATTGCGGGGAATGTCTCATGAATTATACATTCGTTGTATAATTCCGCGAACGCGATTGGGTGCAAGGCGAGGGCTAGCTTTAGCGCACGATTTGGGATCCCGTCTGGCCCTGGAGCTGAGTTAATTCTAAGACCTCTGAGAGCTACTAATATCTCCTCGTCCGTAACTAGGTCAATGTGAGTGCTCGTTGAGCCCTGATCAGCAGCCATGGACTCAGGGGCGTGGATGGAGCTTAATCTTTCTGGAAAGAGCGTTTCCACAATCGATTTAAGCTCCAAACGATCCATAGGCTGCACCTGTTTACCTGCGTATAGTCTTTTAACTACTATCTTATACGCCCTGCCCCAAGGGTCATATTCGGCTGAGTCACACAACTCTAAGAAACATTCTCTTTTGCTTGCCCGAATGGCCTTCTTTAACTGTCTTCTAGCCGCCTGGTACGCTAATTGCTTTTCTAAATACGTGGGCCTACCGCGGGCGCGTTGGTAACTTCTTCTCGCCTGGATGCATTTGCGTCGAATGTCACCTATTTGAGCATTCCACCAATACATAGGCGTTTGTTGTCGCATGAACTGCTTGCGGCGTAGCATGCTACTATTGCAGGCATTCTGAATTTGGGCTACCATTTGGCATGCTCTGGCCTCAGCATTGCCAACTGTGCCCAGCGACTGAATGGCCTCTGAGAAGGCCAAGGGATTAAAAGTATCCAGTTGATACGATTCTCTCCACAAGTTTGGCACCCTGGCAGGTGGCTCACCAATTGTGAACAGAAGAGCCGTATGATCGCTGCCTGTATAGCTATCGCAATGACTCCATGTTGCTTCCCGAAAAAGGGATGAAGTGACAAAAGTAATGTCAATTACTGATCCGTATCCAGCCCTACTGAAGGTGTACTCTTGGCCAGTATTGAGCAGTGCAACATCTAATGTCGCGAAGATCTCCAGAAGGATACGGCCTCTGGTGTTAGTTATGTGGCTACCCCATTCTAACGCCCATGAATTGAAGTCGCCTGCTATAATGGCCTTCCGACCCCTAGCATCCACGGCAAGCTCATCGAGCGTCGCTGTGAAATCGCTGAGCTGCATGCTGGGGGCCAGGTAGCAACTGTATAGCCATAAGTTACCGTATCGGCCTCGTACGAATCCATTGAATGGCTTAACATCTGAAAGCACATTCGTTGAACTGCCACATGCCCATAGCGCTGCTTTGCCAGTACTGTCTTTTGCCCACGTTCTGGGACAGCTGGTCTTACAGTGATGTGGTTCACTGAGAAAGGCTACGTCTATAAGTTTTTCTCTTACAGTCTGCTCTAGTAAGTCTTGCGCAGCTATACAATGGTTTAAGTTAAGCTGAAGAAACCTTAACATTTCATTTTATGCGCAGCTTCACGGTAGGATGGGCACTTGAAGCTGCCTGCTGAATGGTCCGTCTGCTTTTCGCCTTTACGGACGCAGAGGCTACATTTGGGCGGCTTGGTGCATGCTTTTGCACTGTGACCCATCTCGCCACACCTGAAACAGGCACCCTTCAGGTCACAGTCGCTAGCGCAGTTAGCGGCTATATGACCGTAATCGAGGCACTTGAAGCAGCGTTTAGGCTGGTCCACGGCTCGGATACGGCATACTACCCATCCTATCCTAATTTTGGACAGCTCGAGCAGAGTTTTCGCTTTCCCAACTGGGAGAGCAACTGTAGCTCTTTGCTGTCCACCGTAAGCTGGCCGAAGCGATTTAATAGCCGCAATGGGGAGTGCGCTATCTTTCAACCCCACCCTAATTGCCTCTATTATCTCCTCTTTGCTCGCTAGTTCATCAAGATCACGAATCTCAATGTGCGCCGTTTCGGTAAGTGTTTTAACTACCGCTCTGTCGCCCAATGCCTTGCCTACAGCCTCGTGAAGAGCCTCTGCACTATGCTCCGGCTTCTTGCTTAGTTGCAACAGGAGGTCCCCCCTAGCGGTCTTCCTGATCCCCTGAACATCGCCGCTCAGATGTTTCAAATTTGGGTCACTCTTAACTACGCGAAGCATGTCCGCATAGCTGCACCCGCCTACGCCAGAGATAGCAATTGCATCCGATCTGGGCCGCTTTTGTATGGGTTTGCGACCCTTGACGATCGTCCAGCTACTCTTGCTAATCTGTGGGTCTGCTTGATTTGCATTCCTAGCTGCAGCACCTATTGCTATTGGTTCTACCGTTACGCTTCTGTTGGGCCTCGACTTTTTTGAAGGAGTTTTCCTCACTTCGGCGGCTACTTCCCTTGGGCGCTTGGGCGTATTGCCACCCGTTTGAGCACTAATGCTCGCTTTTTGGACTTTCTCCACTGCTTGCTTGGGCGGCGTGGTCTGCACTTCGCAGTTTTTAACTGTGCGGTCGCAGAACTTTTCGGCCGCCTTGTGAAGATTGACCAGTTTGGTCAACTCCTCTCTCATTAAGGCATTTATATGCCGCTGACCACCAAATAAAACGGACAAGCCCTCTAAGGTAACTCCTATTTGAGCTAACGCTTCCTTTATGGACTTCGGTGCCTGGCAAACAGCCACCGGAGACTGACTCAATGCTACCGGCTGCGGCAGCGCCCTCAGCTGTTGCTGCGGTGACCGCTGCAACGAAGAGCGGCGCGCGAAAGCTTGCAGCTCATCCTCCATCATGGCCTCCATACCTGCTCCGACTACCGCGGCGTGTAGCCTGTAGTGGGCAATGGCTACTAAGATTTGAATTTAGTGACCCCACTAATTTAAAACACAGCTTAGCTACGAGACAATAATAGCCCGAAAGTATGCTCTACTTTAGGCAGCGTCTAAAAGTATGCAGTACTTTAGCTACTGCAACTCGGCCGCAGAAGTTAGGTTGCTGTCTTTGCTAAAACCAAACTACTCAAAAAGGTAAGGTTACTCAAAAGGGTCCGCTGCGATTTCCAGTACTACTAACAGCTGTGCACCTGTTTGTTATTATTTGTGCAAGTGTGACAATTGTGACACACAAGCACAAGTACAACGCTTTCCCGCCCTGTGTCGAGGAAAAGAGATGGAAAGCCAAAAATGACGCTACCGCCCCCCCTCTCTTGCACCACACTCGAAGCGGAATACTTCGCGACGCCGCCACAAAGCGCTCAACACGTTTAATTGTTTGACTCTCAGTCTTTGGAACAGCTGGGTAAGTATAATACGCAGCATACACGTTGTCTTTAGTTATTTCCACTTTTACAGCGAAAACAAGATATCGAATACCGGACCGCGAAAACACCGACCGTACTCCGGAACAACGCCAACCTCTGTCCATATGTGTGTGTGTGTGTGTGTGTGTGTGTGTGTGTGTGTGTGTGTGTGTGTGTAGTGTACAACAAGCCATTGAGTAGAGCAGCCAACCACTGAACCCAATCAGCAAAGCAACATCAAACAACAACAAAACACAGTAGCAAGAGTAAGTAGTGGAAGAAGAAGAAGAAGAGGAGGAAGAGGAAGAGGAAGAAATATAAGTAGTAGACGAAGATGAAGACGAGGGCCAGCAGCTGCGCTGGCCAGCAGCAAAACAGCAGAGCTTCACACACACACACACACACACACAGAGAGAGAGAGAAGCCGGAATATGGTATGTATATGTAGTAAAAACAAACAATAGTAAAACTGATTAAGTCGGGGGCAAAACCACATCAAGCTAAACGATGATGAAGAAAAGACCAAAAGATTACGAACATTGAGAAAGGCGTGGGGGGCTGAGTAGAGACTGAGAGAGAGAGAGAGAGAGAGAGCAGAGAGAGAGGAGCAAGGCGAATGGCAAGGACTAGTAAGGACTTGCGGACTTTGGTCATGGATAGACGCGAATGTGAGCCACGCGGACTTAACTAAACACAGACCAACACACACACACACACACAGACACACACAGGAGAGGAACAATCGATGGCAGCTCGCTTCGCAACAGGAGCTGAGCAAGTGGAAGGAAATGAAAAATAATGCGGGCTTTGCGAAAGTGCGTGTGTGTGTGTGTGCGTGCGTGTGTGTGTGTGTGTGTGTGTGTGTGTGTGTGTGTGTGTGTGTGTGTGTGTGTGTGTGTGTGTGTGTTTATACCCTGTGTGCATGAAAACGAAGCAAAAGTTGAGGGTTGAGGCAATGAAAGGAAAAAATACAAATACATACATATACACATACATATGTATACTCGCACATGTATATGTGTGTGTGTGTGTGTATGTATGTATTTGTATGTAGTTAAGCAAAGAAGCAAACAGCAAATGCTGCCACATATCGAATAATTGAAAGGGATTCGCACAAGCTGCGCAAAATGAGCCAAATTCAGAGTATGCCATAACAGCGGGTATGCTCGACTTGGGCATAGCCCAAGAGCAAAAGCTGAATAACTTTTGAATGACTCCAACAGAGAGAGAGAGAGAGAGGGAGAGAGGGAGAGAGTGAGGGAGAGAAAGAGAAAGGGATTAGGATAGAGAGAGAGTGAGAGCGAGATGGACACACAGATAGAGAGAGAGAATGAGCTTGGGAAAGAAGAGAGAGAGAGAATGGGATTGGGAGAGAGCGAGTAGATGGAAAGAGAGAGAAAGATAGAGAGAGAAAGATAGAGGGAGACAGGGTTTTGGCGGAGAGTGAGAGAGAGAAATAGAGAGATGTAGACAGAGAGTAAGCGAAATTTAATAGAATGAGGGATGAATCGTAGACAGATCAACAAGAGTGAGAAAGAGATATCACAGAGAGAGAGAGAGAGAGAGAGAGAGAGAGACAGAGAGAGAGACAGAGAGAGAGAGAGAGAGAGAGAGAGACAGAGAGAGAGAAAGAGAGAGATAGTCGCTAGATAGATAGATAAATTAGCGCGCTAGACAAATAGAGCGAACGAAAGAAAGAGAAAACGAACCATAATGGATAGAAGGATAGATCCTAGATAGATCAACTAGAGAGAGAGGGAGAGGGAGAAAGCGACGGAGGCAGAAAGAGAGAGATAGATGAAGAGAGATAGATGGAGAAAGATAGATAGAGAGAGATAGACAGTGAGAGAGCGAGAATGAGAGTGGGAAAAAGAGATATCGTCGAAAGAGCAGATATAGATTATGTTTGCTAAAGCATATACAAGGCAGTTAACGTAAGCCTACATATGGTAAGATATACATATATACATGTATGTATATAAGGCAAACCAGGTATCTCTATCTATATATACAGATATTCATACAAAAGGTAAACCAGCTATCTCTCTCATATATATTATTGTCCAACAAAATGTGAACATCTTTTCAGTAAAACTAGATAAAGTTCCACCAAATGCAACTTTAATACACAAATTTGCAATTGATTAAAAATATTTAAAATATTTAATACACAAATTTAGCTTTTACTATTTCCCAATTTCAAGTTCGAAGATATTTATATGAAGGTACATATGCAGTATATGGAGATCTTATATGAACAATACGCTTTATATGAACAACTAAATTTTGCTAAACTTTTCTTCAAGACATACAGATAATGTATGAATATATATAGACCCATATGGTTATCTCTTTCACAAGGATTTTCCTAAATGAATGAATAAATGAATGTTCATTTGATTTTTTTCCCAAGCTAGAAGATTGAAACAAAAAAATCCAATTAAATTTATAACAAAATATATTAAACTTAATATTTCATTTCAAATTATTTTCAATATAATGCGATTATTAGGAAATTATGCTATGCAACATTTAGTGCTCAATCGGACTACTTTTAACAGGAACAAAGTTCTCCCACTCTATATACTCACATGTATACATATGTAGATGGACAAACATACATATATGTACATATATATATACATCAATTTGCTGCCAGCTTCAACTTCAGGCTTTGTGCATTTGCATAAATTTCGAAAAATCTGAACGAACTTTTTGGCTTTGACTCTGGCATCCAGCTTCAACTTTGCAACGACAATTTGTAAGATATGATAATAATGCGCTATCACAGCAGCAATACACACACACACACACACACACACACACACATAGACGACTGTGTATGAGAGTGGCCAACAATTATATACAATTTACTTTGCATAACAGTCGAGAGCCGCAGCAACAGCGCAGAGACTTCAGTTGCCCTGGCTACAAACAAAAGCAGCTTGCGGCGGCTGAGGCATTCAGTGGAGCGGCATCGGGCTGGTGTGGAGGGGAGGGGAGTGGAGTGGCAAGGGGGACTGGTAGTGAAGCTTAAGCTAGTTAACATTTTGCTGGCATACAACGAGTGCGCATAGAGAAATCTGTAAAGCAAAACTGAATCATAAACGCAATCACCAGCAAAACAACAACAGAGCCCAATGAATATGTTTCGTTGGGGGAGAATGCCTTTAAACAACAAGTGAATTTTGATTTGCCAAGGGAAAACTAGCAAAGAGATACGGAGAGAGAGAGAGAGGGAGAGAGAGGGCGAGGCGTGAAGGAAGAGTGAAAGAAATACGCCCTAATTATAAATAGAAATATGTTCTATAAATAAATATTTAAGTTGTGCTATATAGATATATAGAGTTATCCGACAAAAGACAACTTCTTACCTATATATATATATATACATATATAGTACTATAATCGGCTCTGACCGACTTGATGATACCCGGAACCCAGGGCAGAGCAGATGCGTTAAATATGCTATACAACAACAAAAGAATGAACAATGTAAAAAAAAAAAATTTATAAAAAATATTACAAAATGTATTAATAATATTTGTATAATTTTATAAGAAAATAGAAAAAGACCGATGGAAAAAAAAATATATATATATATTTATGTATATATATGAAAAAAAAAATTCATTTAATAAAATATTTTTAAAGAAATCTTCATTTAAAAAAATATTTATTTAAAATTAAAAAAATTATATAAATTTAAAAAAAAATTGTTTTATTTTAAATATAATTTTATAGAAAAAAAATTTCTTTAACAAAATATTTTCATTTAAATATTTCATTTAAAAAAATATATATTTAAAATTAAAAAAATTATATAAATTTAAAAAAAAATTGTTTTATTTTAAATATAATTTTATAGAAAAAAATTGTCTTTAACAAAATATTTTAAAAATCTTCATATAAAAAAATATATATATATTTAAAATTTTAAAAATTTAAACAACATTTTTTTTAAATGTATTTTTATAGAAAAAAATGCATTTAACAAAATATTTTAAAAATCTACATTAAAAAAAAAAAATTATTTAAATTTTGCAAAATAAAAAAAAAAATTTTTAAATATATTTTTTTTAAATAGAATTTTAAATAGAATTTTTTAAATGGAATTTTATTTTATTAAATTTGACTGATTTTTTATGTCAATTTAGAAAAAAAATTGCAAAATTAATACAATTTTTTTTAATAAAAATATAATAATAATATAAACGAACAGTTTTAAAAATGTCTTAAAAAAAATTATTAAAAAAAAAAAAAAAAAAAAAAAAAAAAAAACATAAAATAACATTTATTTTAAATATAATTTTTCTATTTAAAATTTAGATAGATTTTGAATTTATAATTTTAAAAATAAAATGTTGTAATAACAATAATTTAAAAGCAATTTTTTAATAAAAAATAAATAAATAAATAAAGAAAAAAAAAACTATAAACCATTTCAAAAATGTAATTTAAAAATGAAGAATATTGAAAATTAATAAAAATTTAATATAAAAAAAAAAATAATAATAATAATAATAATAATAATAATAAAAATACTAAAAATTTATTTAAATATATATTCCGATCTTAAATAAAGCCTGACATTATTCAAATACTAAAGATCAATAAAATGCAATCGATTTCTTAAAAACAGGAAGAAACCGATATCGATATCGATATCGATAACTTAAAGGCAATCAGTTCAGTCACTGCCAATGGGTTCAGGGCATAGAATGGAAAGGAAAAACGTAAGCGCTATTATCAAAAGTTTAGACAGTCTCTTACTAGTGATCGGGCCGCACCGTGCAGCTGCTGTGGGGACCCTGTCTGGAAATACGATTATAGAATAAGTTAAACACTTAAAGGACTAGAGCAGGCATTGGTGGAGTGAGCGATATGCAGAGATGTGAGATGTGAGGTGTGAGATGTGAGGGAAGCAAAAAATTCTCAATTTCACAATTGCAAAGGGTGGCGAGGTGAGTTGTGGTAGCAGTTGGCAGGTGTGGTGAATAAGGTGAATACAACTAATAGAAAGTAAAAATCTCTTGGAAAATGGCAGCTGAAAATGCAGTGCAAGAAAAATATATATACAGATTTCTATTGGCAAATTTGAGTTGTTTGAATTATTTCGAGAAATTTTCAATTCGCATTGAATTTTGCTTCGAGCGTTAGTTTTTCTCTTTCTTTTTTTGATTTTTTTTGTGTTGTGCTGGAGCATAATTTGCTAACCTTGTGTGGGGTATTTCGCAGATGGAAATTTTGTGATTTTGCTTGCATTGTTCGATTATCGATTATCGATTAGCGATTATTCAATTTGGTTAGTTTTCTTTTTGGTTTTCAGTGAGGCGATAGATGATTGCGATTTTGATTTAGATTCGATTTTACAATTTTTGATTGCTCGATTTGAATCGATATTTATCGATATATATAGATATTTGAATTAGATTGGTGCAAAGGTGAGTTTAGCGCTTTTTGTACCAACAAAAAAATGAGTTGAGCTTTGATAAATTTGATTTGATTTCGGTTTTGTTTTGGTTTCTTTTTTTTTTTGTTCGATTTGTGGATTGAAAGTTTAGAACTTCTCCGATATGCTATAGATGCGCTTAACGCTCACGCACTTGCGTCGCAGTCGTTCGCATTCGATTTCACGAAAATCGGCGTGCGAACTGGAGCTGGAACTAGTTGCCAAACAGTGAGTCGGCTCGCCACTGGCCGCCGTCAGTCCAATGCCAATGCCAAAGTCGTCGATGGCGATGTGATGGATGCGCGGCAGCTGCGATGCGGCGCAGATGTTTGGCTCGCTGTTGGCGCCGCCGGTGTGGCTGGCTGTGCGTGGATCCTGATCGTCCTGCTGCTGCTGCTGCTGCTGTTGCTGCTGCTGTTGTCTTAGCCTTTCCGCTTGCTCGTCGTATTGCTGCTCCTGCTGCTCCTCCTCCTCCACGCACTGCGGACAAATTGTCTCCTGTTCCTGCTGCTCCTCGTCGTTGTCGTTGTCGTCGTCGTCGTACTCCTGCTCCACCTCCTCCTCGTCGTCGTCGTCGACCTCTTGATTCTCGTCGATGTGACAACGCCTCCTGCTCGTCCTGCGCGTCGTCGCCGTCGTCGTCGCCTGTGTGCTGATTATGGCACGCTTCAGCTCCAGGAAGAGCGGCGCCGCCGGCAGCAATGGCAACAGCTGCGGCTGGCAATCGAAGAGGCCCAAACTGGCCGCCGACTCACCCGCGGGCAGCGGCTGTGTGGTGACAACCGTCGAGCCGTGAGCGCCGTGAGCGCCGAGCACTCCGTGTGTGCTGCCCTCCGGATGGATGCGATTATCGGAATTGGTGGTGGAGAACTTCGAGAGCAACGACTTGGAGCTGGCCTTGTTCTTCAGCTGCTGCTGCTGCAGATAGTAGTAGTCGCGTGGCAGCGACGAGGTGGCATGCAACGGATCCTCCGGATCGTAATAGCCCAATGCAGCCGGACGGAATAGGCCCGGCGTGCTCAACGAATGCGGCTGCTGTGACTGCGACTGCGACTGCGACTGTGACTGCGACTGTGATTGCGATTGCGACTGTGACTGCTCCTGCTCGTAGCTGTCGCTAATGACGCTAGCCGTGGAGGCGGTGGGCGTGCTGCTGAGCGTCGACTGAGAGCCAGCGGCAGCGGCAGCTGCAGCTGCTGCGAATTGTGCGCCCAGCAGTGGCGTTAGCCCGGCCAGAAATTGTTCCTGCTGCTGCTGCTGGCGCTGTTCGTCGAGTTCGCGGCGATAGGCCTCGATCTGGTCGCTCGGCGAGGGCGTGTTGCTATGTATGCAGCCTTGAAAGAAATCCAATGCTTCGTACAGGATAAAACACAGGCCCAGGACAAGAAATGTCTCCATCATAAGGAACAAACAGCCATTGGAAGTGCAGCCGGCGAACGAAACGGGAAACGGAACGGAACGGAAGCGGAACGAAACGAAATGGAACGGAAGCGCGAAACGCGAAACGCGAAACGCCACGCAACGCAATGGATATGGAAATGTGCGAGGCGTGACAGAGAGCCGTTAACCGTTATATTTTCACTTTCTTTACTGAGTGTGAGTGTGTGTGCCGACGTGTGTGTGTCTGTGTGTGTGTGTGTGTGTCTTCGAGTGTTTTTTCTTTTTCGCGCTTATTGTTTCACTTGATACTTTTTACACTTCATTTTTGTTTTCGTTTTTTCTTTACTTTTTGGCTTCACATTTTTGGCTTAATTTCGTTGTTTTTCCTTTGGGATTTTCCTTCGGCTTTTCTTTTGTTATGCAACACTCAAATTAAAGCTGAAGTTGCTGTTGTTGTTGCTGGCTTTTGTGCGTTTATTTAATTGCATAATTTAGCTTGAATATATATAGGGATATATAAGATATTGATATACATAAATATATATATATATATCTATATATCTCTATATACAATTTTTGTGTGTGTTTTTTTTTATTGCGCTGTGCGTGTGTGCGGAACGTGTGAGAAATGAAACAGCATACATACACATACATAGACATACATATCATATAATATATAGTATATATAAGAGCATAAGAAACGTTGCAATCGGGCATTCCCGACTGCTTAATACTCATTCATAACTAAATCTCTCATATATGAGAAGTCAGGTTGGTTTATATAAAAACTTGGCTATTTTATTTAGAGGTGTGTTGGATTTATCAAGGTATTATAAAATATATATTTTATAAGTCAAGTTCCTAGATGGCTTGGCAAGGATCAACAGACGCTTGGACCTAAATACTGCTTGACTTTCTGAATGAGTATAAGAATAATATCTATATACATATATACATATTTACATAACTACAAATATATATACAAATTATCATATATGCATATTTACAGCTCTATATATAGAGTTCTAAATCGCTTTGCCTCGTTTAATGTGTTTTCTTAGCTTTTCTTTAGCTTTTCTTTTACTTTTCACTCTCCTTTACAGCAAGGTAAGCAACAAATTATTATTATTTGTTGGGTGAAACAACAAAAAGTTAATTTAAAAATACAAAAAAAAAATATATATATATATAATAATAACAACAAGCAAATGGCGAACCGGAAGCAACTTTGTTGTCTGCTGTGGGCGTCGTTAAGCAGAGCTTAGAGTTAAGCAACGAGAGGCGGGAGGCGGGAGGCCCACGCGCTTGCCACGCCCAGCAGCTTCACTCGACGAGCGCAAACAAACAAACAGCTGAGAAGCCTCACAAATAAGAAATGCCAGCGCAACAAGAGAAGGAAAGGCGAGAGAGAGAGAGGGAGAGAGAGAGGAGGGAGAGCGAGCGAGAAGCCCGTGAAGAAGTTACGGCATTTGCCCAGAGCAAACGCTTTGACAAAGTGTTAACTGCGCTGGGGCTTCGCTTAGCCACATTTGAAATCGAAACTTGTGGCAGAGCATTCGAATTTCATAATATTTGCAAATTTTTACCTCAACTTATCCAATTTGCTGGAAAGTTCAGTGCAAAAGTTTACTCTAAACATTTAATTACTTCAAGTTATTTGATTATTTCTGACTAGGATTTCAACGGAGCTCAGGTTAACAAGTTGGCAAGCAATTACGCTTTACTGTTATATATTTTTAATTTCTTTCTTTTTTATTTATTTTTTTTTTTTATTTAACTTTTCTCTATATTTACTTTTGCCTTTAAGCTCTGGCTAACCTGACAAAGTTCATATAAACATTGAATACAAAGTTTTTCCCAGTTTAATTCTCTCTCTCTCACTCTCTCTCTCTCTCTCGCTCTCTCACACGCCCACTCTCGCTCTCTCTCACTCTCTCACTCACTCTTCCCACTCATTCACTCGAGTTTCGCTCTAATCCAAAGCCCAAACAAATCCTAATTCAATCACAGTCAAAACAAAATACTAAAAAAATACCGCACGTGAAAATTCAATTGTTAAAAAAATATGCGAAAAATAAAGGAAAACAACAAATCAAACAATTTCAAACTGCGCCATCAAAACCGTTGCCAATAGAAACAAAATTTCAGCTATTGTCAAAGAAAGCAAAAGCAAAAAAAAAAACCAGTCTGGCAACGTTGCGCCAACAGCAAACTCACAAAAGCTGACAAAGTCATCAAATATGCAGCAAATGTTGCAATACAGCGAAAAATTGATGGACAACAATTTGTGTGGGCGTCTGCCTATATGTGGGCGTGTCCATGTGCGTTCAAAAATATGCTTTCGACTTTATTTCAAGCGAAATATTTTTATATTTTATTAATATTTATATTTTCCAGCTTATATATATTTTTTAAATATTTTATTTATATCTTTTTTCCCCCTGTTAAATTTGTTGATAGCAAAAAGTGTTTGCCTTAATTCTAGCCTATTCTATATAGCTTGATATTTAGCTAGAATCTGTCTTTAGCCAACTACAGTTACTGCTGTAAGTAGCCCTATATACATATACATATATTTTTTATTTATTTTTTATGCATGTATATGTATATGTAGCTCGCTCACAAATTGTTTGAACTGTGTAAATTTTGTAATATATTTTTTATTTAGTTTTTATTTATTTTTTATTTATTTTTTATTTATTTTTTATGCATGCTTTAATTGCGCACATTCATTGTTTTACAACACTGGCCTCATTCCCAATTGGACTACAATTATTATAGCCATAGATTCTTTTTTTTTTGCCCCCAGTTTCTGGCATTCGTAAACTATTTGCATAAAAAAACAATGGCTTTTGACAAATTGTTTGCCAAATTGTTGAATTCAATTGAATTGGAAATTGATTTTGCTCATATTTTCATTAAATATTCCATTGTATGTACTATGGACGTTATGAATCGAATATATGCGAAAGTCAGCAAATAAAAATGAAAACAAATCAAAGAAAAATATGAACAATACATTTTTATTCAATTTCATTTCTTGTTTTCTTTATGGAATATTTGATTGATCTAATGCTATATAAATATCGATATATATAGTGAATTGTGTACAGTCGCGTCAAGTTTTACGCATCAATATGGGCTCGAGTCATATATAATCCATTTACATGCAATTCGAGGCTCAATTACATAAGCCACAAGTGCCAATCACAGCTGACTCACACACACACACACCCACACACAGAGACAAGCTAAGCAGAAGGGTTGAAAATACCTAACAAAATGTTTTTTGATCCATAATCGTGCAATTCGATATGCTATATGAATGAAGATATCTATAACATATTCACATCAATTTCCAGCTATAATAACAATTCGAAATACTTACACACACACAGAGAGAGTGAGTAAGAGAGGGAGAGAGAGCGCAGCAAGGGTAGAAATAATATTGGAAAATAAAACACTTTACACAAGCAGCGAAGCTGATGTGAATGATGATATAGCCCCATCCCCTTCGCACTCCCACAATTGGCCATGGGGTCAATCGATGATGCGTAAAAGGGCGCAGCAATCACGGCCACAGTGTGACCAGAGTCCAATGCTCAATAACAACTACCGAACCTAACCTTAACTCTTACCCTTCCCACCATGGATTAAAGAGTCACAGTTTCAGTTCCAGTTTCAGTTCCCTATTCCCATTCCCATTCCCTTTCCCATTCCCATTCCCGTTTCAGTTCTTCAGTCACATCAAAATGCACAACGTGTCGTTATTTATGGCTTTGGGTCGTCGCTGCGCTGCTTGGGCACCGTTAAAGCAACAAACAAGACGCAGAGCATGAAAGAGAGAATAAGAGAGAGAGAGCGCGCGTAACTCTTTACGTAGCAAGCGCACACAGACCTGACAAAGCGTAAGCCGAAGGACGCGCAGCAGATCAAATAGGCTGAGCGTGGTCCCTTTGCACACGCACACACACATTCATACATGCGGACTTTGTCACACACACACACACACACACACACACACACAGTGCTCATTGGCATTGAGCGACGGCGATTGCAGTTTGACGGCTTTAATCTGCCAGCTATCAGTGGGGCTTATGCAACTCGGCAAATTGTTGAGCTGCTGTAACACACACACACACACAAACGTCTATAACAATAACGCAAACAACACACACACACACACACACATCAGTATGCAATGCAAACGATTCCGTGTTTCAACTCAATTTGTTGGTAACTTTTGCTCGATTTGTTTTGATTTTCAATTTCATTTTGCTTTTCTGCAATTGCAAATGCCTTGTAAGCGCTGATTCTTCTTTTGTTGCTGCGCGCCGCAAAGCGAGAGCGGGTATATTAGTTCTCACACAGCATTTATATTAGCTGCTCCAACTCGTATACAGTTTGCAATGCAAGAGTCGAGTGAAGCATCTCACATAGCTTACAGGGTATGGCGCGGCCGACTACACACGCTTACACACACACACACACATTTTTTTTAATACTATGCAAGGCACTCTAATTAAATTTTTAATGTATATGTGTGTGTTTGGCCGTGTGTGTGTGTGTTGGGACAGAGCGAAAAGTTTTGCAGCCGCCGCTTTGCTTCAACTTCAAACAAATTCCAAGTAATTGCGCATTGAAATTGGCAGCCGTGGCCAAAGGCAGCGCGAGAAGAGCCCAGAGTTAGGGTGGGGTAAACACAGTTAAGCGCGCGTTAACTTTACAATTTGCTGCATGTGTGTGTGTGTGTGTGTGTGTATGCAAATGCTGCATAGAGCGGGCAACTGTGTCTGATGTTTCACTGACTTTTGACGTTACAGATGCTAGCAGCAACATTTTTTTCGACAATTTAATCATTAAAAGTAAAACGAACAAACACAACAACGGCTGACGCTGCCACAGTTGCTGTAAGAGGGAGACAGAACATGAGAACAGGAGTAAAAAAAAAAGAAACAAAATTTCCTGCTTACATATTTTTGTTGTTAGCTCGTCGAGTTGAAAGTTTTTGCATAGCAGGAACAACAACAAATGCCCAAGTGTCTCACACTTTTGCCCTCTCATTTTTGCTGCTCTCGCTCATTCGCCTCATGCTTTGTAATTGTTAGACAATGCAGCTGTGATTATTGCCGTTAAGCAAGTGAGAGAGCAAAACAACAACAGTAACGGCAGCAGTGAGAGGAATACAAACAGCAAATCAACGCTTCATTTTGCTGTTGCTGCTGTTTCTTTTCCCTCTCTCGCTCGCTGCTTTTTTTTCTGAAATTAAATACCTTTTTTTGGTACTTTTTCTCAGCACGTATTTGTTTTTGGTATTTAATTAGAGCAACAGCAACAGCAGCAGCTGCGAGTGCATGACATGTGCGAGTGAGTGAGCTAGTGAGCGAGAGGCGCAATCAACAAGACAAGAGACTTGTTGTTATAGCACTCGCATGCGAGTACCTGCTCCTGTGCGTGTGTGTTGTTTGAGTGTGTGTGCATGTGTCATGGTCAACAGGGCAGCGCAGCAGCAGCAGCAGCAGCAGCAAGCAAAACAAATTGCGAAACGCAACAAGCTTAAGACGAATTTCCCATGCGCTACACACATGAGTATTGCAGCAATTGAAGGGAATTTTGTAATTAGGTACTTTTTTGCTTGGCTTGCTGTGCATATGCCAAGGAATTTATTTGAGCGCAGCGCATTTCACAGTCGTTGTGAGCGAATAAAGTTGCACAGTTACAAGAGCATTAAAATGGCGTGCGAAGTGCAAATAGAATTCATTGAATTGTTAAATGTTTTGATTTGATATACTTTAGTATATGCTTAAGAGGAGCACATATTAAAGTCGATGTGACCCGATGGCACAGAAAAGAAATGCAGAAAAAACAACAATGGCTGCCAACTGTAGAGCTGCAACTGCTGCTGCTGCCACAGCCACTTCATTTTGTCAACTGCTGCTGCAGCTGCCATTGCTGAACTTTGGCGGAAAGTAAACCAACATAAGTGTTGCGACGTACATTGTTATTGTTGTTATGGGGCACTGAGACGCCAGAGCCAGAGGTTGAGGCAGTGTCACTGGCAGCAACTGCGTCCAGTTGCAACAATTTTTTGGCCCCGCTGCATGTTAACCTCTTTCAGTCAGCAGTGAGGCAACTGCGGCAAAGAAAAAGACAAACAGTAGGCACACACACAGAGGGAGAGTGGCGGGGGGATTTCCGTTGGCCTTGCCTGCAGCATAAATTTTTAAATGTGGCCCAAATGGCATTGCATACGCTGGCCGGCCCAGTACAAGCTGCAAATTGTTTGCTGCGGCTTTGTCAACTGCAGCAACCTTCACCTTGTTGCATGCCGCACGCCCACTGTCGCAGCATGACAGCAAAATGTAAAAAAACAAAAACAATCACAACAATTATTAAAAAACTGGGAGACAGCAACACACACACAGGGGAGAGAGCAAGAGAAATGTTGCAGCTGCTAATGCGAATGCGAGCGAATGTATTTCGCATTATATAATTCACTTTGTTGCAGTGCATCAGCTTGCGGCAAGCGGCAACTGCCACAACAGAGCTCGACCGCAACGTGCATCGAATATGCTCATTATGCCACGCACTTTTGTGGCACGAACCCGCCGAACCACTACAGCTAAGCCGAACCACTTGACAACCGCTCCACTGCGGTCGCTTATTACTGGTGCTGCATGGGTCAAACGGCAGAGAGACAGAGAGAGAGAGAGAGAGAGGGTGACAATGAGAGGCAATGGGCGTGCCTGAGCCCGAAGGCTCATGACTATATTATATGCATGATTAGAGATCAAGTGGGCGCATAATTGTCAAGTGCTCCAAGTGGCTAATAAATGAGATGAGTGAGTGGGCGGAGCGCTTGTGTTATCGATATGTATATCGAAGTGCAAATTATGCAATCAAAGCTGGCATTGAGGCAGAGAGAGAGAGAGAGACAGAGAGAGAGAGAGAAGAGCAGCGTATATAGTCTTACTATATGCGTTTAGCAATAGCTCCCGCAGGCAATGCAAATGATTGCTACTTAATAGAGTATCGATATTTATCGATTTGTAAATAAATGCTTGCAAGCATAGCTGGAAAGTTGCAGAAGCAAATGAATATCGTAATTGAAATTCAGAGCAATTTATCGATAAGTTTATGTGCTTTTCGATAAACTCATAAGCATAAATAAGGCAAATACCTTACATGTGATAATTATAATTATCGATAAACATATACTGCTTGATATATCGATATATTTCATTTAAATAACTTAACAAGCTTTTCTAGATCGATAGGCAAAGTTTATTCTTGACTGACATCTTTGTGTACGACCAATATTCGATAATTAATGATTTGTATCGATGAACGATAGACATTGCAGTAAATCGTTTGGATACACGACGTAATAAACTGCCCGATATAGACTCAGATAAACTGCCCTTCGCTCAGCAATATGCCTTAGCACACTTTCTATCGATAGACATCAATTATCGATTAAAGCCAAGTTTATTTTACTCAAACGAGCTGAACAATTTGCAAACGCTTGACTCCATAAACTGTTAACAGTGCAACAAAGTTGCCAGACGCTTGGAAATTTCAGCGTGCCTCGATTAGTGGAGGGGCTTGAGCCAAATGGGAGCCAACAGAGGAGCTGGTCATTGGGTAAACAGATAACTGGCTGCAACTCGGTGGCAAAGACTTTGAACTCCTTGCCACTTGCCGCTTACCACTTAGCCACTTGCCACGCTTGCCACTTGCCACCGGCAACGCTGCTTGGCCACACACGCTACCCCTTAGGCCAGCCCTTAGACCCCCCTCCCAGGCGCTGTATGGCTGGGCATTTCTTTGGCGTAAAAACTGGTTGTCTAACATGCATTCAAGTGCCTTAAAGTGCCCCATGCAAACTTTGAAATTGTTTTCGTTCAATTTGCAAGCCAAACAACTCAGCCATTAGGGGCATTCCCTCTCGCTGCCTGCAACATGAGCGCCGCCTGAGCCCCTTCAGCTGAGTGGGCGTGCGCTGCCTGTTGGCCTAATGCTACAAATATAATTAAACAATGTTTGCTCTAAAATAAAAAAATGTTTATTTAATTATGATCGGCTGGATACGCGCGCCAGATACCCTGTAAATAGCATGCTTGAGTCGTAAATTGAATTATGAAATCTTTTGCAAAATGAGTAAAGAATTTACTTAGCGAGCATATAATAATAAATACAGCTATTTATTTATTTATTTTATTTTTTATATATTATATTATTATTATTATTATATATTATATTATTTTTATTTATTTTTTATTTTATTTTATTTAATAAAATTATATTTGACTTGGCGAGTTTTTACTGTATTTATTTATATTTTAATTTTTTATTTTATTTATTTGTTCATTTATTTATTTTATTATTTATTTTATTTTATTTTTTTTTTTTAATTATATTTGACTTGGCGAGTTTTTACTGTATTTATTTATTTTTTTTTTTTAAATTTATTTTTATTTTTTATTTTTATTTTTATTGTAATTTTTTTTATTATACTTTACTTTTATTTGACTTGGCGAGTTTTTACTGTACATAATGCTGTAAATTTATATATATAATATATATATATTTTTTAATTTTTTATTTTTTAGTTTTTATAAATTTTTATTATTATTTAGCTTTATTTTGTTATATTTGTTATTATTATTTTTATTTTTTTTTTAATTTTATTTTTATTGATTTATTTTTATTTTTATTATTATTTTTTTTTATTATAATTTTATTTTGACTTGGCGAGTTTTTACTGTACATAATGATGTAAATTTATATATATAATATATATATATTTTTTTATTTTATTTTTTTTTAGTTTTTATATATTTTTTAATTATTTACCTTTTTTTTGTTATAATTGTTTTTATTATTTTTATACCCTGAGCCCATTGAAAATGGGAAATCAGGGTATAATGGTTTTGTTAAAAGTATGTAACAGGCAGAAGGAGGCGTGGCAGACCCCACAAAGTATATATATTCTTGATCAGGGTGACGAGAAAAGTTGATATAGCCATGTCCGTCTGTCTGTCCGTCCGTCCGTCCGTCCGTCCGTCCGTCCGTCCGTATGTATGAACGCGTCGATTTCCGAAGATACAAAAGCTAGAGAGTTCATTCTTTTTGTGTTAGGTCCGTATATTGCACGCGCAGTACGAGTTTGTTTCAGAAATTCGATAACTTGTATATTTGCCAAGTTATCGATAAACGAATTTATCGGGAACCAGTTATAAAATTCTAGCTAATTCATCTTTAGAGTTAGACCCTCCAAATCTTCTGCATATATATAGATACTAATTTAATACAATTTCGGTTTTTGTCAGATTTTGGATTCCGGTCCCCACTTCGCCCCACCACCCCCCAAATATGAAAAAAATGCATTTCAAATACTAGAGACATGCAGTTTGGTTTAGCATATAGATATGAATATCATAATCATAATCTGAAAATATCAATACGATTGTCCATCTAGAAACAGAATTATTAATCATCAAAGTTTTCTCATCAAAACCCATGCGGCGCAGCAGCAAAGCAGCAATGCTTACACACATACATGCATGCACGCGTAGATCAATGTCTATGTGTGCGTGTGGTTTTGCATGCGTGTAGAAACGAATCGAATAATTCTTGGAATATTATTCGTTCGAAGAAGGGCTCAGGGGATTTCGTAGTCGAGCAGTCTCGACTACAGCTTTCTTACTTGTTATTTATTTTTTTTTTATTTTTATATATTTTATTATTAAAATTTACTTTTATTTTGTTAAATTTTTAATAATATTTAATATTAATATTTTTTTATAATATTTAATTTAGCTGAATTTTAAATATTTTATTTTTTTATTTTTGTTTCTCTTTGATTTCAATATTTGCTTCGCATTTCATTAAAATTTTCTCTCTTTTTTTTTTTAATTTTTCATTTCATGCAAATGCCTGCTTTCAGCTGCAAAGAATGCCCTTTGTTGCTGCATTGACTCCCTGACAGTCATTAAATATATGAAAATTCATGTTATATATATACGATTTATATATATATATCGTGTGGGTGGCTTGGGCCGCATGTCACATGATGCTACACTTAAATGAATTACATTGCCTGCGCATACAGTTTTCCTTGTACGCTTTATCGATATCTTGCTCTGCTCCAAGCCTCTCCCTGCTCAGCCCCTACCGCTGCGTTTGCTCTGTGTGTGCATGTTCGTGGGCGTGGCAGATCGAACTGAGCCGCCAGCTGCCGCCCAAACGCCCTCGTAATATGTTTGCGCATTTTCGTGCATTTAATAATCCTGATGAGGCATCGGACACACACACACACACACACGCACACAAAGAATGGACACACACACACACACACACAGCGACATTGCCCGCATAACAAGCGCAAACAGACAAGCTGTAAAACAGCAGAGAACGTTGCAAAGCGAGCGTAAGCGACTGCTTGATGCTCGCTTACAGAGAAACGAAAATGCACTGCATGCAATAATCGATAGGTTTTCGCCTTTGCCACGCCCCCTATATCATTTAGAGATCCATATATGCTCGAGAGTCGAGCAAATGTCAGCCCTATGCTGCCACGCCCCCTATGCTTATGTAGCTGAGCTAATATATATGTAGATATATATAATATATACATAGTCTCTAGTCACAAGAGAGAAAACCAATATGCTTCTCATGTAAAGAGCGAGAAGGGAAAGAGAGGGGGAAGAGTGGGAGGGGAGAGAATGAGCAAAAATGTGCAACACGCTCAACCGTGACAAAATAAATAAAGCTTCGCAAAAAAGGGAGAACAAAAAAAAAACGCTGTGAACCAAACGCTTACTGCCTCACCTGACCCACTCAGACACGGGCAATCTATATAGCTAAAAATATATATATATATAAATTTTATATACATATATTTCTGTTATATTTCATTTCATTTCATTATAAGTTGTCTATAAATTGCTAAGCAGTCGAAAGCCGATTATATGAACAATAATACATTATGGTCTATCGATGAGCTTAGACTTCAATTGCAGCTTTAAGCTGGCGCTGTGCCTGTCTATCGATAAGTTATCGATTAAACTAAATAATAATACATTATGGTCTATCGACGAGCTGAGACTTCAATTAAGCTGTCGCCGTGCCTGTCTATGGATAAGTTATCGATTAAACTAAACAATAATACATTATGGTCTATCGATGAGCTGAGACTTCAATTGCAGCTTAAAGCTGGTGCTGTGCCTGTCTATCGATAAGTTATCGATTAAACTAAACAATAATACATTATGGTCTATCGATGAGCTTAGACTTCAATTGCAGCTTTAAGCTGGCGCTGTGCCTGTCTATCGATAAGTTATCGATTAAACTAAATAATAATACATTATGGTCTATCGATGAACTGAGACTTCAATTAAGCTGGCGCCGTGCCTGTCTATCGATATGTTATCGATTAAACTAAACAATAATACATTATGGTCTATCGATGAGCTTAGACTTTAATTGCTTTAAGCTAGCGCGGTGCCTGTCTATCGATAAGTTATCGATTAAACTAAATAGTAATACATTATAGTCTATCGATGAGCTGAGGCTTCAATTGCAGCTTCAAGCTGGCGCTGTGACTGTCAATCGATAAGTTATCGATTAAACTAAATATTATATGCGAATGCAATTTGCTGCTGTTAATGCAAATGGATTGAACTAAATTGTAGTGATTATTTATCGATTTATTATCGATAAACTGCGAGTATCAATGCAGCGATTCAATTGCTCTGCCATGAAGTGAACATATGGCAAGCTATCGAACATTCTGCAACACATTTGCTTCTTCGATAACTCAACTATTTAAAAAGCACCATCAAAATTCGATAGTTCAATCGATAGACAAACTCAATAGATTGAGCAACAATTCCATTTATCAAAAACAACTTTTAATTATTCTAATTGAAGTGCAATTCTCTTGGCGCATTTATCGTTGGCCAGGCCGAACCCCATGCTGTTATCGATAGCATGTCGAACGATTGCTGACAGCTGCAGCAACTTTTGGCAACTCGCCCAGGCGCGCTGGCCCATAAAAACTTTGCGACAATGGCCCAAAGGATGCTCTGCTGTCACAATTTTGTCCTTTATTACATTTTACCTCTGGGGGCCAGGTGAGCGACGAAGCGACGGGGCAGAGGGTGCCGAGGGTGCCGAGGGTGGGCGCAACTTGACAAAATATAAATAAAATATGGCACAGAATACAAAAATGAAATAAATAGAAAATAAATAAAAATCAAATGAGGAAAAAAAGCAGACAACAAAGAGAGACAGCTGGCAAAAGGGTAACAAATAGCAAAGGCAATAGATGCAGACAGCGCAAGAGTGAGCGAGAGAGAGAGAGAGGGAGAGGGGGAGTGGAAGCTGCTGTCAGATTGATGCTAATATCTCTAAGCGAAGCTATTGACAGAGGCGACGCAACGAAATTGCACAGGAGCGCATTCAGGCATTCGCAGGTCGTTGGGCGCCCAGCTCATACAATTGCCAATGCGAACAATGATGACGTAATTGATTTTTAAGCAAATATGCCGCAGCGAGGGCGCAGCGAGAGCGCAGCGGGAGAGCCTGGCAGAGTGCTTGCCAAAGCATGACAAGTGCTTGCTCAAAATCTTGGCGCGGGCTAGCTCTAAAACATATATATACATATATCTGTATATACATATATAGCAAGCATTTTTCAAGCGAGCTAAAAACACAATTCTGTACTTCACACACACCCAAACACACACACACACACATACACACACACACTCAAGCAGCTGTGACACTCTCGCAAGTAAATCAAATAAAAGTAAAGAAATTGTATAAAAAATAAATATATATATATATAGAAAATATATGTATATAAAGTAAATAACAGAAGAACGTGCTAAGCTGTCTTCAGGTATGTGTGTCTGTGTGTGTGTGTGTGTGTGTCTGTGTGTGTGTGTGTGTGTGTGTCTGTGTGTGTGTGTGTTTGCAGCTACTTCTGGAATGCACAACGAGCCAAAAAGGATTTTGCTTTATTTACACTTAGCCATAGACATAAGCACAGACACACCCACACACACCCACACACATACACACACACATACACACACACCTACACACACACCTGGCATTACAAGTCAAATAGCATATAATAACGAATTCACGTCGATTTACTGCTATGGCAATTCGCTTAAATGACATTGCACGCATTATCAACTAAGCGAAATAATTGAGCGAATTCAGGCATACAATTGCCATATCGATAGATATACAGCTATAGATATAGATATTATGCATGGATACTATATACATATATACATATGATACGAGAGCTAATGGCCCTGGAGCTAACGCATCTTGTCCAGCTGCTCTGCAATTTAGACAAGTCAAAAGATTTGGCATCTAGTTTACTAAATGAATTATTAAATAATGTTATTTATTTTTTAATGTTTATGTAGATGAAAGTAAACAATTTTAATTTAGTTATATATGTATATTTATTTTTTAGAATTGAAAATGTTTTAATGTTCAAAATTTAAATTTAAACAAATAAATAAATCATAGAACTAGTTGAGCTCAAATGAAGAAAAAAATAATTTGTAGTTGAAAATAAAAACGTAATTTAATTAATTAAATTAAAAAATGTACTAAAATTAATGTATTTTATTTAATTTGATGCACTTCATTAACTTTTTAAATTTAATTCAAATATTATTCTTAGAACTAGAAATGTTATCCATATAAATCAAAGCAAATATTGGCGAAAATATTCAAATAAAAATAGTTTATTGATTTAATTATTTTTATTTGATTTTTTTTTAACAATATTTGGTTTGAGTTCTATGTAATGTTTCAAATATAAAAAAAAAATAATAATAAAAAAAGTAAAAAATGAAATAAATATAAATCAAATTAATAAATAAAATAAAATGAACAAGAAAAAAAAAATATTTAAAAAATTAATAAATATAAAGCAAATTTAAATTAAATAAATTTTAAAAATTAATAAATCTAAATTTAAAAAAAAATTAAATTAAATTAAATATATTGAAAAATAAAAATAATAAACTGAAATATCTAAATAATATTCTTAAACATATTATAAACAAAGAAATAAATTAAATGAATTAAATGAAAAAGAAAATATAAATAAATAAAAATAAAACAAATAAATATTTATAAAAAAATAATAAATTATGAAAAAATATAAATTTATAAAAAATAAAATCAAGTAAACAAGAAAAAATACATAATAAAAAAATAAATAAAATGAAATATATTAATAAATATAACTCAATTTAAAAAATAAAATAAAATGAACAAGAAAAAAAAAAAATATTTAAAAAATTAATAAATATAAAGCAAATTTAAATTAAATAAAATTTTAAAAATTAATAAATCTAAATTAAAAAAAAAATTAAATTAAATATATTGAAAAATAAAAATAATAAACTGAAATATCTAAATAATATTCTTAAACATATTATAAACAAAGAAATAAATAAAATAAATTAAATGAAAAATAAATTAAAATTAATTAAAATAAAACAAATAAATATTTATATAAAAATTTATAAATTATGAAAAAATATAAATTTTTAAAAAAATAAAATCAAGTAAACAAGAAAAAATAAATAATAAAAAAAAATAAATAAAATGAAATAAATGAATAAATATAAATCAAATTAAAAAATCAAATAAAATGAACAAGAAGCAAATATTTACAAAATTAATATATGTAAATATAAATCAAATTTTAAAAAATTTAATTAAATTAAATATATTGAAAAATAAAAATAAAATAAAATAAACTGAATTAAATAAATAATATTCTTAAACATATTATAAACAAAGAAATAAATAACTTAAATTAAATGAAAAAGAAAATATAAATAAAAAATAATAATTTTAAAAATATAATTAAAATGAAACAAATAAATAATTATAAAAAAATATAAATTATGAAAAAATATAAATTTATAAAAATTATAAATTAAACATATTATAAATAAAAAAAATTAATTTAAATGAAAAAGAAAAGATAAATAAATAAAAATCATGAAGAATATATAATTAAAATAAAATAAATAAATAATAAAATTAAACATATAATCAAAGAAATAAGTAAATAAAATGAACAGCAACAAAGAAACTCTAAAAGAAAATATAAATAAATAAAAATCATTAAGAAAATATAATTAAAATGAAATAAGTAAATAATTAAATTAAACAAATAAAGAAATAAATAAATAAAATGAACAGCAACAAAGAAACTCTAAAAGAGAATATAATTTGAATGAACATGATGTATGGAAATGCGAAATAAAATATGGCCTCAATTGAACTAGTTCACAAACGAACAATGGAAGAAGTTGAGCTTCTTTTAATTAGTTAATTGAAATCGAATCAAATAAATGCATTTATTGAACTCTGCCATAAATGAAGCCAGCTCGATTTCTTGTGCTCGTTGTTAGAGTTAAAGTATTAAAGTCGTTAAAGTCTAAACGATTTAATCTTTGCCACACATGAGACACACACACACACACACACACACACACACACACACACACTCACAGACACAAAGGCGCATTAGGCGCTGCCTAATCTCGAGTCTCAATGCCCACTCAACTGTTTGTTTATTTTGAACAAAAGCTCTGCAGCTGCAGCAATAACAACAATAAATAATTAAGCTGCTAAACAAAAGATATTTAAAGATATCTGCAGCTGCATGCACGAGTACACGGAATTACAGCAGAGATTTCTATATGAACGATAAGAGCATATTCTGCTGAAAGCGGCTTAATCAAGAAGCCTCTTAACTATCTCAATGCGAATTGTGAATTGCGAAAGATATATTGAAAAACAAAATTCAAAAAGCAAGAAATAAATAAATAAATATCTCATATGCTCGATTGCCTTGGAAATTGGCTATGGCCATGACATATATATATATATATATATATAGAAAGATATGTAGAAATCTCCATGTCAGGCATAAGCCTGGCCAATACTTGGCATATTGTTATTAACAATTTGCATATGAAAGTAAAACAACCTAGGGACGGAGCAAGAAACCAAATAGGAACAAGTAAGAAAGCTGTAGTCGAGACTGCTCGACTACGAGATACCCTGAGCCCTTCTTCGAACGAATCATATTCCAAGAATGCTTCGTATCGATTCTCCACGCCTAAGATGTATAGTTATACATGCAAAAACACGAGCGCACACACATACGCTGATCTACGCTTGTGCGCCTGTATGTGTGTGAGCATTGCAAGCGTATAGCTGCCTCTCTCTCTCTCTTTCTCGCTTGCTCTGCAACGTGGGTTTTGTTGCGATAACTTCTTTGATTCATAACTATGTTTCTAGACAGATAATAAATAAATAAATAAATAAATAAATAAATAAATAAATAAATAAATAAATAAATAAATAAATAAATAAATAAATAAATAAATAAATAAATAAATAAATAAATAAATAAATAAATAAATAAATAAATAAATAAATAAATAAATAAATAAATAAATAAATAAATAAATAAATAAATAAATAAATAAATAAATAAATAAATAAATAAATAAATAAATAAATAAATAAATAATAAACAAATATAAATATACATATATATTTTTATATTATTATTTTTTATATATTCTTTTTGTTGCTTTCCTTTTTTTTTTTTTTTTTTTTTTGTTTAAAGCAACCGCAAAATATTCGAATTTCAAATTTGAAATATTATTAAATGTTTAGCTATGCAATTTATATTTTTTAAATTTATTTATATATATATATATATATATATATATATATATATATATATATATATTTTTTTTTTTTTTAATTTGACATATAATATTTAACATTTATATAAAAATATAGTATGTAGCAAAGGGTAAATATTTTACAAGGAATTCGTAAGTGAATTTGCTTCGATTTCAGAAACTTCAAATAAAAGTTTTTATTTAAAAAAAAAAATATTTTGTATTTTTATTTTGCAAATATTTTATATTATTTAAAGGACTATGTACACATATATACAGAAGTATTAAACAAATTAGTTACAATTGAAAACTTGGAAAAAAAGTTGATATTTAGATTTAAAGCTAAGAGCAAGCAGAGATTTCGATATGAAAAATTGACTTATACACAGTAATATATTTTTTATAGTTTATATATAACATATATTCTTAAATTGCTTATATATTGTATTCATGGGAAGGCATCGAGGCTTAGGCAACATTTTGCCTGGCTCTGAGCCTTACTCAATGTGAAGCCCAATTGTTATTTATTGTGAAAATCGTGGCATGCAGCGTAAAAGTTTATTTGAAAGCTAAGCACGGAACATGGATGCTTTCGGAGCTATTTGAAAGGCTTTGGCCACGAGGAAGCGGACGAATGCGCCTGGTGCGGACGAGCTCTGGTGGCAGACGCCAAACACATTCTCTTCGAGTGTGGACGCTTCCAAGAGGAGAGGCGTTGTCTAGAAGAGACAGTGGGCCGCTCCATTAGAGCGGACAATATAGTCAACGCCATGCTGGAAGCGGAGGCAGCTTGGAATCTAACAAGCACCTTCGCGGCCACAATCATGATGGAGCTCCGCAGAGTCGAGCGTTTAAGAAGAGGAGTTGTTCCTGGTTAAGATAGCTTGGCGAAGCAATGCTTTACGGCCGTCCTGCAAGCATCGTGCATTATTCCTAGCCACCATAACTCAATTTAATGTTATATATATCAACTTGTTAATAAACGAATATAAAAAATACACACACACACATACACATGCCTACACACACACACACATACTCACACTCGTCTGTTTACCCATCTGCTCATTGCACAATTTTCATTTCTGCTTTCTTTTTTTTCTCTCTTAAAACTTTTCTTAATTATTTTCATTGCTCAACATTTAATAAACATATTCAAATGCATGCAAAATATTATAAAATATTAGCTAAATATTTACATTAATAATACATTACAAAAAAAATCTAGCTTTATCTTCCGCTTTCTGCTGCATTTACAACCCAAAACTTTGATTGCTTTAAATATGCAGAAACATAATATTTATTTAATGTTTGCTTCTGACTTTTTCTTAATATTAACTAACATTAAATATTTTAATAAAATTCAAAATTTTAAGAAAAAAGAAGAAGAGGAGGAGGAAGCCAGCTCAAAAGTAAAACTTTGTTCAACTTTTCGGCGCACAAATTAGTTTTTATTCAAAGCATGTTAAAAGCTTGAATATTGCTTAATAATAAAATAAACTAAATTCAATAAAAGCAACACACACACACACATACAACAAGCCCTAACTGTGTCTCTCTCTATTTTATTTAATTTTGTTGTTTTTCCAATTTTTTTTTCATTTTTTTTTCAATTTTTATTGCTTAAAAATGCTTTTTATTTGCGCCTTTTATTTAATAAAATATAAATGTATTTATAAATAGTCACATACGCAATGCTCATTAAAAGCAACAATAAAAATTAATTAAGCACACACACACAAACACACACACACACACACACACACACACAACACACATTTACCGCCAAACTTTTGTGTTAAGAAATTTTTGACAATTTTCAAATATTTACTTGAACATTTTTTTTCATTTTTTAAAACACGCATTTATATATATATAATTTTTAACTGCACTTTGAGGCACTACAAAAAAAATTACAATAAATTGCCGCAAAAAAAATATTTAAAAAAAATTTTGTATATTTTTTTGTTGAGAAATTTTCGTAGCACAGTTTTTGGCGCGCGCTGTCGTCGGCGTTTGAAATGTTTTGCTTTTGCTTGTTTTAATGTTTTTTTTTTTTATTATTATTATTTTTTAGTTTAAATGAAATTAAACATTTTTTGTTTGCCGCTTGTGGCACTTGCCACACGGCGCGTTCTTTTATGTTGCAGGTTGCGGCGGCGGCGGCGGCTGCTGCTGCTGCGTGTTGTTATTATTGTTATTTCTATTGTTGTTGTTGTTGTTGTTGCTGTTGCTAGTGCTTCGGTTAGCTGTTTGTTATTATTTGGCGCTTTTTTGGCCCGTGCACGACGACCGCTTGACGCCCGTATTGAAAACAGACTGCGGCATCAGCAGGACTCGGCGAGATTCATCCCATGAAGATAGCAGCAGCCGCTGTGCCTGCCTCTGCCTCTGCCGCTGCCTCTGTCGCTGTCGCTGCCTGTGACGCTGCCTGTGCCGAACACGAACGTGCGAACACACACGAAGGCCGCGCCACGAAGCGCGACGAGCACGAAGTGAGCCGTCGCCTCGTTTACTTCTTTCGCTCAACACACACACACACTCACACAGCTTTTCGCTCTGTCTGCGTGTGTGTGTGTGTGTGACTGTTTTTGTGCTTGTGTGTGTGCGCGCGCACGCAGCAGCCGTCGTTGACGAAGTTTTTTCTTCTTCTTCCTCTTTTTTTGCATTTGACTGCCAAAGCCGGGCGCCTAAGAGCAGCAGCAGCAGGCGAAAGGCCAATGCGAGCGCTCTTCGAGTCACACGCAACGTTCGCTGCGTGGTGAATTAAAGCGGCAAACGTAACAAAAACAACAACAACGTCGAAACAACAAGCGGCTAGCGGCAGGTGTTTGCCTTAAGCAAGATCAAGTTAAAGATTTGATAGCAATGCGGAGAGGATGTTAAGCAGAACTTAACTAATGCTCGATCAGCTTGAGTAGTATGTGAATATGCAGACATCAAGTGGAGCATGCAACATTTAAGCAAAGTAAAAGAAAGGTAAAATATATATGTATATAAAATATAATATATAATATTAAATATATATATAAAATTAATATACATTGTTTTCTGTTATTCTGTCAATTGTTATAAATTTATATAAATTTATTATGTATATTTTTCTGTTCTTTTTTCCGCTTTTCTGCTCTGTTTCTTTCATATTCAAGTGATATTTAATCAAAAAATGGGAAAAGCTGGCATATTGAGCTTATTGGAACGTCAAAAAATAGACTTTTTCCACGCACAGGGACTATCTAACAGAAATATTGCCAAGCTGATAAAACGTAGCTCTAGAACTGTTGATAGATATTTGAAAGATGCAGAGGCATATGCAACACACGTCAAAGGTATATATTATACACATTTTTACATATTTTTTTTTATAGAAATTAAAAAATTTTTTTTTTTAAATTGTTTGTTAATTTTTAATGAAAATAAAAGAGCTTGTTTTATATGTTTCATTTAAAAAACTAAATTTTTTAATATTTTTAAACTAAGAAATGGTTTTTATTGTTCTGTTATTACTTTATTATTAATATTAATATTTTTAAAATAGGAAATGATTTTTATTGTTTTGTTATTACTGTTATTTACAAGATTACCAAAATTATTAATATTATTTTTTTTTTAAGCTTTGTCAAATCAAAGCTTAAATTAATATTTATTTTATTCAATTTACTACACACATTTTCTGCTATATTATTTATATTTATATTCATATTTCTTTAATTTTTTTATTTTATTTTCTTAATCATTTTTTATTTTTATTATTTATTATTATTTTATTAAATTTATCCACATTTTCTGTTAAATTATTTTTATTTATATTCATATTTATATTTCTTTTATTTATTTATTTTTTTATTTTCTTATCCAATTGTTATTATTATTATTTATTATTATTTTATTCAATTTATCCACATTTTCTATTATATTATTTTCATTTATATTCATATTTATATTTCTTTTATTTTTTATTAATTTTTTTAGTTTTTTACATTTTTTATATTACTAGTTTTTATTTTTTGGTATTTTCCACTTTTTCGATTATATTATTTTTTGAATCTTTTTATTAGTTTTTTTTTTTTAATTTTTATAATTTTAATTTTTAATTTTTTATATTTTTAATTTTGTTTTTTAATTTTTAAAATTTTAAAGTTTTATTTTTTATTTTTTGGTATTTTTTGTAATATATCTTGGCTTTTCCATCGATGAATTTCTCGCACAATTTATAGCTTTATTTATTTAAAATTTGTGAATTGAATTCAGTTAATTACATTTTTCGATTATTATCACCAAATTATTATCACAATTCTTAGAATTTAAATTTTGTTCCCGCATTTCTCCACACCCTTCACACCTCTTTGCCCGCAACAAAACAAAACAAATGCTCGAAATGCCGCCCGCTCACGCTCTCTTAAATGCCAGCGCTCGCTCTTTGGCCAGCGCTCTTTGTGCGCGAAACTCAACACACGCAGCACGAAACTCAACACACGCAACGTCAAATTCAACACACCTGCGGCCTGACCGCTAAGCGCCATCTGTGGTTGAACTTAAGAAGAAAGCTGCTGCGGCATGCAAAACATTTTGCAACAGTTAAAACGGTTTAAGCGATATGCAAGAAAAAAAAAGAGAAAGAAAGAAGCAGAAAGAAACTTGAACATGTGCGTAGAGCAGCGGCCAAAGGCAAACGCATTTTCGCGAGCAGCAATTAAATGCAGACGCAAAACCCTAATGACAATGGGAGCGAGAGAGAGAGAGAGAGAGAGAGAGGGAGAATGGGCACATGTTAGCCCCTACATGCTCTGTCTCCCTCTCACACACACACACACACACACACTGCTCGCTGGACACTCGGTTGAAGCTAATTCGAACGAAATTAAGCAAACATTTAATGAAGCAATTAGCAAATGTTGGCAGCTGGCCCAAGTGCCCAACCCAACGCACCCACTGACCCACACATCACCTCACACCCCTTGGCCCCGCCCCGCGCTCTGACCACCTACTGCCTGGCTGGCCTGCCTCATCATCATACTCAACGATTCGCTAAAAGCTCGCCCTCAGTTTTGCGGTTAATATCCTGTGCGAACTCTCATACATTAGTAAACAAGTGAAGATGTGGTGCCGGCTATTGAGCGACTATGTGATACCCTGTAAGTGTATTTTTGTCATAATAATAATAATAATATTTTACGCTCTACACACGATCTCAACTTGATGTGCGCTTAAATTTCAGTTTTCATTGGCACACAAACCCATATACTCGCACTCCTCGCTCGTACAGGGTATTGCAAATAGTGTTGTGCGCTGCTGCCCGCTAAAACCCACATGTAATGAGCGCTTGCAGTAATGGACAGCGGCATCAGCCGGATTAAAGGAGGGTTTACGGCTGGACAGAGCATAAGAAGTGCTGGGCTGGGTGGTGGGGGGGAAGGGGGGGTGTTGAGCGTGTCGGTTAGAGTGGATATAGTTTTGTGAGTGTTACGTAATTTGGGACAACCCTAAAACGCATTAATAGATTTTGGCATTTTGTATTTCTTGCTTGAACTCACTTTTACAGCGCAATGGGATATAGTGACATGCGGAGCGAGGGAGAGAGAGGGGGGGAGAGCGTGAGAGGGGCGCACTTGTGTGGTCCCTCTGGCCAACCCGCCTCGCTCTCTCTCTATCGCCCCACGTCACTTTACATCAAACGGGATTTCACTTTTGCACATCAATGTGAGTGGGCTCTCAGCGTGCGAGCGAGACGGAGATATGGTTGAAAACAGTTGCGTTTACTCACCTGAAAAGAAAATAAGAAGAAGCGCACAAAAGGCAAAAAGCGTTAGTAAAACGGTAAATGTGCCAGGGCAGAGTAGTTGTGGAGCAATACAAATAAAATAAATGAAATATATGAAAAAAAGAAAAGTAAATGGAAAAAAAAATATATATATATATATATATATATATATATATAAATATATATATATGTACAACAAAAATAAACAGGCAAAAGTTTTCGCTTTTGGCTTTTGCCCACAGCTTTTGCTGCTGCTGCTGTTGTTGTTGTTGTTGTTGTTGTTGGCTGGATGACAAGGCAACAATTTTTGTTCAAAATATTTTCATAGACTCCCAAATGACTGGGCTAAGGCCACCCACGCTGCCACGCCCCCCTCCCCCCACGCACACATCCCTTGCCGCTTAGCAGACAAAAAGTTTGATTAGAGCAAACAATGCGGCAAAGTGCAAAATACTGTTGCATACTTTTTTGGGCTCTCTCTCTCTGTGTGTGTGCGTGTGTGTGCTGGACCAAAACTTTCGAGTAGTTCGAACCACACAAAAGTGGGCTCAACAAATTGATAAGTGGCTCACAAATATTAGGGCCCAACATGATTTATTAAAGCAGCTGCTTAGGAATTGTTTCGCTCATCTCCCTTACTCACACTCTCTCTCTCTCTCTCGCTCACGCTCCCTTGGCTTTGCTCGTAAACAGTTTTATGACTTTATTATTAAATACATATCAACTAGTCCAACTAGCATTAGCATTTTATGACGAATTACAGCAATAAAAAGAGAAAGTTTTGTATCTGCCGGGCGATAAAAACTCCTAAGTCTTGTCCCAGACATGATGCTTATCTATCCATTGACCTTAACGTATAATGAGGCTCTGTAATAGTCCTTCAAGTAGTCTGTTGATGTTCATATGAATAAGCAATGCAATGAATCACTTGTGAACCAGTTCATCTAAACGTACTCAAAGCTTATCTGCAGAGCTAACAATCTGCTTAGCTATGATCTTAAAGCCTGTGAACAACTTTGGAACTGGTTCATATGGGCACTGGAGCTGGAACCAATGTGCGTAAAATAAAAGTGAACAAACTAAGAGAGTGAGTCACTTATGAACTGGTTCACTTAATGTGTAAAATACCATTAAGACTGTTAAGCACTTTTGAACTGGTTCATAGAGAGACTTGTGCTGGAAAATGTTCATGTGAATCAATTTTGAACCAGTTCACAGAATAGCTAAAATAGCATTACAAAAGAATACATATCTATCGATGATCTACATCGAAAATTTCTTCATTTACTAAATTCATATGATTTCCCTGTTAAACTCTCGATGGAGCAGGCTGAACTAGTTTTGAGCCAGTTCATTAAACAGCTTTGTCAGCGAAAGCAACTTTGGTAAAAGCCTTACATTCAACAATATACATCTATATAGATGCATATATCAATTTAAGCAGAGTAATTGAGTTGAACCACTTACGAACCGGTTCGCATGTGTCCAAGGAATTTGTTCGCTCGCATGAAAGCAACAATTCGTTTGTCAAATGAAATTCCACTCGACAAAAGGTCAACAGAAATAAAGAATAAAGTAAAATAAAATGAAATCAAGAACTGAAAGAGAAATAGAAATAAATAAATTGAGACTTGACCATTTGTGGGTCACCGCTTCGAGGGCACAGTGGACCCAGTTCTGGACCCAGTTCTCGTATTCAAATGGCAGTCTAACCTCGGCCCTAATCCGAAAACAGACTGAAATTCCGGACACTGTCAAGGCCCATGGAACGGAATTATGTAAAACAAGAGCAGAACACAAAATGGTTCACAGCAAAAGGCGATTAGGGTAAAGCACGATGAACAAAGCAAAATATACAAAAAATATACAAGCTGCTGTTTTCAATGCTCGCTTAGGAGGCAATGTGGGTATATTAGTTGGGCAAATTTAGATAAGGAATGTTTGCTACACTCAAATTTGCTGTCAGACAAAAGTTACAAGATATATTTACATACATAGATTTATAAACGGCTAATTGACATAATTCTGTATCTAATTTTCCACATAATTTGCTATTTTTCATAATTTTTATTTATTTGCAATTTAAAATATAATATAAATGCCAAAATACTCTAGCTCGCACAAAACTGTTTATCGTTTGAGCTTTCGCGTTCTGTTCACGAGATCAATCGAAAAATAATCATGCCCTCTCGCTCTCACTCTCGCTCTCAGCTTAAGATTTCGGTTCTTTTCGTTTGCGCTTTCGGCTGAGCGCCTTTAGTTGAACGAGTCGTCTGATGCTCTCTCTGCGAACTTCCGATTGGCGCTCGCGCAATGAACTGCAGTAAGTGAGAGTGAGCAGGTAGCTGAAAGCATCTATGCACACACACATACACGGTTGATGTGCTTAGCGCAGACAGCACTAGCATGCATACCAATACATGCGCACAAAATAATTTTTGCTACTTTTAACTCAACTGATTGGCTAAGAAGCAACTTGTGCAAAAAGAGAACAAACAAAACGATTGCTCTACGATCGCGCACGAACTCATTAATGAACCGCTGCCATTGGTTGCTCTCAGAGTCTTTACTCTAAGCGCGAATGAAAGACAATGATTGGCTGGCATTGAGAAACAGTCAGCAGTTATTGGCGAGCTCTATTAAAAACTTTATTTATGAGCTTAAATTTAAATATATTAGCTCTTAAAAAATAAAAATAAAATAAAAGAAATGTATATACTAGTTAAAAACACATATTTTATTAAAATATATATATATTCTTTCATAATAATGTTTTTAGGTACTTCTTGCATATTACTTTATTATTATATAACTTATGTATGATATATAATTGTTTATTTTTTTAAATTACATTTCTACATAGTCTTTTGTTTCTAATTATTATAGTTTTAATATATGTATTTAAAATTAGAAAAAATATTTCTTGTAGTTCTTTTTCATAAGTTTATTTTTTTCATAGAAACTGAACAAAGCGTAATGGCTGCTTATTGTGATTACAGCATTTAAAACTTACACACACATTCACACACACACGCACTCATACTTATACCTTGCCTACAGGCAGTTGGCGACAACAAAGCGAGTTAAAAACTACCCAAAAAGAGTAAAAAAAACAGAATTCAGAGGGGAAAAAAATCAAGAGAGAGAGAGAGAGAGAGAGAAAAAAAAGATTGATGAGGTTTCAATAAAGCCCATTTGGTAGATTGCGATGCCCGGGCAATAATAAGGCAAATGAATTGGCTATTAAAGTACTCGAGTGTGCGTGTGTTCATGTGTGTGTGTGTGTGTGTGTGTGTGTCGCTTGGTCTGGCAACGCTGGCAGCCAGTACTGCCCACTTAATTGGTACGAAAACTATTGGCTACAAACTTTGGGCCAGTTGTCCTTCAAAGTTTATAAGGGGAAAAAATATGATAAATAACAAATAAAAAAATATGAGTGATGAGCAAGTAACTGTAAAATGCAATATATATATAGCGCATATATATCGCAAGAACTTTACTCTCTGGCATTTGTTGCTAAGTGAGTGAGAAAAAAGTTTTCATTTGTTGCAATTGAAATGCCAGAGCAAAACATTGACAAAACAGCAGCCATAGTGAGCGAGAGGTGTAGAGAGAGAGAGGGGTAGGCAGATAGGCTTCACTGTTAGGGTCTTCTGCGTGCGGCTTGTAGACAGGAAGCAGTAGCTTTTAGCTTTTTAGTTGGTCGCACAATTGATTTGTCGTGCTGCTCAGCTAGCAATCGCCTCTACCGCCCCTCGCCGCTCACCTTTGCTGGCGGCCACGCTGTATGCCTGGCTGCCTAGCTGGCTGTCTGCCAGGCTGAGGACCTGGCTGAGTTTCCTTCTGCGTGGCGTCTCGTTGTCAGTGAAGTGTTAAAATCGATTAAATAAAAGTTTATTGCTAAATTGCTAACTGGCTAAGCTTGTTTTCAACCCCCTTCCCCATCCCTCCCCATCACCATTCGCATTCCCACTCCAGTCACTCCTAGCTGTTGTCCTGGCCAAGTGGCTTTTTGTTTCTTCACAGAAATTTTCCGACTTTGAAGTTTGCCCTTCAACGCAATTTAGACGCATATTCTGTGGGGGGGTTGGGCATGGGGTGAGGGCGGGCTGACGATGCTTCTTAATTTGTTACACGATTTCAAATAGATTCATCGCAACATTTTACAACACTAAAGTATGTATATATAACGGGCTCAAATTACAATCACTTGGCCAAAACTGGTTAAGCAATTTGCTAATTAAACTGGCCAAGGCGATTAACTGAACTCTGAATGCTGCCCTGGAATGGCGCCGTAACGTAAAGAAAGTGAAATCCATTTCTTGTGCATTAACAATTTATCACATTTGCAATATTAATTCATGTTTTTCATTAAGAAAAGTTGAGCTAGTCGCGCTGCCATAGGCCAATTTCTAGCAATGAGTAAAGTTGCTTAAAGCAAGAAAAAATCTGGAAAAATTCCAGAAAATTTTAAAGTTATTTTATAAACATTTTGCGCACTTTTCACTGAACAATTCAACAAAGTTTATTAATAATGCAATTTGCAAGCGAATGTAGCTTTGAATTATGTAGTCTGACTCATAATGCAAGCGCAGCCATTAGGTATAGTGTTATCGATTATCAAAAGAATATGTTATCGATCATCAAAGTTGTGTTTGGTGTAGCTTTGCCTATGCATTGCTAATGTAGCAGGCTAATGAGCACTTAGAGTGTAGAGCGTAACAAGGATACTTGGCTGTACGTCTATCGATATTTATCGATAAAAAACAAGAATGCAATTAGCAGAAAATAAGATATGGAGAGAGCCTACTCTAATAGAAATAGTTTCATGCCCTAAATACCTAGCTCAAACATTCTTTCTGCTTTATCAAACACTAAATCGATTACCATAGTCGATAATGTTGATGAATGATCTCGAGCAAAACTCAACATCATTATCATCTTTGTAGAAATAAGCATTAGACGTAACTGTAAAATCAGTCGTTGGCTGTTCAAGCATTTTCAATAGAAAAAACAAAACGAATGCTCTGGATTGTGTACATATGTACATAACATATGTACATAACATTACATACATACATACTTACAGAACAGCAAGCGTTAAAGCATACGAAAAGAGACATCCAGAATATTCTATGTATAAGTGAAGTAGCGTAGGAAGAAGACATCTAGAAGATTCCTTATGTAAGAGAAGGAAGTATAAAAGCATGCTGCACATCGAGCATTGTATCATTGTATCGTTTTATGTTGAGCAAGATCAGTTATGAAAGTGTCGGCTAAGTTAAGTTGAAAAAACGTCGCGTTGTGTACTTGCTACTTATAATTTAATTTTGATTTTATTAAATAAACTTGTGTTGTGCAACTACATTTACAAAACTGCGTGTTTTGATTTATATCAAGAGAAAAAACCTGGCTGAACTTGTTATGTTAGCTGCTATAGCTTCTGCTTTCTACAATCTCTTGGCATTTACTTAATCTTTTTTCAGCTTTTTCCATGTGACTCACATTAGTTTAACTCGATTCATTGAAAAATAAATGTTATTGATCATAAATATCGATAAAGTTTTTAACAAAGTTCAGGCAATTTCTATACTTTATACATACATTAAACATATTTCAATTTCATCTTGATTATTGCATTGTCTTCGCATTGGCTTTTGCTTTGAATTCCCTTCGTCGTACTCAAATATCACTCCAATATCGATAAATATCGATAGCCTTATGTTCAAGTATCGATTGTTAAGCATAGTGCTATGCTCTCCCTCTAACACAGATATTTATAAGCTAACTTTAGCCTTTCCAAATAATTACCCAAATTTCGCTTTGGCTTTCGCTTTGAATTCCCTTCTTCTTCCTCAAATATCACTCCAATATCGATAAATATCGATAGCTTTATGTTCAAGTATCGATAGTTACGCATAGTGCTATGCCCTCCCTCTACCACAGATATTTTTAAGCTTTCTCTAGCCTTTCCGAATAATTCCCAAATTTCCACAACATTCGCAAACATTTTCACTGATCGATAACATTTGCCACACAAATTTCTCCTGTCGATTGGATTGCCACACAAACTCCCAACTTATCTAATCTATCTAAATGCAAATTGCATAAGTTCGCTGCGTAATGCCAACAGAGTTCACAGTTTTGATTGCATTTCATTTGCTTAGCTAATCCTTGGCACTTTCGCTGCCCTCCGCGTGCAATTGAAATGCAAAATTTTCTGATTTACGCTTCTATGCATTCGTGCTCCTCCAGCCCGGCCACACCCACGGCCGCACTTTAGCTCAGGTCCAAGCCCTTTCCATTCTTTGCCTGGCATCAGAGTCTTAAGCTGTTTAACAGTTTGCCAGCTCTTAACCCCATTTGTGACCCTTTTCGTTATGTTAGCTGGCAACTGGCAGCTGGCAGTTGGCTAAGCCCCTAGCGCCCTCTCGCTCTCTGTGGCTGGCCGCCCACCTGTTCAAGCACTTCAGGTTGACTGCCTTTAATTCTTCTTCTTCTTCTTCGTCTTCATCTTCATCTTCTTCGACTGCCCTCGTTCCGCGTCTCAAATTAATTTACGACATTACATTATTTTTATACATTTTTCGATTATACGTTGTTTTTTTTTCTGGTATTTTTTGTGCCTTTTCTCGTTGCTGGTATTTTCGCTTTCCTTTTGGACCCGCACTTGAAATTAATGAAAAACATTTTCGATTGTAATTATGTATTCGTGATAACGCGCCCGTTGCCAGCGGCAGTCGAACAATCATCAAATGCCGCCCCCCTCGCCACGCCCCTCACCAATACCCTGTAGCCAAGCCAAAACCAAACCGCCTGGCCAACAAGCTCAGCTCAGCTCAGCTCATTAGGCATAATTTGGTAAGAGACGTCGCCTCATCTCGGGCTAGGGTTGTGGACGCTTGGGCTTGCAGCAGCTGTGGGGCAGCTGTGGGGCGGCTCCAGAGTGGGTCTTGCGGCTCGTTGTTGGATTTGCGGATGCTGCGGGGCTTTGCAATTTAATTGACTGTAAATTTGCTTCACTCCAAAAAGCTTCAACTACTCATTAAAAAAGTCAACAAAGAACAAAAAAAAAAAAAAAGAAGACCTAGAGCAACAAGACAGACAAAGATTGAACTGCAACGACTGGGCAATACTCTATGCGGGGAGCATGGTGGGAGAGCAAAGGCATCATTGCATTGCAGCTCTTTAGGGACTGCACTCGATAAGTGCCATTCAAAGGGCGATGCCTAATGAATGCCTTCTCAAACTCAAACTCCCACGCTCATTAAGTGACTTTTCTTCCAGTGACTTTCAAACTGTGCTTAGAGAGGGAGAGAGAGAGAGAGAGAGCTGTTAAGCGCAAAGTTTTCAGATGGATTCTTAGTAAGTTTGGCTTACACAATGACTTTCAAACTGTGAGTTCGATATACATGCGATGTACGATATTCGATATATAGAGTACTGTATTTAATATAGAAAGCTATTACAGAGTCCATTAAAACCCTCTATCTGCCTCTCTCTCACTTTATATCTTGCTTGCCCTCTTTCTCTTTTTTTTAAATATTTTCTTTATATTTTTTTATATTTTCTTTTCTTTTCTTTTCTTTTCTTTTCTTTTCTTTTCTTATCTTATTCTTTCTTTTCCTTTCTTTTCTTTTCTTTTCTTTTCTTTTCTTTTGTTTTTTTTTCTTTTCTTATCGTATCTTTATTTTCTTTTCTTTTCATTTCTTTTCTTATCCTATTCTATCTTTTCTTTTCTTTTCTTATCGTATCTTTTCTTTTCTTTTCCATCTCTCTCTCTCTCTCTCTCTCTCTCCCTCCCTCTATCTCTCTCTCCCTCTCTCTCTCTATCTATATATTTATCTATCTATCTATCTAACTCTCTGTATCTCATATCTCTCTATCTATCTCTCTCCGTAACTATCACTTTCCCCTCAATCTCTCTCTCTCTCTCTCTATCTATCTTTATATCGTATCTCTCTATCTATCTCTCTCTATATCTATCTCTCTCTCCTTCTCTATCTCTCTCTCCTTCTCTATCTCTCTCTCACTCTCTCTCTCTGTCTCTCTCTCTCCACCTCATTGTGAGTGAATTCTCCAAAAAATTTCGCATTGTCAAAGTGAATAAATATTCTAGTGCTCTCAATTCAAGCTCTAAAGCTCTGATGCTACCTCCCTCCCTCCCTCCCTCTCTCTCTCACTCTTTCTCTCTCCTTTCTTTCTCGAGCTCATTAGAATAACTTCTCCACTAAATTTCGCATTGTCTCTCAACCCAAGCTCTAAAGCTCTGATGCTCTCCCTGTCTCTCTCTCTCTCTCTTTCTCTCTCTAAATGTGAACCTGAAACTGTAGGCGAGCCAACAGAATCTGTGACTGACGCTTGACACTCCTAGCTTAGATCACGCAGAGCAACGACTGTCAAACTGTGCACACACATGCGGCTGGCTCTCAAACTGTAAGAGAATACCTTAGAGCTGGCACTTCAACTCGATTCTAAGACTGTGTGTGTGTGTGTTTCAAAAGCCAAGCCATGCATATAATACTCTATAAATGATATGCTGAGCAGCAATTCAATATACCCAATCTATGCGGCCAACAGGGTATAACAATGGCAGCGAGCAAGCAAAGAGTTGCCTTTGGCCATTACGCATACGCAACATGTATGAGCGTGTGTGCGTGTGTGTGTGTGCCAGGGCAGGAAGGGAGGGGGCCAAAGGGAATACAATTTGCTATAGCTCTTTCATTATCCACAGTTTTACGGTCTACATACGCTTCCCCACACACACGCCTTGAATAACATAATAGCCATACTCTATGCATACCTTAAAACAGGTAAGCCATGTGTGTGTGTGTGTGTGTTAATGCAGCCAAAAAAGAAAAACAAAAATAGACAACAGAGAGAAAACGAATAAAGCAAAAGGCAAAGCAGACAAAGTCGAGGCATGGCATAAATAAATAGAGATAATTAGACCATAACGACAGCAACAAAGCAAAGCAAAGGATACCAAAAAATGTAAAACACACAGAGTGAGAGAGAGAGAGAGGGAGAGGGAGAGGGAGAGGGAGAGAGAGAGACACACACTCACGCACAGTTAGCCACATTTGTAGCCAAAGCCCGCAGTTTTATTTATGCAGCAGCTTTGCTAGCTATTTTTTTTCTAGCTTGCATTTTAGCTGTGCTTTTAATTGTGGCTAAAAAAATGAATGTATATATATGTATATATATATATATATATATATATATATATATATATATATATATATATATATATATCTGTCGGATGCGCAGGTGTGGGCTGTGGCAGCGGAAATGTTGACCATAATCTAGTTTAGAGACAGCGCGACGGACAGCAGAATTAGGTGAAGGATACAAGCATATGACATGTGAAAGCAGGCGGCCAAAGAGACAGGGAGAGTGTGTGAGAGAGAGGGAGAGAGAGCGAGAGAGAGAGAGAGAGAGAGGGAGAGAGAGAGACAGTTGCAGCTGCAATTTAAATTAAAAGCGCAAAGCTTAGTTTTTCGTTAAAAGTAGCTAAAAGGCAAAGTACAAAACAGGTGAGTTGACAAGCAAAAGGGAGAGAATGAGGGAGAGGGAGTGAGGGAGAGAGAGAGTGAGAGAGAGAGAGAATGGGAGAGAGAGAGATAGAGAGAGAGGGAGAGAATAGAAGTGGATAGTAGAAGTAGAAGAGGCATTGCAATTTCAACTCATATTATTATAACACGCCTGCCATCTATACCCTGTAATATTCATATAACACGCTTCCATCTTTACACTGTAATATTCAGACAGCATGTATACCCTGTAATATTCATATATTACGCCTGTCATATACACTCTGTAACATTCATATACCAGGCTTCTCATCTATACCCTTTAATATTCATAAAGCACAATTCTCATCTATACCCTGTAATATTCATATAAAACGTTTTTCATCTATACCCTGTAATATTCGTATGTCACGCTTTCCATCTAAACCCCGCAATATTCACATACAACGCTTCTCATCTATACCCTGTAATATTCACATACTACGCCTCTCATCTATACCCTTTATTCCAATACTCCAACTCATTTTAGACTTTCAAGATTACTGCACTTCAGCACTAGAAAGCAAAAGAGAGTAACAGAGAGAGAGCGAGAGAGAGAGAGAGAGAAAGGAAAGCAAGAGATGTTTTTTTTCAGATATATATAGATCTGTCTCTTCCATCTCACTTTCACTCATGGCAAACACATAACAGCAACGTGAAATAGAAACAAAAGCTCGAAGAAGACAAGAGCACATGTCTGAACATGTTTGCCAGCGCTGCTGCGCTGTGTGTAGAGCAAGGGGCGGGGCAGCGGTGGGCGCTGGGCACTCAATCAATGAAGCTAGTTGCCAGCTTGCGGCTGGCATCGTGTTTGCTAGTATTGCAAGTTGTTTGTTGTTGCTTGTTGTTGTTGCTGCTTGTTGTTGTTGTTGCTTGTTGCTTGTTGTTGTTGCAAGTTGTTTGTTGCCATCCATCAATTTGAAGTTTCTGGCTTTCGGTTTGGGGATATCTCTGCTTTAGCCACGACGCGCTTCAATCAATTACCAAATCTCATTACTGCTTAATAGAGCATGCCACTACACACACACACACACACACACAAACACACACACACACACTCGCACACACACACACACACACACACGCACACACACACATGACTCGTTTTGGAATTTGCAACATTTTCTAGCATACGTAAATTGAATTTTGTTGCAAATAATTAAATGAGCTACAAATAGTCACGCTTGCCGCACGGCCACGCCCATAAGCAAATAAGCTATACCCTGTAAAAACTATGCAATGGGGTTAGCATGAGGTTCAGCAATTATAGGAAGATCCAGCTAACTAGCGCTGAGCCTCAAGCTGTCTCAGCTCTAAGTTACCACCAAGAGCTCTCTAGTTGATATACCCTTTAATTACAGCATATACCCTGTAAAAGCTATATCAACTTAAATATGGTTATGATATACGCATATTGGCATAATGTAATATTTCAATGAAAGTTAGAGGGAATAGCATTATGGGCAACTATCGATAACATAACTAAAATGCTATCGATAGTTGACTGGAATGTTATCGTTACTTAGCTAGAATGGCATAGGAGTTAGAGGGAATAGCACTGTGGCTAACTATTGATGACATAGCTATACAGCTATCGATAGTTGTCTAGAGTGTACTCATTAGAGGGTATATTATTATGACTAACTATCGATAATATAACTACAAAGCGATCGATATTCGACTAGAGTGCAATCGTTGCTTAGCATTTGCAGAAGAAACAGAAGAGAAGGCAAAGCGAGTCGTCGGAATCGTCCAATTCAAGTAAAATATCGATAATTATCAATTAATTTAATTCTATTCAAATTTCGCAGTTAGCTTCAGCATCAGAGTTATCCAATTCAAGTAAAATATCGATATTTATCGATTAATTTAATTCTATTGTAATTTCGCAGTTAGCTTCAGCTAATAGCGCTCTGCTCTGTTCCACTACAACAAGTCTAAGTCTTAGCTATTCACATGCTACATTAAGCTGATGCACAAATGTGCAACACTCAAGGAACTGTACAGGGTATATTGGGATACATTGAACTAGCTGAGTGTATGCGCTACTATAGTATAGTATAGTATAGTATATAGACTAGTATATAGAGTATATAATACTAGTATATGCTATAGAATGCAAACCCAAACTCTCAATATTAATTCCCAATTGAGCCTGGCTATCGATAAATATATCGATATTTGCTATAATTATGAACTGAACCAAGTCTGATTGCCACGCTCTTGCGTTGCTTTGCCTTCCGCACTCAAACTTGGGCACTTTTGCTGGCAATCGAACAATTGACCCAGAAAACAAGTTGCACAAAGTAAATTTTAGTCTAAATTGTTGTTTGCTATTGTCGCTTGTGCTTTCTGTGCGATGTTAACTGTGATTTTATTTATTTTCTCTTATTTCTATTTATTTTTTATGTTTGTTTGCTTGTTGCAATAATTTTTGTGTGGCCGCAACTTCATTAGCGAGCGCTGCCTGCATTGATTCAATTAATTGATTACGCAAAACGCTTCAATGCATTTACGAGCTGCTCGTCTCTCGCTCTCTCTCTCTCAGTCTCTCCCTCTCTCTCTCTGTGCGCTCTCTAATTTGTTACGCTTGCCAATTACTGGAGCAACAACAACAACTGCAATAGCAAATTGCAGCACTTCAGTCTTGGCCAGTTACAGTTATATACATATATAATTATATATCTTTTTATTTCATTTGCAATTTTATTCACTTATTTTTTTCTAACATCAACAAAAGTTGAGGAACTAATTAGAACGCGAACGATTCGAGCTACAGGTCAATGGGAGGGAGCTGTGTGACTGTCGCCTGTGCAAGAAGAGGTAATTGAATGTCTGGCACTGTGGCTGCACTGCACAGTGGTTGCAATTGCTGGAAATGTGCGCAAATCAAATAAAGTTTGCTATAACTAACGATAAATATCGATAACAGCTATAAATATCACAAGTGTGCAAAAGGTATTAGTTTTGAAGGTCCGTGTAGTTGTGTAAAACTATCGATATGCATATCGATAGTATTCATAAATATCTTAAGTGTGCAAATGTCAATGTAGCCAACTATCGATACATATAGATGTATAACTAGCATACTTGTGCAAATTACAATTGTTTTGATGCACAATTTAGCTGTATATAGCGATCGATAAATATCGATAGCACCCATAAACGTCTTAGGTATAGAAATGTCAATGCAGCCATAGATAACTATCGATATATAAATAACAATTGCGTTGAAAGAAAATGTAGCTATATATGACTGTCAATATATATCGATAAAAGCTGGAAACAGTGTACATCGATAAATATCGATAGCACCCATATTCGCCATAGAAATGTCAATGCAGCCATAGATAAATAGTGATATATATATATCACAATTGTTTTGAAAGTAAATGTGGATATATCTGGCGATATCTGACTATATATATATCTATATATCGATAAATGTTTGAAACAGTTCAAGTGTGCACCGATAAATATCGATAGCACCCATAGTCACCATAGACATGCCAATGCAGCCATAGATAACTATCGATATATAAAGAACAACTGTTTTGAAAGAACATGTAGCGATATCAGACTATCGATATATATATATATATATATATATATATATATATATATATATATATATATATATATATATATATATATATATCGATATATCGATAAATGTTGGAAACAGTTCAAGTGTGCATTTATCAATAGTTTTGATGGTCACTTACTTATCGATATGCATTATATACTTGGTCTCTATCAGAATATCGATTTCATAGTCAGTTACTTTATCGATTTATGCATTAACAACAATAATTATTGTTTTTTTCTTAAATAATAGAAATAAAATATTTTAATTAAAAAATATATAAAAATAGGAAATATCACAAGCTAGTATACTAATTATTGTATATAGCCAGCATTTATATCGATATATTTCGCTTAACGATATATTTGACTTCTGATCACAAGCGCGCACAGCGATAGCTCTACTTTAAAGAGTATATCGCATATCGAAACTAATCGATATTCATTTTAGCATGAGCTCCTACTGAAATTAATATATTTCTTAAATTTCTTAGTAACAATAAATAAATAAAATGAATAAATAAATTTCTTAAATATTAATTCATAGAGTTCACAATTTTCACATGATATCTTTATCATTATCAAATGCTCTGAGCTTCTTCTTATTTGCATTTCATTGCTCTGATCTGCTTGTCCATGGTGAACTGGCCGTTGGCCAAGCTTGCTCATCTGACTCAATTAATAAACGCACACTCTGGCAACGCCATTGAACCAAACAATTTACAGAGCAGTTAACCAATTAGTGCTCCGAGGCAGCTGCTTGGCCTCCATGGCCACTGTGGCTGCCACAGTTGCGCTCATAATTGATAACTTGCAACTTGCTGTTGCTCTCCCTCTCTCTCTCTCTCGCTCTCTCTCTCTCTCGCTCTCTGCCAGAGTCTTATCTAATGCCTGAGGCTTTGACTTTCAACCGACCGACCGCAGCGTTGGCTGACTGACCCCGCCAAGTGGTTAGGCGGTTAAGGCGGTTGCAAAACATTGAGATGTCGAAAGTTTATAGCAAACTAATATAGTTGTTGTTGTTGTTAGTGTTGTTGTTGTTGTTGTTTTTACTCATCTTCTCTCTGTTGTTGTTGCTTTGGCTCGCTTGTTTCAATAGTTTTCAATTTCAAATTGCATTTTTTGCTGCTGCTCGTTTTTGTGGCCCAAGCCAAGGCCAAGCAGCAGCAGCAGCAGCAGCAGCAGCAACAGCAACAGCAGCAGCAGCAGCAGCAGCAGCAGCAACAACAACAACAATTAGCCAACATCGTGACGCTTAAACGCCATTTTTCTGTTGTTCTTCACTCTTAATTGGCTTTGGCATCCAATACAGCTTAACGATAGCTTAATTATCCATCTATGAATATTTAAAAAAGTGATTAAAAAAAAAAAAAAAAAATATATATATATATATATATATATATATATATATATACATATATATATTTTTATTCGATGTACTTTGCATTGTTGTGTTTTTAGCTTGCAAATTTAGCTTTAAAAGCACATTTTAAGCAAACAAAAAGCTAGCTGGCTGTCTGGCAACTCTAAGCGTAAAAATGCATGAAAAAATAATAAAATTGTGAATTGGGTTGATCTGGCAACACTGTTTTTAAAATGATACAAATCTATGCATGTATTTTTTATTTCTAATATATTTATCATCAGCTGATGTAATACATATTCATAGTCTGGCAACTCTAAGCAGCATTAAACGTGCAAAAGCTAACAAAAATCATTATTTAATTGATCTGGCAGCATTGCATAAAATGTTTTTTTTTTAATGACTTTTCAATCCCTATATATAATTGTATTTTTTTCTAATTTTTTTTTTTGTTATATTTAAAGCATAAAGAGCTGCTGTGCACAGATCTGGCAACTCTGGTGCTCAAGGGCAAAAAGGCTAAATGTGTGCTGGGATTTTCAGCTTTGGCTGTGTCCAACGCCAACTGGCATTAATTGTAATTAATTCAAAAGCCAAACAACATTTATCAAGGATTTACAACAACAAACAACAATAGGATAACAACAACAAAAAAACAACAACAGATTTAGATTTTACATGCACTCATATTATATGTATACATATATTTTATAAGGCCGACCACATAAAAGCGCAGCAACCGCATTCACGATCCCTCCCCCTAGCACCTTACCCACACCCACACCCCAGTCGCACACAATAAAACAAAAGTGGAACAACAACGGCAACTACAAAGCGCACAACGAAGGCCAGCGAGAACAACAAGTTGGAAATGCAAAAGTCTCAAGCCTCAAGACATTTTATGTGGCCAGATGAAGATTTTTGGGGCGGCAGAGCGACAACATGAATGGAGGAAGCGACAGCGACAGCGACAAAGCCATGTGCCAGCTGTTGTTTGTATCGCAGTCTAACAACAATAACATTCAAAACAAAATGGCTGCCTCGAGGTCAGAAGTGGACAGCAAATGTGTGTGTGTGTGAGTGTGTGTGTCAGTCCTTTGAATATTTGAATAAAACACAATCAGCATTGAAAGCAGCGTAAACACATGATATTTCAGTCATAAGACTAAAAGGCAGCTGTAGAGAGAAGCGATAATGGAATCAAATAGAACAAAGAAAGCAGCATTAGTTATGTGCTTACGTTGCTTTGCAATAGGATTGCGCTATAGATCAAGTTATTAAGAAATATTAAGGTAAGTGCAGCTAAGATTTCTGATAATTAACAGCAAGAGCAGTACTTGTAAACAAGGCTCATTTTTATAATTATATTTACATATATATTTTATTTACAGCTCACAAATATCTGTTGAACGTTGCTCAATGTCTGTCTGCCAATTAGCGCCTCTCACTCACGCTCTCAGTTAAAAAAAACTCAAAGAGCGACCAATGGCAGCGGTTCGTCAACGAGTTTAATCTCGCAAAGCCTTCTCTGAACTGAAGCAAAAAGTCTTTTGTGTATGTGTGTGTGGTATGCATGCGAGGGTCGCCTTCGCGAAGCTTCGCTACAGCGTGTGTGTGTGTGAATGCAATGACCGTTTGCATAGACTCTTTCTGCTACCTGCTCACTTGCTGCAGCGAGCGCCAATCGTATCGCTACCTAACGCAAGTTCAAAGCAAAGAGAGCATCACAGGAATCATTTAACTAAAGGCGCTCAGGTGAAAGCCGCAACGAAAAAAACCGAAGGCACTTGCTGAGAGTGAGAGCGAGGGTCGCCTTCGCTATAGCGTGTGTGTGTGTGTGTGTGAATGCAATGACCGTTTGCATAGACGCTTTCTGCTACCTGCTCACTTGCTGCAGCGAGTATCGCTACCTAACGCAAGTTCAAAGCAAAGAGAGCATCACACGAATGATTCAACTAAAGGCGCTCAGCCGAAAGCCGCAACGACAAGAACCGAAGGCACTTGCTGAGAGTGAGAGCGAGGGTCACCTTCGCTTCAGCGTGTGTGTGTGAATGCAATGAGCGTTTGCATAGACGCTTTCTGCTACCTGCTCGCTGCAGCGAGCGCCAATCGTAAGCAAAGAGAGCAGCACACGAATGATTCAACTAAAGGCGCTCAGCCGAAGCCGCACCGAAAAGAACCGACGGCACTTGCTGAGAGTGAGAGCGAGAGAGCATGGATTTTTTCGGTTGATCTCGTGTACAGAGCGTAAAGCTTAACAGTTATTGCTGAGCTGACGAAATTTGAAATTTTGATTTGATTGGCTTGGTCGAATGAGAGACAAGCAGACTGGCAATAATTGAGAAAGCATCTTAATGGCCTTAACTAAAAGTTAACTTTTTGTTACGCTTCACTCTTCACTTGTCGCATGCACAAAAGAGCACAACAAAATCAACTCAACAATAAATTTAATTGCTTTTCATATTTCTATTGCTTTCAGTTTCGCTTCGCATTCTTTGCTGCATTCGCCACTCACTCCAGCTGATTTCACTCACACACACACACGCTTGACGTATACGTAATATGAAATGTAAAGCGTGTGCTAAATAATTCAAATGCCAAATACAAAATGTTAAATGCGCTCAACACATTGACGCAATTATAATTATTATCATTAAATGAATAGCGAGCGAGCATCATGCGATGTTGTTGTACTGCTCTCTCTCTTGCTCTCTCGCTGGCTCTCTCGCTCTCTCATTTCAAAATCAATTTGAATCGTAAATTAAGTAGCGAATTGACTTCAATGAAATGCAATAATGACATCAAATTGATTATAGACATGTGGCGAGCGTATGTTGTGGATGAATCTCTATAGGGCATTATCAGATATATTTTGCTGAGATATATATAGAAATATTAATCAATTATGATGTGAGCTGCCTTATGGCTGCAACATGTTTTTGCTCATCAAATTAATCAATCATAATACAAACTTTATCAATTATAATCAGATTTAGCGCATATTTTGTGTTGAATTATGAGTTTACAGTTTGTATAACTTGCGGCATTCTGAAATTTATATAAATTGTCCTGAGCTCAACAAATTTCTAAAATCTTTTCTTTGCTTGCGAAGCTTTCTTCAGTCAGCTCGCTGCTTGAATTTATCAGCCTATGCTACATATAGCAATAGACTTTATAGTATTATTAACAATTTAGTTCAAATATTCTGTCCTATTTTTTGTTAATATTTCTTCAGCTTTGCTCTGGCCTTGCAATTTTAATTCCAATTATTTTATTAAGCCAATTGCTGTCAATGCGATGCTTTGACTGCGCTCCGCTTCCTTTCAGCTTCACTCAATTCTATTTATTTATTTATTTTTTTATATTTTTATATATATATTTTTTGTATTCTATATATATAAATATATATAAATATGTATACAACATCTTTTTATGCATAAATGTGTTGCACTTTTTGCATATTTTTTATGTTCGCTCGCAATGCAAGTAGAGTATATTGGCTTTGCACTATTTGCGCCAAAACATTTCGTTTTAGCTTTTATTTTAGGCATGCAATAATTGCGTTAAGCACAGAGTGGGCGTGGCTAATGAAGATTATAATGCTATCGTCTAATAATAATGCTAATAATAATTGACTAATATAATGCTAGTCTCTTAATCATACAGTTATATACTAAGTCTTTCACTATCTGCTTTGCTTGAAGCTCTAAAGCTCAAGCGAGCGCAGCTTGATCTTCAGCAGCAACGAGAGCGAGTGAAATTCAGTTAGTTCTGCTAGACTATTTTTTTTACAGTATTAAATTTAAATGTCCAACACACACACACACACACACACACACACACACACACACACTGCGCACATGCAGAGCCAAGTGCTTTGGTGTAGCTCATAAAAAAAGGCGCTTAATAGATTTTCGAACACGTGCATGGAACATGGCCTGATTGTCAGACAAGCACACACACACACACACACACACACACACACACACACACACACACACACACACACACACACACACACACACACACACACACACACTTGCACACATTTTAGTGCCAAGCGACAGATACACGCGTGTGTGTGTGTGTGTGTATGCAATATTCTGATCCCAAAATGGCCTGAAAGGCAAGTGAAGCGCATAAACAATTTATAGCCGCACCCGCAACAGCATTTAGCCAGCAACAACAACAACACATGACATTGGCAATGCCAGCTCGTAAAAATGCAAAATGATGCAGCTGCAACAAGAGCAGCAACAACAGCAACAACAACAACAACAACAACAGCAACAACAACAATTCACTGCAAACTGCATTGCTTTGCAGCTGGGCGTGGCATCATCATAAACCACTTATTTGCGCTCCAAATGCAACAACAACAACAACAGCAGCTTGATAAATGCACAAACACAAGTCTTAACACACGCCTGCTGTCCGTGTGTGTGTGTGTTGTGTGTGTTGAGTGTGTGTGTGTTGTTGCTTTGCAACTTTCGCTTGAGCTGTCAGCGCTGCAAAGTAGGCAACACTTTTTGTTCGCTCTTTTTGGCTCATCACAACAGCTCGAACTGCATTCAATTTAAGTTGCGATTGCAAATGTGATATCCCTCTCTCTCTCTATCTCTCTCTCTCACGCTCTTTCTGTGTTTCTGTCTTTTCACTGATTTTTCATTCCCCTTCTTCTCGTTCACTCTCTCTCTCTCTCTCTCTCTCACTCACTCACTCACTTTAAATGTACTTATATACTTGAATATTTACATTTCACATTTATCACGCTCATTGCCATTGTCAATCTAATCTGAATACTAGCCTGAATATATGTCTATCTCTCTCTCTCTCTCTCTCTCTCTCTCTCACTATTCCACTCTCTCTGTCTATCTGTATCTCTTTCGATGACTCCTAGTGTTTCCTTTCCATACGTTTTCTTTACTATCCATGATTGCTTCTATCTCTCGCTCACACTCTCCACCTCGCTCTATATCGCTCTCGTTGTCTACCTCTCCCTCCTTTTCGATCTCTCCATCTCTCTCTCTCTCTCTCTCTCTTTCTCTCCCTCTCCCTCTTCCTCTTCCTCCCCCTCTTCCTCTACCTCTACCTCTACCTCTACCTCTACCTCTACCTCTACCTCTACCTCTACCTCTACCTCTACCTCTACCTCTACCTCTACCTCTACCTCTACCTCTACCTCTACCTCTACCTCTACCTCTACCTCTACCTCTACCTCTTCCTCTTCCTCTTCCTCTTCCTCTCCCTCTATATATATCTCTCTTTTCATCGTCAGCAATATCTCTCATCACAGTTTGCTACGCTGCTGCCCTTCTCCCCCCCACTCACTCTCTCTCTCTCTCACTATTGCTATTTAGCTAACTCTATTAGTCTCTGTCCATATCTCTCTCTCTCTCTCTCTCTGTCTCTCAATTTTCTTAATCTTCTTTTCTCTCACTCTTTTTCCTGCGTTTCTCACCTTCCTTCAGCATCTCTATCGCTTTTCCTTTTGCTCTTTTCCTCTCACTTTAATTTTCTCTCCCTATTTCACTCCCTCCTTCTCTCCGTCTTTCTCTTGCATGGCGCAGTCTTAATCCCTACCATAATTTAGACCCGCGCTTCACTTACTCCATAGCTGGTCAATGGAATGCTTTTGGCTAAACTGAGTTTCCGAGTTGTTGTTGCTGTTGCTGCTGTTGCTATTGCTGTTGTTGCTGTTGCTGCTGTTGCTATTGCTGTTGTTGCTATTGCTGTAGCTGTTGCTGTTGCTGTGGCTGTGGCTGTGGCCATTGCATTAGCTGCAACTTTTGTGCATTAGTCAACAAAAACATTGCCGCAGTGACCCAAATTGTGTATGACCAAAACAACAGCAGCAGCAGCAGCAGCAGCAGCAGCAGCAGCAGCAGCAGCAACTGTTGTTGTTGCAGCTACACTGCATTTTTATTGCTGCTGTGTGAGAGGGAGGAGGAGGGGGAGGGGGAGGGGGAAGGTGGCAATGTCAGAGCTCAGCTGCGGCTCAGCTGCGAAGGCGGGCCAAGACTGTGCCATATTGGCTGGCTGCACGCAAAAAGTAGCAACATAAAACTGACAGCAGCAGAGCCAACAGGCAACAACAACTGCAACAAATTAAAACAAACGAAACAATTTATTTATGTCGTTGTCAGCAGCAGCAACAGCAGCCGCAACAACAACAGCAACGGCAGCAACTACAACTAAAGCCAAAACAATACAAATTGTTCAGCAACAAATAATTCACAACAATTTTGTAACGATAAATTTATTAGGACAGCAACAACAAGTGCAGCAACAGCAACAATAAGTTGTATAATTAAATATAAATATTTATATATTTTTAAAAAATATAATAATTTAATAAATTTGATCACGCATTCGCCTTAGAGCTCTCTCTCTCCTTGCTTTCAGCTCATCTTGGGGATCTCACTCCAAATGCCAGGATGTGAAGAAAGCTTTTTGTTGTTTCATTTCTCTCTCTTCATCTCTTCATCTCTCACTCTGAATTCTGTTTTTTAATATTTCCTTTTTTTCTAGCTAATTTCTAGTCCAAGTATTTTTTTTTTTAAATTGTTAGCTCATAATCAGTTCTAAAAACCTTTAATATTTATTTTGTAAGTTTTTCAATAAACACTTTCAATTTTGTCATACTTTCAATAGTATCACTAGCCATTCGTGGCTTTCTACACACTTTCTACTTGTAACCCGTCGAAATTAGCTAGAAAAACAGCTAGAGCTATAAAATTTCATATTCCAATTAGCGCGATCTCTAAGACATTAGCTTCTCTGCATAATCCATAAGCTACTCCATCTAGAACAATCCAGAACCAGTTGGAACTGCTTTAGTTACTCAATTATGAACTAGTTCATTCATCTGCATTAGCATTATCGCTGTCATGCACAAGTTTTTAGAGAGCGAGGGAAATTGAGTGGCCAAGTTTGGCAATAGTCGTTAAAGTACACACTCAAGTGCACTTCAGCTTTCTCACACAGCTTCAATAACAACACACACAAAATTGACTTTATTCCTGTTATGCGGCTGCTGCTTCTTCTTCTCTTCTCAGCCTCTTTCTCTTCCCCTGCATACTTAGCCATAGTTGGCATAATTGAAACATTTTTCATTGCATAATTAAAAGTCTAATTAAAATACTTTCCTTTAGATAACTGCCACAGGCAATATTCCACAAATATTTCCAAACATTCCATGCCAAATGCCGCCAGAGGGCGCCACAGTGCTTTGCCATAAAACGCCACTAGAGCCACGGCGTTTATGGCAAGCATTTTATAGCAAGCTTTCATGTAGACTTGCACGGCTTGCGCTCTTTATAGCACAGCCAATGCTCAAAGCTTTTAGCCATAATCTCTACACTCGGCAGTTGCCAATTTGAAATCGTCAGCAATTCGGCCATTGGCCAAAAGCTTTTGTGTGGAGACTGCACTTCTTTTCCTTTTTGCATTTTTCATGATATTCATATAGTGTTAAAACTTAATTAATTTCAAGAATTTTTTACCTTTTTTTCTATTCAATATTCACAAGTTGTTATAAATTAAATATGAAATATTATATTTAAAATTATAATTAATTAATTATAGTTAATATTATAAATCAACATAATATTTTATCTTATAATGCATTATTTATAATATAATAATTAATTATAATAATTAATTAATATATTATATATTAATATTAATTAATATTAATAATAAAATTATAATTATTTTATTATTTATATTTTATTTATATTAATTTATAAGTCCACATAATATTTAATCCTATAATGCATTATTTATAATAAATAAATTAATTAATATATATAATATATTAATATTAATTAATTTTACTAATAAAATTATAATTATTTATATTTTATTTATATTAATTTATAAATCCACATAAAATTTAATCTTATAATGCATTTGTTATAATAAATAAATAAATTAATATATGAATATTTTATATATTAATTTATTTATTTATTAATTAATATTACTAATAAAATTATAATTATTTATATTAATTTAAAAATCCATATAATACTTAATCTCATAATTCATTATTTATAATAAATAAATTAATTAATATATAATATATTAGTAATATTATTATATTATTATTATTATATAATATATATTAATATTAAAATTAATATTTAATATTATAAATCAGCATAATTTTGAATACTAAATTTTATATAAATTGGCCAATATGTAATTTACAATATTTGTTAATTTATATTAAATTTAAAATAATCTTTGCTAATTTATATTAAATTTTGTATTTTACTTTATTTTTTAAAATTTTTTCTTTATTTAATAAAATTGAATTTCCCGCGCAATATTGAATAGTTCAAAGTATAAAATTATATTATATTATATATATGTACAACAATCTACAAACTATGCAAAGTTTTATTGGATACATTAATTATTGTTGAAGGATTTTCTTGATATAAATCAAAAATAGTTTTGTAAATGTAGTTTATTTAATAAAATAACTATAAGTAAGTATTACAGTATTCAAGTACCGCGACGTCTACATATTCAACTTAACTGATCCATCCGACACATTATAACTGACCTCATACAATACAATTTAACTCACAATGCAACTGAACCAATACAACTCGATCTGCAGCATGCCTTTTATACTTGCTTCTTTTCATATGTAATATTCTGAATTTCTTATTCCAGAAAGTTCTCGAGCAGCCCACGACTGTCTTTACAACTAAATGCTTACTTCTAAGAATATGATGTTGATGCTGAGTTTTTCGAGATCATTCCACAACGCTTATATAGTTCGTCGAATTTCGTTAGCATTCAGAAGAGTTTAAATAATTCAGTTCCTCTTCAGGCCTCTGAAAAATCTGAATTGCTGCTAGGTTTTGCTCCACTTTCAGAGAGTTGAGAGAGAACTGAGAACAGAGAGAAAAGCTTCCAACTATCGATAGAAATGTCTTGTAAATTGGCTTGACTTAGTTATGTTAAATCTGTAGATGATATCTGTAGATTTTATAGACTCTGTGAGCAACGCATCCTATATAAATATAGGGAATGGGCTAGCCGTGCTCATCAAGAAGTTTCTTTATGGGAAAAATGAGTATCTACAGCTGCATGCAATGGGCATTATGAGTCGTGATAGTCTCATATGAGATCTACCATGATAGACTCATATATACATGAGATCCACCACACCTGCTGCTGCTCCGTTAAGCAGCGCATCAGGTTACTCAGCTAGCACCCAGGGCTGATCCCATATAAGCCACGCCATTGACAGACTTTAATATATGCATATGCACACATATGTATATGTATATCTATGACGAGTGCTTCTGGCCAGCTGATGGATTCAGTTGGCTTCAAGCCTATTCTGTTGCATGTGGCTCGATTCATCACGACGCATTCACCTAAGGGAAATTTCCATATGGCAGAGGGAGCGCGAGTCATTGCTAAAGTGGCTAAATAGGCGCGCCACAAACACAAACACAAACACAAACAGAAACTCAATAACAATAACAATAACAATCATAATAATAATAATATTCATAATATTAATAATAATAACAATAATGATAATGTTCAGAGTCTGGGAAGTCCGCTGGCTGCCCATAAATCAAACAACGACGCGTCGCTGCGTTAATTGTTAATAAAAACAAAAACAAAAACGCATTGCGCTGACATTGGCTGCCCCCCCCCCCCCAGCCCCAGCCCCAGCTGCTGCCCCATCACTCTCCCTATATACATACTATATATATATATACATATATATATTTGTTTGCGCCGCTCGCTGTGCGGGTTATGGCTGGCACATCCTTTTGTTGCATCCGAGCGCCGGAAGGACATTGTTTGCTCAACGCCCCAAGCATTGTCAATAAATTGTATGTGAGATTTATTGTCTCTGCCGCTAGAGAAATGGCCCCGAAACAGAGCAGGACACTGCGCTACACTAGCCGACTAGCCCAGGCCCGGACCCAGGCCCCTATCAATTGTTATTCCTTGTCGCTGCGGTCGCTAACTCCTGTTGTGGCCGCCCATTCACAGGGCCAACAATTTCCAATTAAAGAACGACAGAGACAACGTAACGTAGAGAGAGCGAGAGAGAGAGAGAGAGAGAGAGAGGGAGAGGTAGAGGTAGAGAGAGTGAGTGAGTGAGCGATGTCATTCGGTTAGTATTAAGCTCGAAATGGAATGAAACGTCAGCGCATAAAGTCAAATGTCATGACATTGCACACGATATGGAATTGAAACAGCGACGGGGAATGAAATGAAATGAAACTGAGCTAAACTGCATAAAGTGGGGTAAGAAGCATAAAGCAAAGTGAGAGATTCAGCAAAAGTGTGCATAGACATAGGCAAAGTCGAAACGAGCTGAAACAAAATGGAATGAAACAGAGTAAAATTGCAGCATAATGAAGGAAAGCACGCGCAGTAGCAGATTTCAAGTGTGAAATGCAGAAAACACGCAGATACCCAATAAAAAATAAAATAAAAATGAAACAAAATGGAATGAAACATAGAGAAATAAATGTGTGACATAATAGGGAATTAAGTCAAAATGGCATGAAATATAATGATAATAAAGTCAACTATGAGCAGCACAAATTAAGAGAGGAAACGAAATGGAATGGAACACATTGCGGAGTTTATACAATTGCATAACTGCGCTTAACTGTGGAGAGATGAAATAAGGAGAAATATATGAAAAATTTGCAATTGTAACGACAAGGTGGAACAAAACGGAATGGAACACTATATAAAATAAAAATAAATAAAATAAAAATAAATAAAAAAAAATAAATAAAATAAAAATAAATAAAAATAAATAAAATAAAAAAAATAAAAAAAAAAATAAAATAAAAATAAATAAAATAAAAATAAATAAAATAAAAATAAATAAAATAAAAATAAATAAAATAAAAATAAATAAAATAAAAATAAATAATAAAAAAATAAATAAAATAAAAATAAATAAAATAAAAATAAATAAAATAAAAATAAATAATAAAAAATAATAAAAAAAAAAACAATACAATAAATAAACAAAATTGTAACAAATTCAAATTTCCAATTAGAGTAAAATATTATTAGCTTGCAAATTATTGGAGTGGATCATATATCCATGATACCATATAGAGCATGTATACGGATATACGTATGTATGTGTATGTGGATATATTTAGCTATCCATTGTGTGAATGTGTAGCGAAGCGTTGCGCAATTTTCTGCTCTGTTACCTTTAAAGTAGCAGCTGACAGAAATAATGACAGAAATACAGAAAGAAAATCAACAAAAAAGGCGCAAACATTTCAGCAGGGAAAACAATTGGGAATGAAACAGCTGGCTCATTTCTGGAATACTTGAGTATAACATTTCAGCAGCGTTGCCAGACTTGAAAGTTTCTTTTCCATATATCAATTAAGATTCGACTATGAGAACTACAAATTGCATTTGTATTTCACATCATACGCAAGTGAAACATGTCGCAGCAATAAACACTCAATCGTGTGACGCGTTGAGCAGTCACGTAGTTATCGATAATTAATGTAATCACAATCGATAACACATGCAAACGTTGCCCATTAGCATAAAATTAGCAGCACAAAGCAAACGAAACTCTAATGAAATATGAGCGAAGAACTTTGATGTGACAACAACAGGTAAACAGAGCGAGAGCGAGCTCGAGCTCTTTCTCTCTCTCTCTCTCTCTCTGTCTGTTAGGGTGTTGCTTTGCAAGGGTTGCTTCATTTAACGGTACAGTTGACTAACTGGCTTATTAACGAAAGCTAATCGAATGTAAAAACTAATGCAATCAAATATGGAGAATTTATAGAGGGTAGATCTGGCATATAGATATGAATATATACAGGTTTATATATCAAATGGTTCACAATGTGAATGGCTGCAAATTTTGGAATATATAGAGAAATATAGAATCTTTAGTTCTTCTCTGGCTCAAGAGGCTCAAGAAAGGAAAATAAAGTTAGAACTGTATAGAGTTATAACTTAGAGCTCTCATCCTTATATAGCTTCAAATATTCCATAATTTTCCCCTTTGCCAAAATGAACTAGTTCTATGAGAACTAGTTCTATGAGAACTAGTCTTTAAGCCTTAAGCATTCATTGCCTTAGTATCTGTGTAGCTTTGAGTTGAACTAGTTCAACTAGTTCATTGCTGAGTCTGTCAGCTGCCCAGCGAGCATAGTCTTTGAGCTAAGCGTATTGAATTCAGGATATTCAATATTCGACATGCTACAAATAGAATTTTTCTCTTCACTTTATGCTTTTTTATCTATTCACCTGCATTTTTTTTCTCTTCCTCTTCTTTTTTTTTTTGAGTTTTTCTGTTTGAGTTTCGGGTTGCAACTGAGGCGGCTTGTGTTGCCTCCAGTTGTTGGCTTCCAGTTGTTGCACAAACTTGTACAACATGAAAATGACAAGCCTGGGAAATAGGCTAAAGCCAAAACACACACAGTGAGAGCGAGAGAGATAGGGAGAGCGAGAGAGAGAGAGAGAGGGGGCTGGGCAAATGATGCCAGAAGGCAGGCAAAAACTCGCAAGCAGCAGGACGAAGGGGTAGAGCCAGGGCAGGCTCATTAACTTGGCATTGTATACAAAATGTGTCGCTTGGCATTTCCATTTAGACGCACACACACACACACACATACGTATAAAGAGAGTGTGCGAGGGGAGCATCACGTGTGTGTTTGCGACTTTCAATTGCGTTGCAATTACTTCTAGTTTCAATCTAGATACGAGTCTATATACATAAAGATATATACACATATACATATATATGTATATATATCAACTCGTATGTGTTTCCAACTTTTTTTTTTGATTTGATTGCCGCCTCTTTGGCATGAATCGAGAAACTTTTGCAGCCCGTCACTCGGGGGCCAACAAACCACACCAAAAATGCCAAAGAGCAGAGCAAATGGGGAAGAGACGCGCAAAAACTTTACTAATTAGAAATAATGCAGCCAACATACAACAGTTAATCGCAGTAATACGCATATAAGATCCGAGTACTTTAATCCTTAATGTGTGCTTGACTAAGACACATATACATGTATGTATATTAGGCAGAGCCAAAGTGAAACAACAAACATTAGCTCGGCACTTGCTACGATTAGACAAGTTGAAGAACTACGTGAAAGTATCTCCATCTCTTTCTGTATCTCTATCTCTATCTGTATCTCTATCTCTTTCTGTATCTCCATCTGTATCTCCATCTGTATCTCCATCTGTATCTGTATCTGTATCTGTATCTGTATCTGTATCTGTATCTGTATCTGTATCTGTATCTGTATCTGTATCTGTATCTGTATCTGTATCTGTATCTGTATCTGTATCTGTATCTGTATCTGTATCTGTATCTGTATCTGTATCTGTATCTGTATCTGTATCTGTATCTGTATCTGTATCTGTATCTGTATCTGTATCTGTATCTGTATCTGTATCTGTATCTGTATCTGTATCTGTATCTGTATCTGTATCTGTATCTGTATCTGTATCTGTATCTGTATCTGTATCTGTATCTGTATCTGTATCTGTATCTGTATCTGTATCTGTATCTGTATCTGTATCTGTATCTGTATCTGTATCTGTATCTGTATCTGTATCTGTATCTGTATCTGTATCTGTATCTGTATCTGTATCTGTATCTGTGTATCTGTATCTCTATCTCTATCTCTATCTCTATCTCTATCTCTATCTCTATCTCTATCTCTATCTCTATCTCTATCTCTATCTCTATCTCTATCTCTATCTCTATCTCTATCTCTATCTCTATCTCTATCTCTATCTCTATCTCTATCTCTATCTCTATCTCTATCTCTATCTCTATCTCTATCTCTATCTCTATCTCTATCTCTATCTCTATCTCTATCTCCATCTGTATCTGTATCTGTATCTGTATCTGTATCTGTATCTGTATCTGTATCTGTATCTGTATCTGTATCTGTATCTGTATCTGTATCTGTATCTGTATCTGTATCTGTATCTGTATCTGTATCTGTATCTGTATCTGTATCTGTATCTGTATCTGTATCTGTATCTGTATCTGTATCTGTATCTGTATCTGTATCTGTATCTGTATCTGTATCTGTATCTGTGTATCTGTATCTGTATCTCTATCTCTATCTCTATCTCTATCTCTATCTCTATCTCTATCTCTATCTCTATCTCTATCTCTATCTCTATCTCTATCTCTATCTCTATCTCTATCTCTATCTCTATCTCTATCTCTATCTCTATCTCTATCTCTATCTCTATCTCTATCTCTATCTCTATCTCCATCTGTATCTGTATCTGTATCTGTATCTGTATCTGTATCTGTATCTGTATCTGTATCTGTATCTGTATCTGTATCTGTATCTGTATCTGTATCTGTATCTCTATCTCTATCTCTATCTCTATCTCCATCTCGATCTCTATCTCTTTCTGCATCTCATTTCATTTCATCATCTTCAATACATTAAGAAGAATATTTCACGCCCAAGGCTGTTTTAGGCTTTCAACTGAAATAGATTTCTATTGTGCAATCGACATTTTTGCTGGTTGTTTTGCATTATTCGCAAATTTCCATTTGCCTGCGCGAATACAGATAAAAATTTGCACGATTTTTCAACTTTTCTCTTTTATTTTTCTTTTGTCGTTCACACGGGCCGACAAACATTTCTCATATGCAACGAAATGCGGCAGCTGCGGGCGCCGGCATGGCCTAGACCACACACACACACACGCGCACACACACACACACACGGGCACACATACATACACGGGAGTGCCAGGAGCGTGAAAATAATTCGCCTGGCGCGGCAGTAAATCACAAGGCCCAAAATGCAATTAGACGCATTAGCGTCCCGTTCCGTTTCGTCCCATGCCATGCCGTTCCGTTCCCCCTGCCAGCAAATGGCGAATGGGCCACTGCGCACAGCAATGTAGGCAAGTCAATATTATGCATAAATTAGATGACAAAGAGACATAAATAAATGCAAAAGAAAATGGCAAGAAGAGCAGCGACAAAATATTCCAATTTGTGGTTTAATTAAATCACACAAAATGTCAATCAGCAGCAGACGAAAGACCAAACGGAAATCCAGCTACAAATAACGCCATCTAATTAGTGGCCAAAAATAATACTAAATACACACACACACACACATCTCTCTCTCTCTCTCCCTCTCTCTGTGTGTGTGTGTGTATAATAAGAAGTCGAAAGTAGGCAGAAATGGAGATTTGTTTGGCATTTGCATTTGATTTGATCGCAAATTGAAAAATGTGGCGCCCGTTGCCAAATGAAAAGCAATCAAATTACTACGTAGCGGGCAAACGTATAAAAGAAAATAATAAAAAAAAAAAGCAGCCAAGCTACAGAAAAGTACGAGGCCGACGCACATAAGCGAGCATCAAATATTTATGCCACTCGCAGCGAAAAACGAAATTCCCAAACGCAACGGGCACTCTCTCTCTCTCTCTCTCTCTGTCTCTCTTTGTTTATGTGTGCGTGCGGTTTAGCTGGGGGGTCAGCAGGTGTCGGTCATTCGATACGCATTTAGTCAGCCAGCAAATTAGCTAACCAATTGCCAATGACAAGCAATGGGAACAGAGCCGAGCGCCATGGCCATAGAATTTCTGTGCGCAACGGGATGCCCAAATGCACACGTCCTGCGGCTCGACGAATAGTCCATAAATTAAACAGAGCTGCCTGGCCAGATAGACGACATGCCACATACATACATGCATGCATGCATGCGCACATACATATGCATACACATGTACATGTATGGCAAATGCGCATTAAACGCTTATCCAGTTGTTGTGCAAACCAAATAACCAAATCATTTATAAAATACAAATTAGTTAAATGCATTCACAAATTTTGCATACAAATGCGAATCGGATGTGAGAGCCTTTTAGTGAGACGTGCGTAAACTGTACTTCAGTTCAATTGCTCTAAATGATGATGATGTAACTAATATCATATCTGGCCAGGCAACAAAATGATTGAGTAGAGTAAAAAATATATTAGAGAGGAGTCAAATGGGAAATAGAAATATTTTAGTTTAAGTGAATAAGAGCCAAATAAATATCTCCTTTAAAAAAGAATATTTTTATTAGATAACAATTTCAAGTAAATATCATTGCTCTTACTGGCAACTCTCTGCTCAGCAAATCAATGCAGCTCACTCAATTATCAAGTAGTTCACTCAGCAAAGGGCCTCATAGCAGCAAAGCTGCAATTTGAGCTTAAAATTGAGAGCATTCAATTGCAGCTCAACTCAACTTTCTAATGCAGCAGGCAATGCTCGTAAACAACGCTTGACCGTTCCTCGAGTGTCTCTCACTCACACACAGGCAAAACTCAAAGAGCAAGCGAGCGACTGCATCGGTTCGTTAACGAGCTCGTTCGCGATCGACTCGCAATCGTTTTTTTCTTTTGAGTGAAATGAAGCAATCGTTTTTTTCTTTCTTTTGAGTTAAATGAAGCTAAGATAATTGTGTGTATGCATTGGCATGTGTGAGAGCGCTGCGTTCGCGAATTGAGTGCGTGCATGTGTGAGTGTGTGTGAATGTGAAGACCATTTGCATAGGCTCAGGCTCAGGTTCAGCTACCTGCTCGCTTACTCTCATTTGTGCGAACGTCAATCGTCTCGTAACCTAAACGAAGTGCGCAAAGAGAGCATAACACGAATAGTTCAGCTCAAGGCGCTTAGTAGAAAACCAAAGCGAAAAGAACCGTAAGCTCTTGCCCAGAGCGAGAGCGAGAGCGAGCGCGAGTATTGAGTATTTCAGTTGATCTCGCGAATAGTGCAAGAGTAAGCAAGAGCTAGAGTAGATAATCAAAAGAACAACTCTTATTTGCAGGCTATGTTGGCAAGTGCAGCAAGTGAGCCGCTACTTGAGCAGAGTCTGTCTCTGTCGCTCAGCTGCCATGCATTTAAGAAATACGTACGCAAAAGAGTCAAGCTAGCTAGCACATTCTAGTGCATATACATACATATACATTTTTTACATTTCTATGTATTTTCGCATCATTTAAATTTTTACCTAAATATATTATAAACTCTCTACCTTGCTCTCCCAGCTCCAAGCTCTCTACCTCTCTCTCCCACACCCTTGTGCGCTGCAAGCGTTTCAAGTGCATCCACTTCAGTGTTTAGCTCTTGAGCTCTACCATTAAATGCGAACTGTTGGGCAGCCCTTTTAAATGCCATGGAATTCAATTATCGGTTTTGGCGGTTAACCAAACAACCAACCAAAGCCAAAGCCAAATCCATTGCCAAAGCCAAACCGGACTCCAGCTGGACATCAATTGAAGGGACAGCGCGGGCAGCGCGGGCAGCGCGGGCAACTGTTGGCCATGGCGCGGCCATTGCAAATTGAAGGGCAATAAATATTCTCTGAGACTATCTGTCTACGTGTGTGTGTGTGTAGCTGTCTCTCTCTCTCTCACTCTCTCTCTTGCTGTGTGTGAAATTTGCAACATTTATATTAATCATACGCAACGTGTGACGCTTTAAACGGTTTTAGCTTTAAAGCGCAAGTCTGGAAAATTGACAGACGGCGGCCTTAATCTGCAGTGCGGCTCGACAATACGGCAGCTGAGGCACTCATACTCGTTCAGCAAGTGAAGAGAGTATATTGGCTTTGCTACTACTGCTAAAAACTTTAGTTCAAGATGAGAAGTTAGATGATGGATGATATTGGAAGTATTTCAGTGCAATAAGTATATATGCATTCATTTGTTTGGTAAAATCTTGCTTCAAATCAAATGCTTTCAGGCTAGCAGATAGTGTATAGCGCATAGTCGCATACTTAGTTAGTGTATTTTCTTGTCTTAGACTGAGATTCTGCATAACGATATAAGGGGGCCATATCTGCAGAGACTCGCAGCATTCATAAGCAATTCACAAGCGCTCCGAGTAGACAAGATAATACTATTATACATATATATATATATATATATATATATATATATATATATATATATATATATATATATATATATATATATATATATATATATATATTTAAGCTCCAGAATAACTAGCTTTTACATAACTGGCACGCTACGACAGGATATGCTGCAATCGACTATGATCACCTGGAAAATTCTCACACTCATATTTATTTCACTTGCTGCCTCAGAATTTGTTTTACGCTTTGTTAAAGCTGTGTATTCTAGTACCCCTTGACAGCAAGTGCCACCAAGTGGGGTATATGATGCTCGTAGTGCAGAAGAGTGAAATGACGAATATACAAAATTAAGCCTTAACTATGTTTAGGCTGTTCTCTTATCGGTTCAGCTAAAGCTCAGCCTAAGACTAAATTTAATAGCTCTTGAGCTCGCTTTTAGTTAAGGCAAAGATCTTTCGATATAAATTCCAGTTTTCCTCACGCGAAACATATAAATGTCAAAGATTTTCTACTCAAAGTAAAGTCTTTGTTTTACTATGCAAATATAGCTCGCTCTCACCTCTATCTCTCTCTCTCTCACTCTTCGAAGGGCAAAGCATCATTTCAGTTACATTTTCTCAATTACATGACAGGGCATCTGCTAGTCGCATATGCTGCACTCTCTCATCGCGCTGTTTTGTTTGACCAAATGCAAATTCAAGTGCGCGCATAAATCCAAAAGAGCGCACTACAAAAATGAAAAACGAGCCTCGCGCACAAAGGTTTCCGATGCCAGATAGGGGCAGTCCAGGCGTGGGCAGTTTGAGGCGTGGCAGCTGAGGGGATGCCAGTGGAGGGCAGTTGCAATGAAGGCGGTTGGGTGTGATTGTATGGCAATGACTGCGCTTTGTGGTTTATTTACAAATGAACAAAAAAAAGAGAGAGAGAAAAAAGAAAGCAGCAAAGAGAAAATAAATAAATATATACGCTATATATATTTACTTATATATATATATAGCATTTTGATATTCCGAATGCTTTATTGCATCAGCTGAAGTTGAAAATTGTGCAAAAGTTGCAATTGCAGCAGCGAGAGAGAGAGAGAGAGAGAGAGCGCGCAGTTCGGGCAACGGCAACAATTTGTTGTAATTACATTTTGCAAGCGAATATATAGACATACATATACCTATACGGATATACATATATGTCTATGGCTAGCCCCTTTCAGCGGCTTCTTTTGCATCATTAGAGCCAGCTGCATGTGCAGCTAATGAGACGGCCCAAACTACAAATGCAGCCAACAGCTACTGGACACAGCCAGGCAAATTAAAAACGAGAAAACAACAACAAACAAACAGCAAACAGCAAACAAACGGGCAAAAGCCACAACGATGAGAGCAGCCGAACGGCAATTTCATTTTGAAGTTTTCGTCTCAAGTGGCGCCCCACTGGAGCTGGCCAGGCGGCAGGCTGCAGGCTGCAGGCTGCAGGCTTTCAGTCTCAGTCCATCCGTGGCTTCATTCACGAATGACTAATGGATTGAAGCAGGCTTGTGCTGCCAGCCGCTGCGGTTAGCCATTCGTTTGGCTCTTTAAAGTGCGACTGCAAACCAAGCAAACCTCAAGCAAGCCACCCCCCACCACCCAAACCACCCACAAACACAATCAATTGAAATGAGCCAGCTGCAGCAGCTCTTTAAAGTCCCGTCCAGTTCAGTAAACAACAAAAAATTATTTAGCTTTTGCCATTTGGCTCGACAGGAATCGGCAAAAGTGCTGAATTTTCCTGCTTAACGCAATACCCAAGCGCAATCCACTTAATTTCCAAAACTTTTTTAAATCCCAACCACAGACAGCGTGTGCGAGAGAGAGAGAGAGAGAGAGAGAGGGTATAAAATTAATGCTCATAGAAATGCAAAGCGTAATTAGATTAGTCCAAATGTGAACAGAATTTCATGTTCGCTGACTCTTTGCGCTCTAAGCTGCAATGCGATTTGGCCCAACTGTTGGGGGCGTGGTGGGGCGACATTGGACTGCAGCCAATCTGGCAACGTTGCGCAGAGGATTGACACAGCTGCGTGTGTAGAGCTCTGAAATCGGATCTATGTGCATGGGCTTTTGTTTGATTTATTGTTAAGCTAAGCACTAGGTAATCTGGTAACGCTTAAAGCGCATGCAACAGAAATGGCAACACCTTAGTTTGCTATATACACTGAGAAGCAAAACTGTAACATGAATTCAATATTGTAACTTCAAAGGTCTGTATTTTCACTTCTACTGTATCGATGCTTGCATATCAACGACAACAATGTTGAGCATCAATTGAGCACCTTAGCAGACAAGCATCTGGCAACATCAGCTCTGGCAACACCAAGTCTGGCAACACCAAAACTGTCAACTGCACTTCAATGTAAACAAGTTAAATCAGTTTATTAGCATGATTACTAATAATTGGCAGACCAATTCTATGAATGCAAAAGGTGGCAACTCCACGGCTGACAACTATAAGTCAGGCAACGCCTAAGCTAATAACAAAAGCCATGGCAGCTGATCAAATGCTTAAGACAATTGCAATAGCTATCAAATGGCTAGCCAAAAACCAATTCAGACACTAAAAAAAAGTGGCAACGCCACATCTAACAATACTTAATATGCCTACACAATGTCTGGCAGCGCCAAATTCAGCAATACTTATAAAATCCTTAACCAAAAGCCAATTCTGATACGCAACTACTGGCATCAAAGTCTGGCAACTCCTTAACGCAACGCATAACGTCTGGCAACTCCAATGCAAGCTATGAGTAGAACAAAGGCAGGACAAAAATGAGCTTCTAAACAGCATAGACTAAGCAACATCTCGTAGAACTACATCAATTGCTTCTTAAGCCTTTCGCCAGGGTTGCCACACTCGTCAAATTTCTTGTCAAAGCAAGCCCAAAGCTCTTCATTGCATCACGCACAACTGAACAGAATTTGTTAAACATTTTTAAAATATTTTCTTCACTCAACGCTTGTCGTCAACTATAAATTCAAAATAATATGCAAACCAACAAAAAAATAAATAAAATAAAAACAATAAAAAAAAATGCAACTAATTTGCACATTACAATTGCTTCATTATTATGCAAGAGGACAGAAATTGTTTTCGGAATTTGTAATGCTATCTCCACATTAACCATGGACCACAATGCAAATATAAGCACTTTTTTTATGAGCTGCAAAAGCCTAAGGGGTATGCCGAGTGCGTGTCGAAATTAATGAAATGAAATGAAATTAAATATTTATAAATTTATTTTAACATAATTAGCAGTGAAGGGGAATTTTTAAATAAGTATATACAAAATTAAGCAAATTTATTTATTTTATATTTAAAATATTGCAAATATATGTCAAGTAAGGGATATCTGCTAGTCAATCATTTATTAAGATTTATGGCTGCAATTTCTTTATTTTATTTTATTTTACTTATTCATTTATTCATTTATTTTTTTTTTTTATTTATTATTTTTTTTTTTTTTTAAGTAAAATGGAAATTTTAAATACTAAAAAATATTTCAATTATTTAACATATTTCAAATACAAATATTTATTTATTTATTTATTTTTTTTTTTTATTTATTTATTTATTATTATTATTATTTTTTATTTATTTATTTTTTTTAAGTAAAATGGAAATTTTAAATATTAAAGTATTGATAGATTTAGATAAATATTTATCTAAAAAATATTTCAATTATTTAACATATTTCAAATACAAATATTCATTTATTTATTTATTTATTTATTATTATTATTATTATTATTATTATTATTATTATTATTATTATTATTATTATTATTATTATTATTATTATTATTATTATTATTTTCTTTTTTTTTTTAAGTAAAAGGAATTTTTTTAAATAAATATTTTTCTACAAAATATTTCAATTCTTTAATATATTGCAAATACAGGATAGCTGCTAGTCAGTCATTTATTAAGTTAAGAAAAATTGATTAATTTGTTAACAAAAAAATTGTAAAATATTAAAGTTTATATACAATTTATAAAATAAATATTTTAAAAATATTTAAAATACTTTCACAGTTACAGGATATCTGCTAGTCAGTCATAGACAGATTTGTTCAGTTTTATGGATGCCATCTAATTGCACTTTGTGTGCGTCGTAAATATTTAAATCAAACGCAAAACAGCTGCAATTATAAATGCTGAATAATGGCGGAAAAGAAGCACGCAACAAAAAAATTGTATAAATAAAGAAGAGAGAAGCAGGAAGAGAGGGCGAGAGGGAGAGCAGATAAAATGCCAAAGGGAATGAAAGTGTGAGACAGAGAGATGAAAATCGCAGCAGCAGCTCCCGTGGGAGGCCTTTGGACGGCGGTTTGCCAGTTGCATGCGCTCATTGGCAGCGATTATGCAAATGCCAAAGACACCCACACACACCCACACACACCCACACACACACACGCACACACACACGCACAGCATGTGTGCTCAAGCTTGTGGCTGGCTGGTCCGTGGGCGTGCCAGTAGCTGAGTTAACACGAGTTTCTCTGTGCGAACGGGGCAAAGTTATAAATATAAATTAAGCAAATGTGTTGCATAAATTGTTGTTGTTGTTCGTCCTCCTGTGTGTGTGTGTGTGTGTGTGAGCCAGCAACAAAGTGGTAACAAAAATTACGAGCCACAAGTTCAAGATACAACAGCGAACAGACGCAGCCACAGCCACAGCCACAGCCACAGCCACAGCTGCACCCAGCTGCACCCGACTGCATGCCAAAGCCCGTTACGAGCCACTGCGTTCGGCACCTGTCTCAGGTGTCACAGGGGCAACTAGTCCCGCATGCGATTAAAAACTCCAATTAAAACTGATTTAAAACTGTTTTTGTATTGTAATTGTATTTACACAATTATTTTGAGTAAAACAGAAGTCAACAAATACATAATGCACTCGAGTAAGCAGACTCCTCTCATTAGCAACTCAATTGGGCACTTTAGAAAGAGAATGAGAGAGGGAGAGAGAGAGAGGGAGCGAGCTGCTTTTGCTATATTTTAGTTTATTAATTGAAGCAATAAGCGTGAGCAGAGCGGAGTTTAGGTGATTTCTGATGAATAACTTTTCATAGCTATTCATGCTAAATTATATTTATGAAGAGTTATTCATATGAAATTTGAGTTTTCATATATCTAGTTTTATATCATTGTTTTATTTATGCTATTTATGACATTTCTAGTATTTTTTGTATTTTTTAAAGCATTTTTTATATTATTCATACTTAATAAAAATTGTATGTGATAGTAAAGCTTTCGTTTTAGCATGCAAGACTGCGGCGTAGCATAACGAATATCGTATTACGATCAAGTGATCAGAGATAGATAGATAGTGAGAAAGAGAGAGAGAGAGAGGGAGGGAGAGAGAGTGAGAAAGAGAGAAAGAGAGAGATAGAGACAGAAAGAGTGAGGGGGAAAAAGAGATTGAGGGAGGGGGAGAGAGAGCAAGAGAGAGGGAGCGATAGAGAGAGACAGAGATACAGAGGGACAGAGAGAGAGAGAGAGATTGATACATAGCGAGATATACTGAGAATGAGAGAGAGAGAGAGAGAATGGGGGAGAGAGAGAGAGAGAGAACGAAAGAGCGAAAGATAGAGGGGAAGTAGAGATTTAGGGGGGGGGGGGGAAGAGAGGGAGAAATAGAGAGAGACAGAGATACAGAGGGACAGAGTGAGAGATTGATACATAGCGAGAGATATAGAGAAAGAGAGAGCGAGAGAGAAAGAGGGAGAGAGAGAAAACGCGAGAGAAAGTGACGAGAGGAGAGAGAGAGAGAACGAAAGAGCGATAGATAGAGGGGAAATAGAGATTTAGGGAGGGAAAATAGAGCAAAAGAGAGGGATAAATAGAGAGAGACAGAGAGAAAGATTGAAACATAGAGAGAGCTAGATATATAGAAAAAGAAAGAGCGAGCGAGCGAGAGAGTGAGACACTGAGACAGACATAGTATTATTTCTAGTATTATTTATGGTATTTGCAGCATTTTACGTTTCTCAAGAATTTTTCATATTTGCAGTATGTCGCATATTTATTTATAGCATCTTTAGTTTTTTATGGCATTTACAGTATTTTTATAAATTTTCTTTTTAATAATTGCAGTATTTTCAGTGCATTTAGTATTTATAGTATTCTCATTATTATAGTATTTTTAGCATGTTTAGTGTCTACAGTATTTACATTATTTATTGAAATTTTTGTTAAATTTATAACATGTTTGCAATTGGTATTTTTAGTATTTATAATATACCGTTAGTATTTATGGTTGTGGTTTAATATCAGCTAAAGTGCTGCCCACTTCACTGCGTATTTTTTTGTTTGCTGTTTTCATTAAATATTAACGAATGTTAATTAATACAAAGATAAATAATCCATTTAAGGCTTTTAAGTTAGCTTCAATGCGAGCAATTGAATGCATTCAGTTTCCCGCTGGGTGGCACAAGCCAAACGCAGGCAATTTAATTCATACGCATGTGTGTGCATGTGTGTGTGAGTGTGTGTGTGTGTGTGTGTGTGTGTG